>CM066323.1:31437631-32025131 GCA_033807775.1 Saussurea involucrata
AAGACATGGGACTTTGTGTTTATGGAAAAATATTTCTGGTTTAATCAGTTTTTATGGGGTTAAACAGGTCCCGAACAGACCTGCGTGTTGAGAGTAAAAACTGGAAAATAGGCGTTTTAAAGCTAGTAGTCGTGGCCTTGGTTTGGGGGCGTCATTTTGATAATTGTTAACGTTTATTTAGGTGGAAAAAGGTGATCGGGTGTTGGCCGGTTCGTGTTGCGGTTAAGGTCATAAGCTTGCGTGCGGGGTGAGTTCTCTCACTATATAGGATGGGGATTATATTTGTGTTGCTATGGTTCGTATGGGATGATTATGACTGTCTGTTGATATTGTTGTGGTATGGAATACTTATGTATTTGTGTGTATATATTAGTCTGTGTTTGATGTGCTTCTTGATGGTGGTTCCAAGTAGCATAATGTTTATTTTATATCTTCTTGAGGGTTGTTCCAAGAAGCTTGAGGCCGCTCCTTGATGGTGGTTCCAAGGAGTGTGTGTTATAGTTTATCATGGTGTGATTATGTTTTCTTGATGGTGGTTCCAAGGAGCATAATGTTTATTATTATTTGTGATTATGTCTTCTTGATGGTGGTTCCAAGGAGCATAATGTTTATTATTATTTGTGATATGTTTTCTTGATGGATGTTCCAAGAAATGTATGTGCTGGTATGTCAAGGGTGATGCCGATATAATTGCGATCCTATGTAAGGATTGAATTCACTAAGCTTCGTGCTTACCCCTTCCCAAATTCTTATGATTTCAGGTGTGAGTAGCAGTCGGGCGTGACGGTACACACGGGCGCAAGGCGAAGATAGTTTGGTTTGATTTTTAATAAATGGGGATGGATTTATATACTTTTCCGCTGCTTAAACTTGGTTGATGGTTTTAAATAACGATGTTATTTCTCATTGTAACGTGATTCGTTAACTCTTGGTTTGATTATAATGAAATGAATTGTTTTTAAAAAAATTTAATTCCTTGTATTTTTTGGGACGTTACAATTATCAACCCAATAAACCAAACAAGAACTATAACATCCGTGAATTTTCTATGTAGGGCGATCTTATTCAGATCGACTGAACGTTAAGGTGCCGCATTGGCTACATCGTAGAGATGAGACAACGCTTCGTGGATTTAGGAGATCGGGGAGCTAGGGTTGATGAGATCTTCAGAGGGACACCATTCGGTCCATGGCTGGATCTTATCATGAGCGGTGGCGACCCCATGCTAGTCCATATGTTTCTACAACTGGAGGTCGAGGTCTCCAATGGTGATCTGGAGGAGATGTATTTTGATGTCTTCGGGCATCAAATGCGGTTTGGCCGTCATGAGTTCTGTCCAATTACAGGACTACTTTTTGGAGACGAACCCCCCCCTTCCTTACTTATCAGGCATTACTTTCATGTAACGTCCCGAAAATTACAATAAATTTGAACTTTTTGAAATAACATTTTGATAGAAATAAATCATAAACATTTAACTCCAAATAAACATTTTATCCAAAACCTCATTTAGTTAATCAACCAACTCAATTAAAGCAGCGGAAAATACAATACTTCTAAACATAGTATCTCAAAATGATAATAGGAAAAATCTCTTCAACACGCCAGTGTGTACCGTCACGCCTTACTGCCACCCGTACCTGAAACCGTAATTTATAGGGAAAGGGTAAGCACGAAGCTTAGTGAATTCAACACCACATACGATAGCAATCATATTAACACTACCCCTAACACAGGTAGATACACATAACCAAGCATGCAAGTTTAAGAACGCATCCTAAACTAACATACTCATGCAAGACAACCTAAGCAGGTATCCATCGGTCTCCCCGATATCACACGATCACCGTGCACGTATCCCTCGGTCTCCCCGAGTTCCTACGTCACTCGTGTACATCCTCCTCGGTCTCCCTGAGTCCTCGGTCTCCCCGAGTCCTCGGTCTCCCCGAGTCCTCGGTCTCCCCGAGTCCTCGGTTTCCCCGAGTTTTATACGATACCCAAGGTCCATACTAGACATGACACGATCTAGTACCACACCACATAAGATTACTAGCACACACGAGCTACGGTAATGCACGTACAATTATTATCCTACGTAGTGAGTGAACTCACCTCGATAAGCAACGCAGATATCCACAAACAACAATACGAGTCCGCCAACTCCAACTCACTTCTTTCCACCTAAAGAAGTGTTATCAAGTGTCAAAGCGAAGTCCTAACCCGAAATTACAACTACAAGTCTAAACGTGTAATTTCCAGCTTTTGGTCTAAAACTACAGGTCTGTTCGTGACCTGTTTAGCCCCCCTTAAACTCATCAAACCAGAATTATTATTCCATAAATAGAAAGTTCTATGTCTTAGGGTTCCAGGGACATATCCCACGCGTTCATACGAGGTTCCTACTATTTTATACGAAATTTCTAAGACCGACTATCCAAACTGTGAGTTTCGGACCAGTCTGTACAGATTGGTAATTTGGCCCTAGCTAGAGGCCGAATTTATTTTTCTGCAAAACATGAAAAACATACACCCCAATCCGAGCTTCCTAGATTAAGTTACGGATTTTACAGAACAGTGGCAGAAACGGCATTTTTCACATAAAATGATAACTCTGATTTTCGGTTTATAACTTCATGCTTTAGGTTTAGGGTTTGAACAACTAATGGCTGGACAACCTAAACACCACCCACTGCCACCTCCGGCAGTGGTGATCGACGGCGGCGGCGGCAGCTACCACCGACGGTGGTGGTGGCTCGATACTTCGAAAGAATCCGGCGAGGCCCGAAAGGATAAACCAACCAAACTAGCTTGGCCACCCACCCTACGCACAGCCCGAAAACCTCCGCTCCTGCACGTTACAACCACCGGCTGGTGATACACGGCGGCGGCCATACCGCCGGCAGCCAAGGCTGCGGCGGCGATGGTGGCTTCGGTGGCAACGAAAAAGAAAACAAAAGAGAGAGGGCTTACCTTGCGACGAAACCCAGCAGCAACCGTACAAAATCCCGATCACCGGCTGCTCTTCTTTCTCTCTCGCTACTCTCTCTCTCTCTCGCTGTTCTCTCTCTCTCGCCGGCGATGAACACAGCGGCGCCGGCTGTGTGGGTGTGCTCCGGCGGCAGCAACAAAGAAAACGGTGGGGAGGGGTTTAGGGTTTTTGTGGTTGTTGTGTGTGTGTCGTGAATTATGAACAAGAAAAAGGTGGGGTCGGTCCATATGGGCCGATCCCATGCACCCTTATGCAAAAATGACAACCTTGGTCCCCATTTTTTCCAACCTTGCACAATGGTTAAAGTTTTCTCCATTTTGATCATGTTTGGTCTTTCTCGTTAATTCCCGTTAATGAACAATCAATTAGAGAACGATAACAATTAATTAAGATACTTAAAATAAAACCAAACCGGGACACAGGCTTTACAACTCTCCCCTGCTTGAATTAGACTTCGTCCCCGAAGTCTACGTCCGCAAATAGCTCCGGGTAGTTCTCCCGCATCTCAGCCTCGGGTTCCCAAGTCCACTTGGAACCCTTTCGGTGTTGCCCCTGGACTTTCACTAAGACAATCACCTTGTTACACGAGGTCCTTGTTCTCCTGTCAATAATGGCAATCGGCTTCTCTACGTAATTAAGCCGCTCGTCAATCTGAATATCCTCGAGAGGAATCACCGCAGTCTCATCCACCACACACTTCCGCAACTGAGACACGTGGAAGGTGTTGTGGATCAAACTCAGCTCGTCCGGTAACTCTAAGCGATAAGCTACCTTTCCCACTCGAGCAATGATCTTGTAAGGTCCAATGTAATGGGGTCCTGACTTTCCCCGTTTACGAAACCGAATCACTCCTTTCCAGGGCGAAACCTTCAATAAAACATAATCTCCCACCTGAACTCCAAATCTGACCGTCTCTTGTCGGCGTAACTCTTCTGCCGACTCTGTGCAGTAACTAAACGGCACCGCACCATTTGTATCATCTCAGTCGTCTTCAGAACGATATCAATGCTCCCTGATACTCGCTGACCAACCTCGCCCCAACAAATGGGCGTCCTGCACTTCCTACCATACAACATCTCGTACGGCGGCATGCCGATACTGGAATGGAAGCTGTTGTTGTAGGAAAACTCCGCCAAAGGAAGGTACTGATCCTAACTACCTCCAAAATCAATAGCACATGCCCGAAGCATATCCTCAAGTGTCTGAATAGTCCGCTCACTCTGCCCGTCGGTCTGTGGATGAAAAGCCGTGCTAAAATGTAACCGCGTACCCATCTCCTCTTGAAACCTCTCCCAAAACCGAGAGGTAAAACGGGTGTCCCTGTCAGAGACAATCGAAACTGGCACCCCGTTCCTGGCTACAATCTCTCGCACGAAAATCTCTGCGAGCTTCTCCACCGAGGAGCTCTCCCTGATGGCCAAAAAAGTGAGCACTCTTGGTCAGACGACCGACAATTACCCAAATAGCATCATTCCCACGTGGAGACCTTGGGAGTTTCGCAATGAGATCCATCGTGAGCTGTTCCCATTTCCACACCGGAATCTCTAAAGGCTGCAACTTCCCATGCGGCCGCTGATGCTCAGCCTTGACTTTCCGACAAGTCAAGTACACCTCCACACACTTGGCGACATCCCGCTTCATGCCGGGCCACCAATAACTCTCCCGGAGGTCGTGGTACATCTTCGTAGCTCCGGGATGAATAGAAAACTTGGACTTATGCGCCTCGTCCAACAATATCTGCCTGATCCCACCAGTGAAGGGAACCCAATTTCGACCATATCGTGTCGATAAACCCCGACTATCACGGACAAAATTTGGAATTTCACCCGAAACTCTCTCGCATTTGGCATTCTCGTCCCGAACTGCCACTTCCTGAGCACTACCTATCGACTCTAGGAGAGGTGCAACCACCGCTAACCGTTGACATAAACCCCGCAGTGGCTCACCAACCGAATGTCGACTAAGGGCGTCCGCAACAACATTCGCTTTACCCGGGTGGTAAAGTACCTCACAATCATAATCCTTGACCACGTCAAGCAATCTCCTCTGACGCATATTGAGGTTTTGCTGGTCCATCAAGTATTTGAGGCTTTTATGGTCAGTGTATATCGTACACTTGACGCCATACAAATAGTGCCTCCAAATCTTGAGTGCAAACACCACTGCTCCCAACTCTAGATCATGCGTCGGGTAGTTTGCCTCATGAAGCTTCAACTGCCTCGAAGCGTATGCTATAACCTTACCGCGTTGCATAAGCACGGCACCCAAACCCTGGTGAGAGGCATCACAATACACCACCAGATCCTCCATGCCCTCGGGCAAGGTCAACACCGGAGCCTCGCATAAACGTCTGCGTAGCTCCTCAAAAGCCCTCTGTTGCTCCTCACCCCAGCTGAAAGCCGCAGATTTATTTGTCAATCGGGTCATAGGCAATGCAATCTTGGAGAAATCCTGAATAAATCTCCGGTAATACCCCGCTAACCCAAGGAAACTTCGCACTTCAGTGGGGGTTTTCGGCACTTCACACTGCATTACAGCTGTAATCTTGGCCGGATCGACCATAATACCATTCTGATTTACGACATGTCCGAGGAACTGGACCTCTTGTAACCAGAATTCGCATTTGGAGAACTTAGCATAAAGCTTCTCCCGTCTCAAAACCTCCAAAACATCTCGTAAATGCATCTCGTGCTCTTCCTTTGTCTTTAAATATACGAGAATATCGTCGATGAACACAATCACCGACCGATCCAACATCGGGCTACATACCCTGTTCATGAGGTCCATGAACGCTGCTGGTGCATTGGTGAGCCCGAAAGGCATCACCACAAACTCGTAATGGCCATAACGGGTACGAAAGGCCGTCTTCTCCGTATCCTCACCCCTCACCCGCATCTGATGATATCCCGATCTCAAATCGATCTTAGAGAACCACGAGGCTCCCTGAAGCTGGTCGAACAAATCGTCAATCCTTGGCAGAGGATAACGATTTTTCACCGTAAGCTTATTCAGCTCGCGGTGGTCTATACACATCCGTTGAGACCCGTCCTTCTTCTTCACGAATAAAATCGGGGCTCCCCACGGTGAACAACTCGGCTTAATGAACTCCTTTTCGAGAAGTTCCTGCAACTGAGCGTACAACTCCTTCATTTCCGGTGGAGCCAGGCGGTAAGGTGCCTTAGCCACCGGAGTAGCACCCGGAATCAAATCAATGCGGAACTCCACCTGTCGCTCGGGAGGTATTCCCAGTAAATCATCGGGAAATACGTCAGCAAACTCCCGTACAACTGACACATCCTCCGCAGTCTTCTTCTCTCCGTCGTCGTGCGTGTCTATCACACACGCTAAATATCCCTGACCGCTGTGCTGCAAGTACCTCCGAGCCCTCACAGCCGAACCTATCGCTGAGGTCTGCCTGGGCGAGTCGCCCTGAATTAGCAATTCTCCCCCGCTTGGGGTTCGAACTCGTACTTGTTTGCGACGACAAACAATTCCTGCGTCGAAAGCATCCATCCGATCCATGCCCACAATCACGCATAACTCCCGCATAGCGATCGGAATCAAATCAATAGGAAACCTCACACCAGAGATTTCCAAAGTGCACCCCCGGTACACGTCAGTAACCGTCAAGGTCCTGTCATCAGCAACCTCAACCACACGTGGACAACCTAACCGTCCTAAAACTCGGCCCAAACACTCACTAAAAGTGTGAGACACGAACGAATGAGTAGCCCCGCTATCAAACATCACCACCGCAGGCACCGAGTTAACTAAGAACGTACTTGATCACACAGTTTCAGCAAAATGTAACTACATTTATCATCTCTACTTCCGCTACTATCCCTGGGCTTAAACCCACCACTCCTTTGACTCGAGCGCGAGTCTGAAAACCTCGTTTTCTTTGAAACAGCCGATACTGATGCCACGATCTGCACCGCGTTCTTTTTCTTAGCCTGCGTCACCAACTCCAATTCCCGTCTCCGGGCAGCCTCCATCATCGTAGCAAGTGTAGCATACTGCGCAATACTCACGAATTCCCTGATCTCGGTACGTAACATATCCTTGTACCGCGTCATCTTCATGTCCTCAGAAGCAGCATACTGAGGACAGAATAGTGCCCTCTTCGTGAATTTCCGGTTTATCTCCTTCACCGTCTCTGTAGTCTGAGTGAACTCCAAGAACTCCTTAGCAATCCTCTCCATCTCCACTGGAGGCACATACTCTGCACGAAACCGTACAACGAACTCCTCCCAGGTCAAAGTAGTGCGCTCAGCAAGCGTCAAAGCAGTAGCACACCAATCTTTCGTTCCGTCTCGCAACAGGTTCACTGCGAAGCGAACCTTCAGATTCTCAGGACAGCCACTAGTAAGAAATGCGCACTCCATGTCCGAGATCCAGCGCATACTGACGATCGGGTTCGAGTCTCCCTTGAACTCCGGAGGAGAACAAGCAGAGATCACGATACTGAAACTCTCGCGCTCGGGGCTGCCCACCAGCAGGGGGTGCAATCGCCGCGATGCGCTCCTCCATCAACACAACCACTTCATCTCGAATAGCGGTAATAATCTCAGGGATCGCCTCCCTAATAGCATGCGCCACCTCGGCCGCAATCATCTCACGAATCTGCTCAGCAGTAACTCCAGTACCAACATCTGAAACAGCATTGTTGTTCCTCCTTGTGATGGCCATTCTCGGTAATTATTACAACGAGTGGTTAGCACACATCAAATCCTACTAACTACGCTCATGCTCAACTCCTCGGGTTCCCCGTGACTTTCCCCGACTCGAGCACGGATCCTGTGCTTTAGATAGTAGGAGCTCTACTACTACCTTCCACACCTATCCTTACTCGTTTCGAGTC
This sequence comes from Saussurea involucrata, assembly GCA_033807775.1. Taxonomy (NCBI): domain Eukaryota; kingdom Viridiplantae; phylum Streptophyta; class Magnoliopsida; order Asterales; family Asteraceae; genus Saussurea; species Saussurea involucrata. Next base: position 31,445,482 of record CM066323.1, read on the forward strand.
CCGTCCCGAAGTGCCCAAGTAGTTCCTTGCCGACAGTTTCAACCCATATGCCCGTACCAGCATATGTAAACACTCTTCCTAGCTCACTAGGAATTTCACCCCATTCCACTACCCTTGCTATGATGAAATTCCTACTAGCCATGACGAGTCGCCTCGCGAATACCCAGTCACATGCAGCGTGAAGTCAAATAGACATTCGAATACAAGATTCTATCTTAGAACGGTTGGACTCAAACAAGAGCTGCGCAATAGAACTAAATCAGATATTCTAAGGCTATGTGATTCCTACTGCATACAACCTATAGGGCATTCACTTAACAACTTACCATGATTAGTATAAATTCCTACTAGCAAGCAACAAACATGCAGTACAGTGTAAATAGCACAGGCAATCTAGCATACATACTCCTATGTTCTAGAAAGCAATAATTACACTAAGTACTGTACCTTTTCCCTTGGCTTCGGCTGACTGTACACACTGCGTCCTCGCTCATCGTTTCCCAAACGTTCTTTCCCTTTCTTTTATTTTCCAAAAATCTTTAAGAGAAATTTTCATAGCCGCGAACTTGAGTCCAAACACACCGAGATGTGTTTGGTTCGCTCAAGCTGTGCTCTGATACCAACTTGTAACGTCCCGAAAATTACAATTAATTTGAACTTTTTGAAATAACATTTTGATAGAAATAAATCATAAACATTTAACTCCAAATAAACATTTTATCCAAAACCTCGTTTAGTTAATCAACGAACTCAATTAAAGCAGCGGAAAATACAATACTTCTAAACATAGTATCTCAAAATGATAATAGGAAAAATCTCTTCAACGCGCCAGTGTGTACCGTCACGCCTTACTGCCACCCGTACCTGAAACCGTAATTTATAGGGAAAGGGTAAGCACGAAGCTTAGTGAATTCAACACCACATACAATAGCAATCATATTAACACTACCCCTAACACAGTTAGATACACATAACCAAGCATGCAAGTTTAAGAACGCATCCTAAACTAACATACTCATGCAAGACAACCTAAGCAGGTGTCCATCGGTCTCCCCGATATCACACGATCACCGTGCACGTATCCCTCGGTCTCCCCGAGTTCCTACGCCACTCGTGTACATTCTCCTCGGTCTCCCTGAGTCCTCGGTCTCCCCGAGTTTTATACGATACCCAAGGTCCATACTAGACACGACACGATCTAGTACCACACCACATAAGATTACTAGCACACACGAGCTACGGTAATGCACGTACAATTATTATCCTACGTAGTGAGTGAACTCGCCTCGATAAGCAACGCAGATATCCACAAACAGCAATACGAGTCCGCCAACTCCAACTCACTTCTTTCCACCTAAAGAAGTGTTATCAAGTGTCAAAGCGAAGTCCTAACCCGAAATTACAACTACAAGTCTAAACGTGTAATTTCCAGCTTTTGGTCTAAAACTACAGGTCTGTTCGTGACCTGTTTAGCCACCCTTAAACTCATCAAACCAGAATTATTATTCCATAAATAGAAAGTTCTATGTCTTAGGGTTCCAGGGACATATCGCACGCGTTCATACGAGGTTCCTACTATTTTATACGAAATTTGACCGACTATCTAAACTGTGAGTTTCGGACCAGTTTGTACAGATTGGTAATTTGGCCCTATCTATAGGCCGAATTGATTTTTCTGCAAAACATGAAAAACATACTAGACTCAAATTGTGAGATTTTGGCACTGGTTTCTGTTAGTTTTAGGGATTACATAATAACAATAATACTTGGATAATTTCTAGGATCGTGATTGAATCACTTTCCGAAATCTGTAATTCGTCCCTATTGCTTGGGGTTACACGAATTCAGAAGTGGGATAATCCAAGAAATCAGATTCGGATTACAAGCCTAATCCAAATCCACAAACACAGAATACCTTGCGATGGATTGCGTTTTTCAGAGACAGAGAGTTGCAGAGAAGAAATCGTTTTCTTCCTTCGTTGTCCTTTGCAATATTCCGACAAATCGAAAATTTATAGAAAAATTTCTGGCAGGAAAATTTTGGCGGGAAAAATTTCTGGCGGGAAAACGGTTTTTGGCGGGAAGACTGTTTTTGGCGGGAAACCCGTTTTTGGCGGGAAAACCGTTTTTGGCGGGAAAATCGTTTTTGGCCATAACAATTCGTTTTTGGAACCCCGTCCCCAGGGGCGCTGCCCCCGGACCCCCGATTTCCTGAGTCCACTTTTAACTATCCGAGTGTGCACCCCGCACCTCCAGACTCGGAATGTAAAATGAACTCAACCTGTCTCGATATTAAATAAGACTATACTAAAATATATTGATGACACTAAAATCACCAACATTCCTCCCCCATTTTAGTGTAATCGTTAATTAACTAAAAGCAAACGCAAAACCAAACTCATGCATAAATTAAAATGTCTTAAAGATTGAATTTTCATATTAGTATAATACACATTTCAAATACTCGAGAATCTGGGTGTCCTAAGGATTGAACCCATCAACTCATTTGAGTAACTGAAGATACTATACACATAAGTTTACACAAATTCTAATGTTTCATACTTGACACTATTACCGCCATGTGTCCTATCCATTCATGAGTGCATAAAAAGCCTAGCCCAAAGCCTTCTGAAGCGGCAACACTTCACACTCATATAGGTAGTCCTTTTAAATCATGCACCTGTAAATACACTTTTTCAAAAGAACTATTAAGAACTTAATTCAACCTACCTTAACTCTACAGGTTTAAGCACATACCTTGGGATGATGTAATACAAATGCGCTTCAATCTCCATAAATAAGTTTTCCACATTGAATTCAGCTTCTAACATCGTATTAGAAGGGAATTGGGTATCTTATCCATAGAGATATCAAGTGGGCTTTAAACCCATCCCTATCACCGACTTTGCTACCAAGTCTCTAGCTAACCCCTTCGTCAAGTGATCAGCTAAATTCTGTTGAGATCGAACCCAATCAACAAAAATAATACCATGAGTTATGAGCTCACGTACCATACTATGTCTAACACCCAAATGTCGCGACTTTCCATTATACACTTGACTATAGGCCTTGCCAAAAGTGGCATAACTGTCACAGTGTATAGAAATGGGTGAAATCGGTTTTGGCCACAAAGGAATCTCATAAATCAAATTCCTTAACCATTCTGCTTCGTTCCCAGCAGCTGCAAGGGCTACAAATTCTGATTCCATAGTTGACTTTGTGATACAAGTTTGCTTCTTGGATGCCCAGGAGATTGCACCTCCTCCAAGAAGAAAAACCCAACCACTTGTTGAGGAGTGGTCCTCCATGTTTGAAATCCAACTAGCATCAGTATACCCTTCAATCACAGAAGGAAACCCTACATAAGTCAAACCATAATCCATGGTTTTCTTCAAAAACTTCAACACCCGCCTTACTGCTTGCCAGTGATGAGTACTAGGATTGCTAGTAAACCTACTTATCGTTCCTACAACAAAAGCAATATCAAGCCTTGTGCTGGTCATGGCATACATCAAACAACCAATGACCTTTGAATATTCAAGCTGTGAAACTGCTTGACCAGTATTAGGCATAAGCTTCATACTTGGATCAAACGGAGTACTCACAGGAGAACAATCCAAACAATTGAATTTTTTAAGTACTTTCTCAATGTAATGAGACTGTGAAATAGAAATTCCTTGATGTTCACGCTTGATTCTTATACCAAGAATCACTTCTGCCTCCCCTATATCCTTCATAGAGAATTGAGAAGATAAAAATTCTTTGGTCATATCAACTTGCCTTTGATCAGTACCGAAGATCAACATATCATCCACATACAAGCAAATGATCACTCCTTTACCAGACGCATCAAACTTACTATATACACACTTGTCCGATTGATTTAGCATAAAACCATTACTTAAGACAACATCATCAAACTTTTGATGCCACTGTTTAGGCGCTTGTTTCAGCCCATATAAAGACTTAACCAATTTGCATACTTTATGCTCATTACCTGGCATAACAAAACCCTCAGGTTGCTTCATCTATACTTCTTCATCCAAATCACCATTCAGGAATGCTGTTTTGACATCCATTTGGTGAATGACCAGATTATGAATTGCAGCTAAGGCAATCAGCAATCTAATAGTAGAAATACGAGCAACAGGTGCATAAGTATCAAAGTAGTCAATCCCAGGTTTTTGTCTAAAACCTTGAATAACCAATCGAGCTTTGAACTTGTCAATTATTCCATCTACTTTCATCTTCCTCTTAAATATCCACTTGCAGCCCAAAGGTTTGCATCCAGGAGGAAGATCAGATAAAACCCACGTGCTATTTCCCATGATGGAATCCATTTCATCATTTATTGCTTCTTTCCAAAACCCATCACTCAATCCTGAGTATGACAACATAGAATTCACCATTTCCTTGAGAACTCTATTTTTCCTTTCAGAAATACCATTTTGTTGAGGACTGTATGGTGATGTAATTTCATGAATGATTCCTACAGATTGGAAATAACTAGGATCATAATACTCATCACCTCTATCAGTACGAAGTTTCTTGATTAAGTCATTTTGTTGCAACTCAACTTCAGTTTTATAAATTTTGAATTTATCAAGGGCTTCATCCTTAGAATGTAATAAATATACATAGCAAAACCGAGAGTAATCATCAATAAACGTTACTATGTATTTCTTATTACCTAAGGATGGAGTTGCATGAAAGTCACATAGATCACTATGTATTAATTCAAGCATAATAGAATCTCTTTTCACATTTGAAAATGGTTGTCTAGTTATCTTAGTTAACATGCAGGTTTTACACTTCTCTATGTTAACATCAAACGGTGGAATTAATCCATTTTTAGACATTTCAAGCATACGTTTATAATAAACATGCCCTAAACGTGCATGCCAAAGAGAAGAATCATCAATTCAAGAACAAGCCATATATATACAATCTGCAATATTGTTATTTACATTCAATCTAAACATACCATTTGTAAAATACCCAAATCCAACAAATGTACCACACTTTGATAAGATATACTTATCAGACTCATAAACCTGTTTATAACCACACTTATTTAATACACCACCAGAAACTAAGTTCTTCCTAATCTTAGGAACATGTATAACATTTCTAAGATGAAGACTTTTTCCAGAACTAAAAACTAAAGACACAGAACCACGACCAACAACCGAAGCTTTATTATGGTCTCCCATATATAGCACCGATCCATCATCTACTACTTCATACTCCTTGAACCAACGGCGATCTTTACATACATGACTCGTCGCCCCCGAGTCTACCCACCATGTATGATCATCATCCTGCACATAAAATGTTTCAGGAATAAGTGTTACATGATATATAACAGAAGTAGTTCCAGAAATAAGATTCTGACCTTGTTGTGGTTTTGGACTTTGATCCTTAGATCCCTGTCCAGAAGTGCTTGCACCATTCTTGTTCTTTCTCAGACGACAATCACGTTTTATGTGACCAGGTTTGTTGCAATTCCAACACACAAGTTTTGCTTTCTTGTTGGAACCCTTTTGATTGTCGTCCTTCTTCTTTCTTTACCCAAACTTGTTGTTTTCTGGTTTTTGTCATCTTCCACCATGTTCACAGAAGATCCAGGAATTTCTTTCTCCTTTCCTTTGCCACTTTCTTGGACCCGTAGGCCCTCCTCAATTCTCAAGTGACTGCCAAGTTGTACAAGAGACAACTCCTCCTTTTGGTGTTTCAAAGTGTGTTTGAAATCTTTCCAGGATGGGGGCAATTTGTCAATAACACTTGAGACAGATATGGACTCATCCATATTCATCTTGTGTTGTTCAAATTGTCCCAAAATCCTCATGAGTTCGTTGTACTGTTCCATGACAGGCCTCGAATCCACCATTTTGTAATTGTTAAAATTACTCACGAGAAACTTCTTACTAGAAGCGTCCTCTGCCATGTATTTGGATTCAAGGGCATCCCACAGATCTTTTACAGATTCATGATTTTGATAGATATCAAAGAGAGAGTCAGACATACCATTCAGGATGTGTCCACGACAGATGTAGTCATCGTTTTCCCACTTGCAGCGTTTTCTGGTGTGTTCCAGCGTTTCGTTTTCTTGGGCTTCAGGGGCAGGAGTACTCAAAACATGCACAACTTTCAGAGTGGTGAGAAGAAAGTGCATCTTCTTCTGCCAACGACGAAAGTCGTTTCCTTCAAACTTATCAAGTTTTCCGAATTTGGAACTCATGTCCCTGACAGATTCTGCCATTGTTATTCCTTTACATAAAAATTACAGATTTCGAATGTTAGTTTTAGGGATTACAGAATAACAATAATACTTGGATAATTTCTAGGATCGTGATTGAATCACTTTCCGAAATCTGTAATTCGTCCCTATTGCTTGGGGTTACACGAATTCAGAAGTGGGATAATCCAAGAAATCAGATTCGGATTACAAGCCTAATCCAAATCCACAAACACAGAATACCTTGCGATGGATTGCGTTTTTCAGAGACAGAGAGTTGCAGAGAAGAAATCGTTTTCTTCCTTCGTTGTCCTTTGCAATATTCCGACAAATCGAAAATTTATAGAAAATTTTTTGGCGGGAAAAATTTCTGGCGGGAAAACGGTTTTGGCGGGAAACGTTTTTTGGCGGGAAAGCCGTTTTTGGCGGGAAAACCGTTTTTGGCCATAACAATTCGTTTTTGGAACCCCGTCCCCAGGGGCGCTGCCCCTGGACCCCCGATTTCTTGTGCAACCCGCACCTCCAGACTCGGAATGTAAAATGAACTCAGCCTGTCTCGATATTAAATAAGACTATACTAAAATATATTGATGACACTAAAATCACCAACAGTTTCACCCCAATCCGAGCTTCCTAGATTAAGTTACGGATTTTACAAAATAGTGGCAGAAACGGCATTTTTCACATAAAATGATAACTCTGATTTTCGGTTTATAACTTCATGCTTTAGGTTTAGGGTTTGAACAGCTAATGGAGGGACAACCTAAACACCACCCACTGCCACCTTCGGCAGTGGTGGTCGACGGCAGCGGCGGCAGCCACCACCGGCGGTGGTGGTGGCTCGATACTTCGAAAGAATCCGGCGAGGCCCGAAAGGATAAACCAACCAAACTAGCTTGGCCACCCACCCTATGCACAGTCTGACAACCTCCGCTCCTGCACGTTACAACCACCAGCTGGTGATGCACGGCGGCGGCCACACCGCCGGCAGCCAAGGCTGCGACGGCGATGGTGGCTTCGGTGGCAACGAAAAAGAAAACCAAAGAGAGAGGGCTTACCTTGCGACGAAACCCAGCAGCAACCGTACGAAATCCCGATCACCATCTTCTCTTCTTTCTCTCTCGCTACTCTCTCTCTCGCTGTTCTCTCTCTCTCGCCGACGATGAACACAGCGGCGCCGGCTGTGTGGGTGTGCTCCGGCGGCAGCAGCAAAGTGGGGAGGGGTTTAGGGTTTTTGTGGTTGTTGTGTGTGTGTCGTGAATTATGAACAAGAAAAAGGAGGGGTCGGTCCATATGGGCCGATCCCATGCACCCTTATGCAAAAATGACAACTTTGGTCCCCATTTTTTCCAACCTTGCACAATGGTTAAAGTTTTCTCCATTTTGATCATGTTTGGTCTTTCTCGTTAATTCCCGTTAATGAACAATCAATTAGAGAACGATAACAATTAATTAAGATACTTAAAATAAAACCATACCGGGATACGGGCTTTACATTTCGTTAGTAAGGTTTGGCCTGGCGTGCGACCATCTCGTTTGAGGCTAAGGACAGCCGTGGAGACGATGAAAGACGGTCTTTCTGCCACCACATACTATGACTGTAAGTTATTTTGGCAGTTTTGGTTTAATTGTGAACATGATGAAATTGTACTTAAAACATCTAATAAGTTAATTTTCAGTCGATGGGGTCGGGAGAGGACTTACGGTGCTCGGAAATTCTCAAGGACCACTTCTCAGAGTCGGACGTTGACCCGATGGATGTGGTAGAACCTACTAGGCCGGTTTGGAATAGGCAACAATCAAAATGGTGGGGTACCCCACTATTTACATGGCAAAAATCTACCACACCGCCCCCTGACAAGAAAGCCATGCCAAAGGTGACAGCAAAGGGTTCAGGAAAGGGAGCGGGAAAGAAGGCGGGAAAGAAAGCGGGAAAGGGAAAGGTGGCTTCACCGGAGCGTCTTCCGGCCTCAGAGATATTGAACCTGTGCCAGACTGGTGACCTCCCCCGCCTGGTATTCATCCCTTACATCAACCTGGACATCACCCCCTGGTTTTTCAAAGTATTGCTGGCAGTTGACCCTTTGGAGTCTGAATTAGAGGATGTGGTTAGTATTGAAGTTTAACTATAGTCATATAATCAAATATATTTATATTACATGTCTAGCCATCTATTTTTTGTGTATAGCATATCGATTGTTGGGTCGACATGCTCCTACGTTCCCGTCAACCAGATACGAGGTGGACCATCATACACACTACTTTCTTTCCGTTCATGCTCCTTCCACATCAAGGTCCCGACTCCGTGGTTAACTCATGCAATGGTGTGGAAGGGGTTTCTTGGCGGGACGTCGATACTGTATGTAAATCGTTTTACTCTTATTTTATTTAAGTTGTTTGGTTGCTAACTAAGTTGTCTAATATTGTAATATTTCAGGTGTACATCCCTATTTGCATTCATCCCAAACATTGGGTGCTCGGAGTGTTTGAGCTTGGTCGTATGTTGATGACCATATATGACACCGACCCTGCCAGTATGTACACAGAGGCTTTGCATCAACGTCTTGACACATTTAAAGATGAGCTGTCGAAGTTCTTTAGACTGCTCAGGGACGTGGACCGTCGTGACAACTCACAGTACTTCCGTCACAGGTTCGACAGGAATACACCACGCCAGCAATGGATGAATGCAGATTGCGGTGTCTGGGTATGCCGAAATGTCAGCATCTTGATTTCAGGCGATGTGGTAGATTTAGCCTCTTCCCGCACCGAACGAGAGGCCATGGACTTTCGCATACATATGGCGGAGACCATTTATGCGCATTGTGTTCCACGACAAGATGATTAGGTTGTTTATGTAACATTAAATGATTGTTATTTTTAATGTTAACTTATTTTGTTAAAGTATTTAACTTGAAGTTATAATTTTGTTTATTATTTTGTTAAAGTATTGCACATGTGAATACTTGAAGCCTAAAAAGTGTGACAAAAACACTAAAAACATGCAACAATACTTTAAAAATCTCAACTACATAAAATGATAACCTAAAAACTAGAGGGACCAAAAATATAATTTTTTGATGATGAAGAGGAATCATGTGCAGAAGATGCATGGTAGTATGGGGAATCATGTGATGGTGCATGATAACATGTACATGCATCATGATGATCATGCTCCTCCCATGTTTCGCCACGCTCACTATTACTAAATACCATGCTACCATAATTTGATCTTTCTAGTACCTAGTAGTAAGTACCTAGTAAGTAGGTTTATAAAACTTGCGGTAATCCTAATTCAGAGATTATTGGATGAACAAGCATTTATTTGTTGATTCACATGTGCATTAATCCTTAGACTACTTAAAGACTACTTTTCAGCCTAATGAAAGACCTTTATTTATGAGCAGACTTCCTTTTGCAGACGAATCTTGCAGTTACTTTTTCAGTCGAATCTTACAGGCTCTTTTCAGACGAATCTTGCAGTGAACTATTCAGACGAATCATGCAGGCACCTTTTCAGACGAAATCGTTGACCATATCCACATCCCTGATGAAGAACATACATTTTCATGGCTATAAGTATATGGCATGATGAAGTAGTAATTCACAACTTGTTATCTATCTTTTATACCCTCTACACCGTTTACAAACATTCTCTCGCTTTTCTTAACACTGTGGCTGGAGGTTCAAGATCAAGGGGGAATAGGTCGGCGAATGGGGCTGGAACTTCACGTTCGGCAGCCTACCAACCACTGAATGATGGAGCTCGCCGGAGTACTTGGAAGGTACCGGAAACAGACGAGGAGTGGAGAAACCATGGGCGAACTGCGGCCGATTATCCATTCACGGCTGAGGAGGCAGAAGACTGGGAGATGGCATGGGAGAATTACCACTTCGATAATGACAGGAAAAGCCCACCAATGTATCATTGTACCCAGCCGACGGGTCTTCCACAAAGTCAACGAATTGCTCCCTTAGTGCAAAAATCCATTGATAAGGCGAACGCCGATATCGAAAAGGTAAAAGGTATGTGGAACCATAACAGGGGGATTCAGCAGGGGAAAATGGAGTATCTAGCGGAGAAGAAACGAGAACTGGCCATGACTAGGGCTCATGTTCGGGAGGTGCAACGACAGATTAAGGAAGTAGAAGAGGAACTACAAAAAATCGAAGACGACTACACGAGAATGGAGGACGTCATCAAGGAAAAGGTTAACTTCATCACCGGAATCCAGGACGCATTCCGGTCATAGATTTCTTTGTTTACCTGCACTGTATCCGTTTCGGTTGGGAAGATGATTTGCAATAACTGATCTTTTAATTAATTTCCTTATTAAATAACTTAAAATGGGAAAAATATTTTCTTTAACTAATTTCTATATTAAATACATTAAAATGGAAATGAAACAATACATTAAAAATCTCAACTACATAAAATGATAACCTAAAAACTATAGGGACCATTTATGTTATTTTAAATTTGCCCCAAACTGGAGGGGCCAAAACTGTAAATATGAGAAAATCGCGGGACAACCGCGGGAGGGTATTGCGGGACACAGGCCAAAAGTGGTCCCGCGACCATAGTTGGGGGGTAAAAGTTGCAGCCGCAGGGGTTTCTTGAGGGGCCATAGCGGGACATTTGCCCAAACCCGGTGCCACGTGGTGCCACGTCCCGCGATCGCGGGACCCATCACGGGATTTTTGGGTATTTTAGCAAAATCGACTAGAAAATGAGTATTTTAGCAAGTCAAGGTTTGGGTATTTTAATTAAATTCCCTTTATAATTCATTGTTATATCATAATATTCATATTATTATATTTGTTTGTATATGACATAAGTAGTCGTACTAAGATATAATATCATGATCAAAATATACTTTTATGAAGATTTCTTATTATTTAAAAATTATATCTATTATTATGTTTATCTTAACTTATATGGTAGGTGTATCTAAAGTTATGGATGGATAATCATATATGAATGCGATTATTTGAGTATTCAATCATTTTATTTAAATATTTATTAACTTAACTAATCATGTATTAGTTTTTTAAGTGATTATCTATATACTAATCAAATGTTTTTTTGGATTAATTTTTCCGCATGATATTTAAAACATACCATATTTAAAGGGAAATTAATTAAAATACCCTAAGTCAAACCACGTTTTACTGAAATACCCAAAATCTCTCCCATGTTACAAAAGATATTTAAAACATACCATATATAGGGGCTTAATCAAATAAGAACTAATTAGATTGTGGTAACTGTAAGAACCAATTTCAGCCACTTATTTTATTTTATTTAATTCTCTTTAATATTTAATAGGTAGAGGTTACATTGGTAATTTTATTAATTTGTTTTAAATTAATTATTTTTATTTAACAGATAATTATCAATTAGATATTCAGTTTCCTAATTATTCTCTAATCTAATTTCAAACGCATCTTCTTAGCGATCCATTCCAAATTACTGTAAATCCATCTTAATTTGATGAACGATCATTCACATTAAACCCTATCGATTGGAAGAGGCAGACATTTTTTTGATCTGATGGATGCAGACAAGATGAAAGGCTTATTAACATTTTCTACTAGTTGCCAAGAAGATTCACCAAAGGATATAGATATTCAATTATTGGAGAACCCAGATGAGTTTGATACTGGCCTTTCACCATACAAAGCAGAATATGAGTTGGGTCACGAAGAAGATGAAGCAGAGGATGAGTTGGGTCACGAAGAAGATGAAGCAAAAGATGAGTTGGGTCACTAAGAAGATGAAGCAAAAGATGAGTTGGGTCACGAAGAAGATGAAGCAGAAGATGTCTATGATTTTTCTCACAGTATGGATGATGATCAAGGTTACGTCCTAGAGGTTGCTAATCTGGATGATGAAGGAAAAGGTTAATTTTTTATTTATTTTTTGATTTAGTATAATACAGATTGATTAATCGGCAATGGTATCACAATGTGATACCATTTATTAACTCAACAATCGTTACCATTTAACTGTTAATTTTTAGTTTTTTTTTTAAATTTTACAGTGATGTGGTGACATCTGGTACAATTCATAAAATAATATTGTTTAGTAAATCAGGGTTATTAGATAGGTGGTAACATGTGATACCCTTCATGAACTGATTATGGTTTGGTAAATTATCGTTATCAGATGTGTGGTTACATGTGATACCCTTCAGAAATCCATTCTTTTACAGGTCCAGCTAACTGTCAAACATAAATGCATTCTTTTACCTTATCATCGGGTGGATCTCGGTGGTGGACTCCCAAAGTTGACGAATCAGTGAAACCGGTAATTGGTTTGACAGTTTCTTCCCTGGATGAAGCTGAGTCTGTGTACCAGAAATATGCTGAGAAGGCGGGATTTGAGATACGACGTGCAACACAAATGATTAATAATGATGGGTTGATCCAGAACAAATATTTTGTATGCAGCAAATATGGGTTACCGTTGAAGAAGTCGTTTGATTTTTTGAATCGTCAAAAACGTCAAAGAGAGGTACGTAACTCTAATATTAAGAGGACCGGGTGTACCGCATGTGTTAAGTTTCGGTTGTTGAAAGGAACAACAACATATGAGTGTTATGGTTTTGACGAGCAACATAATCACGTTCTTTTGAGTGACCATGATATTGAATTTACACGAAAAGCCCGACGGATGAAATTTTCAAATCAACGTTTTGTTCATGACGCTGGTACTTCAAACATGGGTGCCACACGGGCGCACAAGTTACACACATCATTGAGAGGCGGTTATGAATACGGTGGTCCGATCGTCGTTGATTATCAGAATTATAAGAGGGACTGTGACAATTTTGTTGGTCGTGGGGATGCCAAGGTGTTTGAGAAGGTAAACGTTTTTTTGTTCTTTATTCTATTACTCCTTCTTCCTGATTCCATATTCAATAAAGTAATCAAAATGAAGTTGTGGTTCTATGTGTAATATATTACAAGTATACTGTGATACCTTGTCCGTCGTTGTCTTCCATTTTTTTGGTTTCGCAATCTTCTTCTTCCTCCAGACGCTGAAAAAACACGAGTTAGGGTTTGAAATTCTGAAGGTTTTTCTTTTTGATTCTGCAGGTTGATGGGGTTTGAGGGTTTTTGATTAGATGTGATATGATTAAAATGTTAGAGATTATCATCTTGATTTGATTACGCATTTATCGGTTCGCGCTCAAAATAGATCAATATGAATCACAAAACAAAATTACCTATATACCCTTTTTATTATAATTCGATATCTCACGGACCATTTATTTATGGTATATAATAATTAATTTTCTTTTTCTTTTTAACAATCTAATAGTATTTTTTGTGGCTGAAATTGGTTCTTACGGTTACCACAAAATAACCAGTTCTTCCATGAATGGCCCCCTATATATATATATATATATATATAGGGGCTTAATCAAAAACTAATTAGTTTGTGATAACCGTGAGATCCATTTTCACCCAATCATTTTAGATAATTAATGTTATTTACTAAAATAAAATAAAGGGTAAATTTGTAATTTGTATCTTTTTGACAGCTCACTTTAAAAACCCTAATAATCTCGCTGCCGCCTCCATATCCCAAAATCTAATTCTTAACTTGAAATGGGTATAAGTGTGTGCAAAAGAATCCGGCGGCGCCGATGACGAGTACAGAAAGACCATTAGAACGACGAATTTGGACGGATGAATGGATTTGTTTCTCGTAGTTGGATACCACCAATGCCGCCGTCGTGACTCCACGACGTCGTATGCTATAAATACCGGCTACTGGAAGTGACGAAGCTCTCTGGAAACTCAAATACGATGTTGTTAAAGCAATAAAAAAACAACGCCCAAAGGAACATGGTGCTGGTGGAGGCGAAACACCGGTGAACGAACAAATGGTTGTCGGCGATTTGGTCCATCGGATCTGTGGCGTCCATCTTCTCCGGCGATTTGGTCCTCTCTAACTCTCTTGTCAATCTCTCGGTGGTATCATAGATGGTTACAGTGATATCACGGTTGATATCACATTTGGTTTCACAATGATATCACAGTGAGACCGACTTGAAATCACCGCTGTGAAACGAGACTTTAGCGAAAATAATCATCCTAAATCATATTCTTGATCTATGCATGTGAGTGCCACCGATGATTACGTTATTTCTTGATTAATCTTGACCATTTCTGGAGTTTCTTGCTGACAATCTAATAAAGATTCATTTTACTCTGATGGGTATTCCTCATTTTTAGTAATGCGATTTTGCCCATTGATTTGTGATTGATATAGTAATCTTTTGCTGACCCACTTTGTAATTTAAGTAGGAAAATGCTAAATATTCTAGAATGGAATGGTTGATGATCGACGAACAAACTATGAATGGAAAATGATATCACAGTGATATCACAGTGTGCATCGTCTTGCTTTACAATGGGTATCACAATGGGTTTGATTTTGATTTTGGGGTTTGGTTGTATCACATTGGGTATTGGTATCCCGTGCGTAGTCTTTATTTTGTTGCTTTACAATGGGTATCACAGTGTCCATCCTCTTTATTTTGGTTGTTTTACAAAGGGTATCACAGTGGTATCACAGAAGTTCTTGGGTATCGCAATAGTAACGAACGTGATTATGAAATGGATGGCAGTATGTATCGCAGGTATCACAATCGGTGTTGGCCGGAATAAGGGAGAGAGGAGAGAGGAGAGAGGAGAGAGGAGAGAGAATAATTTTATGATACCTAAAATTCCCCTTAATTAAAATCTTAAGTAAAAAATAACAAAATTATTAATTTCCTAATTTATGGGTTGATTTGTGTCTGAGATTGGATCTCACGGTTATCACAGATAACATAGTTCTCCCTTGAATGACCCCCTATATATATATAGAGAGGAAGGTTCAAACGAGGAGCGTACCTATTTACGAGAACGCGAGGAGCGCCTGCCATGTACTGGATCACATGTGATCCACAACTGCGAAAAATTCAGATAGCGGGCGACCTGGGTCGCGACCTGGTTCGCGAGTCGGCCAAGTCGCCCGGATCACATGTGATTTTATTTGTGAATCACATGTGATCCACTACATGGGCGCAAGCCCCCCCGATCAGTTGTGAATCACATGTGATTAGCAGTAGTGAATCACATGTGATTCAGTACATGGGCGGTGCTCCTCGCGTTTTCTTAAATTGGTACGCTCCTCAATAGATATACGATTTCGATTATGATAAAGATTGGCTTCGAAGAATCCGCTACAAAAGATACGGAGATGGTGGGTTTCTTCAAAGAGGTAGATAATCGGGTTGCTTGAAATGTGGAACCTGTTAAAGATGGATAGATGCACTTTCCTTTATTATAATATGTGTTTTTTTGACCAAATTACCCTTATTCACCTATGCACCAAAACCTAGGGCGCGTGAGACATAATAAATTAGAATATAAAATCAGTTTTAGTCATAGCCATTGATCTAATTAATCTACGGTTTTGGTTGGTTAACATGGTTAGTACCAATAGGGTGGTTAGCAAAAGAAGAGGAACATATATATATATATATATATATATATATATATATATAGAGAGAGAGAGAGAGAGAGAGAGAGTGTCAGGTTCAAACGAGAACAATACCTATTTCAAAAAACACGAGAACGAACAAAATCATTAGTGATTTTACATTAACGCACGAAAAAAGACTTTGGTCGCGGTTTCAGGTCTGCGTGGCTTTTTTGCGCTTTAATGTAAAATCACTAATGATTTTATTCGTTCTCGTGTTCTTTTAAATAATTATTATTCTCGTTTGATCCTCCATCCCCCCTCTCTCTCTCTCTCTCTCTCTCTATATATATATATATATATATATATATGAGAAGAAACACCCTTGAGTCTTTAGATAAACTTTTTTTCATTTGAAAACTAAAAAAATATGAACCTTCATTTTCTGCATCTAATGGCTTACAAAAGAACTGTCATTTACTTTCATTTTCACCCTCAATTAACTTTATAAAATTTTACATATGTTTAATAACTTTTACGTACACGCCAGTTCCTTGGGGTGTGCCAAGGTGTTCTACCGCACAAGATCTCCGATCGTCGGGGGCCTTCAAATATCTTTTAATTTTTTACGTGTAATAGTATTGTATATAAATTAATTAATACAAAATTTTAAACAAAGTGATTGGTAGCGTAATGGCAAGGGTATTGAGGTTAGACCTGACAAACGTGTCGTGACGTATCAGGTTCAAAGTTAAACGGGTTGAGAGTGTCTATCCATAACCCGACCCATTTAATAAACGGGTCAGAAAATTCCAACCCAAACCGACACGACCCGCCTAACCCGTTTAACATTTATAAAACTAAAAATTAAAATCGAAAATTCACAAAAAATTACAAACCCAAAATTCAAATGAAAGCATTAGAAAAATAAATTTTATAGTTTAAACTTATAAGTTCTAACCAAATCCAAAACATTAAAAAAAACCAGAGCATCAAAAAGAATAGTTATAATATATATATATAGAGGCGGGTTCAACCAACAATGGTGCAAAGACCAAGCGGGTTTTAAGAATTATGATAAGTCGTTAATGGAGTGGATTGGTGACTAGTTTGTAATCATAACCTGTTTTCAATACTGCTAAAAACAATACTGCTTTGATGATGTTTATGTTACTGATACAGTGTATGGATACGGTTGTTCCTTAAGAAATAAAATAGCTCCAATGCCCCCCCCCCCCCCCCCCCCCCCCCCCCCCCCCCCACCATCATGCATACAAGGTGTTTGATGAAATTCCTCTTTGGAAGTTTCTCATTATGTATTTTTTTTTGAAGTTTACCATTATGTCTCTTTGGAACTTTCTAATTATGTCTCTGTTACTTGTTTGTTGTACTTGTGTTTTGAATATGTCCACATATGCAATTTATTTGAAAAAGGATGTGCACATATGCAAAAAAAGTAACAGAGACATGCCCAAATTCAGTCTTACACATGTGCACATATGCTGAAAAAGGATATGGACCAATCCATAGTTTGAAGTTCGAGTATATACAAATATGCACATATAGGAACATGTTAGAAACTGTATAGGGAAGAAAATACACACCTTTGCGATACAAACATGATTATGGAGAAATGTATGTGCTTGGATCTCTTGGATTCTTTACATATGCACATATGCATAAATGCATAAAGAATTATGCACATATGTATACATGTGCATATGTGCATGTATGCATATGCACATATGCACATATACATACATGCACATATCAAAATGTGCACATCCGCACTCCCCTAAATTCATGCATAACTTTTAATTTCAAACTTTGATTGACATATTGAATGACAAATAGACACAACAACGAGGTACAACGTATTCCGTAGATATTTGGAACAATGGAGACAGATTGAGCCAAATGTGATTGTAACGTCCCAAAAACATAACATGCATTAATCATAGAATAAGCATTTGAATTACATAATAAACCTTGTCTTTAATACTTCATTAATCTATGCTAAACAAAATTTGACAGCGGAAGTCTCTAATCCACAGCCGAGAGCTCTAACTATAGCTATAATAGTCAAAATCTTGGAGTCGCTCTAAGCTCCAATTTTCCTCCTTGTGCTATCTCCTAGTTCTTACTAGAAGAACCCGCATAACGCTTACCTGAAAATGGTTTAATTTTTGAAAAGCCAGGGTTAGACCAAAAGGTCTAGTGAATTCCCTCCGAAAACATTTATAAACAATATGAAATCATTTATAAAAATTTATCGTAAAACTTCACATATCATCAAACATGGTACTGCACCGTGTAATGGATCACATAAACATTCCGCGATCGGGGCCCCAGCAGACTCCCCTCTCGCCTTGTATCGGGGCCCAAGCAGACTCCCCTCTACCCGAATAGGAGGGAAATGAATTCCAACCTACCGGTCTGTCATACATATCCAAGGGACCATCGGATCCCGAGGCTCTCTGATCCCACAGTGCAGACCGACTCCACATAGCATACTCATACATTTCCTAAAACATGCAACTTAGAATCTTTGTAAATCATAATTCTCATTTCATCATGCCAAACATTCTTTTAGATAAAAATAGGTATTTTCATGGGGAAACATGCACATCAGTTCGTAAACATTTCATGCTCGTAAAGAACCAAAACTAGTTAAAAGCATTTAAGATCTTACGTCGTAAAAAGGGTTTAGGGAACTCACCTTAGGTTAGTATTGAGCACACCCTTGATATATCTCCAAGCTAAACAAATCGGACACCTATGGATATTAGCATTTCATCAGATTAGACTGTCGATCTTACTGCACTATCCGGACACTATGACCTTTCCGGACACTATGACCTTTCCGGACCCTATGACCTTTCCGAAAGTTTGTCCAGACTCTTCCTACAGTTATTATATTCTCCGGACGTCTCATCCGGAAACTAGGCATACCCGGAAACCCTATCACCCGGACACCAAGAACAATACCCGGAAACCCCCACTGTCCGGACGGGGCGACGTCCGGAAACTACGGACTAGACGAAAAACCCAAATCCAAAAGTTATTAAAAACTTATTTTCTGATAACAGCTCGATTAGACAAACATAAGGGTTCATCCACTTGTCAAAAAGACTCATTAATTCCATTTTTAAACCACCAAATCGACACATTATCAACAAAACCCAAAATACTCGATAAAGGGGTGTTTAGGTGAAAAACATAGTAATCCCATCAGATTTCACCCCCCAAATCTTAGACAAAAGAGAGTAGGAAACTTGCAATAAACAGAAGAAAATGTTCTAGATGATTACCTTAACAAATCCCTTCCTTAATCAAGAATTTCCCACTTTAGCTTCTTCTTCTTCCTTTCTCCTCTTAGCCGCCAAACACCCAAGAGAAATTAATACTGATTCTAAAATAAAGGGTGCCCTAGGGAATTGGGCCAATTTATAGTTTTCATAAATTGCCAACAAGTCCCTCAACTCCATCTTTATTTTCTTAGATTTCTGCCCCCAAACTTTCACAATAATGCAGAAAATGCGGTTGTTACAACACTCCCCCCTTAAAAGAATTTCGTCCCCGGAATTCCTCATTGGAAAAGATGCGGGTATCTTGCTTTCATTTCCGACTCCAACTCCCAAGTCTCCTCTGGACCTTTGTGATGACGCCATTGCACCTTTACCAATCTGGTTTCTCTGTTTCATGATTTCCTCACTTTAATTTCTCATCCACCTTTATGTCATTTAACGACACTGCTTTGGTCACATCGGCTAGGCATTTCCTCAAATTAGACACATGAAACGCATAGTGGATGCCGCACAATTCTTTCGGTAGGTCCAACCTATACGCCACTTCTCCAATTCGTTCGGTAATCTCGAATGGTCCGATGTAACATGGGCTTAGCTTCCCACGTTTCCCGAATCGTACCACTCCCTTCCAAGGAGACACCTTTAGCAAAACATTTTCTCCGACTTGGAATTCTATGTCTTTCCGTCTCTTATCCGCATAGCTCTTCTGTCGGTCGCGAGCGACCTTCAGTCTTTCACGCACTTGGAATATCTTGTCTGAAGTCAGTTGCACTAACTCTGGCCCGGCTAACTGTCTTTCTCCGACCTCGTTCCAACACAACGGAGTCCGACATTTCCTACCATAGAGTGCCTCATATGGCGCTGCCTTGATGCTCGAGTGATAGCTGTTATTGTAAGCGAACTCGATCAACGGTAGATGCTTTTCCCATGAGCCCTAAAAATCCAAGGCGCAAGCCCTTAACATGTCTTCCAACGTCTGGATCGTTCGCTCACTCTGACCATCGGTCTGAGGATGGTAAGCGATACTCATCTTAATCTGCGATCCCATTTCCCTTTGGAAGCTCCTCCAAAACGTAGAGGTAAACCTGCTATCTCGGTCAGATACTATCGACGATGGCACACCATGGCGGGTTACGACCTCGTCAATATACAACTTTGCTAATCACTCCAACGAGTAAGACTCTCGTATAGGCAAAAAATGTGCTGACTTCGTGAGACGATGCACAATCATCCATATAACGTCATAACCCTTTGGAGTCTTAGGCAAGTGAGTTACAAAGTCCATCGTAATCTGATCCCACTTCCACAACGGTATCTCCAAAGACTGAAGCTTCCCATACGGTCTTTGATGTTCGATCTTTACGCGCGAACATGTTATACAAGTCTCTACAAAATGAGCTACATCCTTTTTCATTCCAGGCCATCAATAGTCCCGACGTAGATCTCCGTACATCTTGTTAGTCCCATGGTGAATTGTGTACTTTGATTTGTGGGATTCTTCTAAAATTAATCTCCTGAGCTCCCCTAGTTTAGGGACCCAGATTCTCCCACTAAGACACTTCACCCCTCGACTATCTTCCATTAACGAGGACGTTTGTCCCACCATCCTCTCCTTTTTGAGATTTTCCACTCCGAGCGCCTCATCTTAACATTTCTTTATCTCCTTCAACAAATTGAACGTCACTTCGGCCCTCATGGCCACAATACTGGGGGTCTCACTTCTTTCCTTACGGCTCAGAGCGTCCGCCATCACGTTTGCCTTACCCGAATGATATTCGATCTTACAGTCGTAGTCTGTCAATAATTCAATCCATCTTCTTTGGCACATATTCAACTCTTTTTGGTCGAAAAGATGACATAAGCTTTTGTGGTCCGTGAAGATCTGACACTTCGTCCCATAAAGGTAATGTCGCCAAATCTTCAGAGCGAAAACCACTACTGCCAGTTCTAAATCGTGAGTGGGGTATCGAACCCCGTGATCCTTTAACTGCCGAGAGGCATACACGATCACCTTACCACGTTGCATGAGTACGCAACCCAGTCCGAGCTTCGATGCGTCACTGAAAACCACGAAGTCATCCGAGCCGCCAGACAACGACAACACCGGAGCGCTGCTCAACATATTCTTCACTTTTGAAAGGCTTCTTCTTGCTTCTCTAACCAAGCGAACATGACATTCTTCTTGGTTAAGGAAGTTAGTGGCGTGGCGATACGCGAAAACTCCTTGATGAATTTTCGGTAGTATCCCGCCAGTCCGAGGAAACTTCGAACTTCTGACAGATTCTTAGGCTGCTCCCAATCTCGGATGGCCTCGATCTTAGACGGGTCTACCATGATCCCCTTCTCAGACACCACGTGTCCGAGAAACTTCACTTCCCTTAGCCAAAACTCGCACTTAGAAAACTTCACATACAGCTTCTCTTGCTTCAGTAGCTCGAGAATTGTCCGAAGGTGGCTCTCATGCTCCTCTTCCGATCTTGAAAATATCAGGATATCGTCTATGAACACTATCACGAACTGGTCTAAATAAGGTTGACACACCCTATTCATTAGGTCCATGAATGCTGTCGGGGCGTTGGTTAACCCGAACGGCATCACTAAAAATTCGTAGTGTCCATACCTGGTTCTGAAAGCGGTCTTTGGTACATCCTCCTCCCTTACCTTGAGTTGGTGATAACCCGACCTCAAATCTATCTTAGAGAAGTAACTGGCTCCTTGTAATTGATCGAACAGGTCGTCGATTCTCGGTATAGGGTACTTATTCTTGATCGTGATCTTGTTGAGTTCTCGGTAGTCTATGCACATCCGCATAGTACCGTCCTTCTTCTTCACGAAGAGCACAGGTGCTCCCCATGGAGACGTACTTGGTTTAACGAATCCCTTGCCCAACAACTCCTGCAACTGAGTCGTCATTTCCTTCATTTCGGACGACGCCAATCTATAAGGTGCGCGGGCAATTGGGGCAGCTCCAGGCATCATATCAATTCTGAACTCGATCTAACGATCCAGGGGTAAACTTGTCAAGTCATCCGGAAATACTTCCGGGTACTCACTTACTACACGCACGTCACCCACCCCATGCTTCTCCTTCTTGGCGTCCAACACATACGCCAAGAATCCCCGACACCCCTTCCTCAAGCACTTAGTAGCTCTAATAATGGAGATAAGGCTAGTCTTTCTATCACGGCGATTCCCATATGTTAGCTTCAATCTTCCTAATCATAGAAGTATTTAGAAGTAGTGAAAAATAGGCTAAATGAAGAAAGCCTCTTACAGAGGCTCTGCCGACATTACCGAGAAATCAAGGTCAAGAAGCTACAGAAGCAGCAGAGGCTTCCTACAGAAGCTCTGTCATACGTACAAAGAAGACCAAAGACTCGGAATCCGGCGAAGACTGCTCCACAGAGGACCAGACCGCAGAACCTCTGTAATTCTTTACAGAGCCTCTGTGGTCCTCTATGAAGACTTGGAAGATATTACTGGATACGTTCATCAACTTGCATGGAAAAGTACTGTCAAAACACGTGTCAAGCTCTGAGTGGACTCAATAGGGCATGGTACAAAATAGACGTCTGTGCCATTTAATGCATTTACCAATAGTACATCTGCTCCATTAAATGCGCATGGCTCAAACAACTGCTCACACCATCCAGTCCACTGTTCATACCATCCAGTTTACTATTCATGCCGTAAAAGGAACAGTGACCAACTTCATAGTCTTCTAAGAGTAGTATAAAAGGAAGTCTCATGTTGAGATCTTCCTAACGACGAATAGACAAGGAATCACTAATACTCTCAAACTTTATTGTCAAATATCTGAGTGTTATATTCTCACACACCAACAGTTCTTAATCTGTTCTTCGTGTTGTTATTATATATTGAATAACAGTAACTGTTCAAGAAATCCTTTTCATTCTTTACTGTTTTCTTTATATATGTGCGTTCTAATATCTATCAAACATATCTGTTAGTTTAATACGCTTCCGCATCAAACTCTAAACTCAACTAATAGACTGTTAATCTTGATTAAGCGTATCTGGGTTCCAACAATTTGTATCAGAGCCTTCCTTGATTTTCAATATCAAGTGATCCACTTATCAAGACTCTTGATAGATATTACTGAGATTTAAAATTGTGTCTGGAAACTGCTTAAACCCAGAAAATCTTCAAGCTCATCGAAGTAACTCTTTAGTCATACTTTCTTTCTAAAATCTTCAAATGACAAATACAAATAATTTCTTTACTACTGGTTCTCTCACTAAACCTCCTACTCTCCTTCGAGAAGAGTATCCTCAGTGGAAAATAAGAATGGTCCATTTTTTCGAGGGTACTGAAAAAAATCAAGTACAATATCTGTACAATCCTCCTCCTATTCCCATGACAGTAGTACCTCGTATACCTGCTACTGCTGAATCTGCCGAAATCCCCGAACATCAAAAACCAAAGCCAAAAGGGGAGTGGTCAACCGAAGATAAAGCAGAAGATGAAGTTGCTCAGAAAACCAAGAGGACATTAATTATGGCAATACCCAACGAACTCTTTCAATCCTTGGATTCATGTGAAACAGCGCATGATCTGTGGAAAGAACTGGAAAGACAGTTGGAAGGAGGTGCTAAAACACAAAAAAACCGAAGAGCACAGTACATCAATGAATATCATGCATTCAAAGCCTCTGCAACAGAATCTCTGCAAACAACATACGACAGATTCAACTCTCTAA
Organism: Saussurea involucrata; assembly: GCA_033807775.1. Lineage (NCBI taxonomy): Eukaryota > Viridiplantae > Streptophyta > Magnoliopsida > Asterales > Asteraceae > Saussurea > Saussurea involucrata. The sequence continues at coordinate 31,469,229 of CM066323.1, forward strand.
TCAACCAGTGCAGAAAATCAGGCATTGACAGAACTTCTGAAGAAAACAATGTCATGTTTTTAAAAAGTCTAAATGAAGAATGGCTCCAGCTGTCTATGTCCCTACAGACAAATCAGGATCTAGACACCTGGACTCTCTCTGATCTTTACGGAACATTAGCCGCACAAGAACCTCAGATAGCACAGGCTAAAACACTAACCATTGCACCATATGCATTGGTTAGTAAAACTAAAGAGGATGCACAGAGACCAAGAAATGATAAAGCCACAGAGGAGAAGAAGAAGGAGAAGAAGATGGTGATAATTGACAGTGAAGAAGAAGAAGAGCAAGCAGAAAAGGAAATAACTCTTGCGTCACTAGCTAAATCTTTAGCTCTATTGACAAAAGAGTTCAGAGGAAACAGAAGAGGTTCCGGAAATGAAAGATATGATAGAGAAAACCAGGATGACAGAAGAGACAACAGAAGAGATGACAGAAGAGGAGAAGAATCAAGTGGCCGACAGAGGTCAAGCGATAGAAATTACAGAGGGAATGACCGACAGAGGTCAAATGACTCGGTAAGCCACACGCAGCAAGAATGCTACAAGTGCGGCAAACCTGGTCACTATGCAAATGAATGTAGATCAGAGAAAGGCGGAGACCTACAGAAGTCCAATGATCGAACAGGAAACACTCCTCAAGGGTGTTTTAACTGCGGAAAACCAGGCCATTTTGCGAATGAATGCAGAAGCAGATCAAATCGCCCACAGAGGGACTCTGCTTTCTACAAAAAGAAAGCCGAATATTATGCTCAAAAATCCTTAATGGCAAAAGGACATTCTGAGAACACCGAAGACTTCCAGTCAGACTCTACTTCTGACGATGAACATACCGCTAATGCCCTCTTCTGTGGCATGGCAGAAGTCGACTCCTGCACTGACTCTGAGGTATCCACTTCAAATTCCAACTCTTGTATTACCTCTGTAGATGATAATGCACTTAGAATTAACATTGAATTAATTGAACTGAAAGAGATAAATCAAAGTATTCAGAAAAGACTCACTTTCAATGAGAGAGAAGTACGGCTTCTCACTCAAGAAAAAGCAAAGATTTTTGAGGACAAAGAGAGAATAGAAAAGAATTGGAACAAAACTCTAGATCCTTTAAAAAAACAAATTTCTGAATTAACCAATACTTTAAAAGATAAAACAAAAGAACTTTCAGTTTCAAGGAGCGAAACTACTGACATAAGAGCTCTTAAAGAATACTTTCAAAGAGAAAGAGAGGTATTATGGCAAGATTTACTCAGAAGAGAAGTTTTGCTTAAAAACTATAAAGATGCACATAAAGTTTATGAAAAAATAAACTCACAAATAGGGAGACGAGGTATAGGGTATGATGATATCACCCTAGGTGTTGAAGGCAAAAGAAACAAACCTCTGTCCTCGTTATTTGTGATTGGAAAAACAAACAAACCAGATTTTCCAAATCTAATCTCTGTAAGCAAACGGGCGAAAATCTCTGTGGATCCTTACTTGAAGAAACATAAGAAGATGATTAACGTGTGGTTTGAAAACACAGACTCATCATCTTCAACCTCTGTCAATAGAGGTATCAAACCAAAGAAATATCTGAAAACACAAGATCAGATTGGTATCTTCAAGTTTGGTAAACCAGAGACCCAAACACAGGTTGCTTTTGTCTGTTTGATAAACGTTGAAAAGAAATTATCAGCAGAAGCTCCTGAGTTTAAACCCATTTTTTCAGAAGAAAACTTTAAAAATTTAATTGAAAAAGAAATTTTGGAAATATGGAAATCAAGCGTTTTAGAAAATTTCTGTACATCTTCTATAGATAAAACTCTCACTGAAGAAATCTTATTAGAAACCTCTGCAATCTATGAAAACTATTCTACAGAGGAAGAAAGCTCGTACGATACATGCTCAGAAAATCCAGCCTCTATTGAAAGAATTGACTCAACCTCTGCATACGAGGACGATTCATCCTCTGACAACTCAGAGACTGATTTCAAATCAGGGATAATTCACTGTGACACAGAGGATGTCAAATTCTCCTCTGAAGTTCCTCACAGAACTATTTCTCCAAAAGAGAAACTCACAGAGATTCCAATCTGCCAAGATTTTCTAAAATTGAATCTACATATCAAAACCTCTGCTGAGCTTAAAATGTTACAGAAGACCTCTATTGATCCTATAAGTTCTAGATTTTCAAAACCCAAGGTTAATAAATCTTTTTCTTCTGTGACAGTGATGAAAGAAGTTCACCACAGAAGCAACCCACAGAAGGCAGGTCCTAAACAGAGCTTTTGCAAACAACATTCGAGTATTCATAGATCTTCTAGTAATAGGAAATCAAATGTAAAGAAAGAATGTAATGCCTCTGTGGCTGAGTTTAAAAAGTTCAATGAAAAGTTCAAGCAAATTACATCTCATATTCAATACTGTCATTGCTTTGATCTTATGTCTAAACTTAATAATCATTTTTCAAGTCAAGTCTGTTTACTCTCTACGACAATTCAAAAGTCAAATCCCACAAAGAAACAATCTGACTCTTCTGCAGAGAACAAAATGTATTTCAAGAATGCCAAGGCAAACTTGAAAAACTCTAACAATATTGGACCCATATGGATATGGGTACCTAAATCTCTGTGATTGTCCTGCAGAAGAAGTATGTGCCAATCTGGTATCTAGACTCCGGATGCTCAAGGCACATGACTGGTGACAGAAGTGCACTATCCACGTACAAAGAAACACAAGATGGTGGATCTGTGACTTTTGGAGACAACAAGAAAGGACACATAAAAGGCTATGGAGTCATAAGGAAAGAAGACGTTTCTGTATACAAAGTTGCATATGTGGATGGCCTTAAGCACAACCTACTCAGTGTAAGTTAACTTTGTGATACAGGATTCAATGTGTTGTTCAAAAGAACTTTCTGCTCTCTACAAAGTGAAGAAACAAGTATGGAACTTCTGCGAGCTGAAAGAATAGGTGATCTATATCTAATGAACTTCAACTCAAAGAACAAAGACAAAGTTTGCCTTGTTGCCTTCAAAAGTGAAGAGGCCTGGTTATGGCACAACAGGTTCTGTCACTTAAATTTTCACACATTGGAAAAACTGGTCAAACTTGATCTAGTTAAAGGTTTGCCAAATGTTAAATTCAATAAGGATCATTTATGTTCTGCCTGTGAGATGGGAAAACTCAAAAGAGCTTCCCACAAAGGCAAAACAGATGTATCTTGCACTAAACCTCTGTACATGCTTCATGTCGACCTCTGCGGTCCCATTGCCATACAGAGCCTAGGTGGCAAGAAATACATACTTGTCCTAATTGATGAGTATTCGCGTTTCACATGGGTTTAATTCGTTAGAAAGAAATCAGATGTTCCAAATATATTGATAAATCTAATGAAAAGAATCCAAGTTCTTTATAATTGCAGAATACAGAAGTTAAGAAGTGACAATGGCACAGAATTTAAAAACTCTGTCATTGAAGCCTATCTTTCAACAGAAGGAATATCACAGAACTTCTCTGCAGCTCGCACTCCACAACAAAACGGTGTTGTCGAAAGAAAAAATCGAACACTTGTGGAAGCCGCAAGAACTATGATGTCAGCATGCGGATTATCAATGAACTTTTGGGCAGAAGCAATTTCTACTGCGTGTTATACTCAAAATTGATCAACCATTGTGAAAAGACACCTCAAGACGCCTTACGAATTGATTAACAAACGGCGGCCAAACATCAAATTTTTCCATGTATTCGGATGCAAATGCTTCGTCTTAAACGACAGAGATTCAAGAGGAAAGTTTGATGTAAAAGCAGATGAAGGCAAATTCATTGGATACTCTGCCACTTCCAAAGCCTACAGAACATTCCTTACAAAATCTCACAAGATTGTAGAAAGCATCAATGTTTCTTTTGATGATTCATTCCAAATGACTTCTGAACAAATCAGTTCAGAACTCGGAATTAAAGGGAAATCCTCTGTCATCTCACGAGCAAAAGAAGACTTGGATCTTCTATTTTTAGAGATGCTCAACGAAAACATTGATCCTTCTGTTGGAACAATCAGAGTTTCTGAAGAACCATCCTCTGTCGGACAAAATCCTACAGGTTTGTCTCTAACTGGTCCTAAATATGCTTCATCTTCTTCTGTACATACTACAGATGCAATTGCCGAAGCAGAAGAAAGTGCAGAAGATGAAACATCAAGGAAAACGACCACAGAAGCTGCACAAACCACAGAAGAACCAATTACAGAGGAAATCGAGGACCAAGACTATACGTCCTCAGAGGAACAAACTCCACCACCACTCATACCAATCATTCCACAAACGGTAGAATCAACTACCAAGGCACGAAGAACAACAGAGGCTACACAAGAAGAAACACAAGAAGTCTCTAAAGAAAGTCTGAATGACATTGATGATCATCTTCCACGCACAACTCAATGGACAAAAAGCCATCCTCCAAGCCAAATAATCGGAGAACCTTCTGACGCAGTAAAAACAAGGTCTGCCACTGCTAACTTTTGTTTCTTTACAAATTTTATTAGTGTGATAGAACCAAAGAAGATTTCTGAAGCCCTAGATGACCCAAACTGGGTAGACGCCATGCAAGAAGAACTTTTGCAATTTGAGCGTAACAGAGTATGGACTCTAGTACCTCTGCCAAGAGGAAAACAGGCCATTGGGACTAAATGGGTCTACAGAAATAAGAAGGATGAAGATGGAGTGGTCATCAGAAACAAAGCAAGATTAGTAGCAAAGGGATATAGACAAGAAGAAGGCATAGACTACGATGAAACTTTTGCCCCTGTCGCACGGCTCGAAGCAATAAGAATATTCTTAGCCTTCGCAGCCCACAGAGGTTTTAAAGTCTATCAGATGGACGTAAAATCAGCTTTTCTCAACGGTGAAATCAAAGAAGAGGTCTACGTTAATCAGCCACCAGGATTTGAAAGCTCAAAGTTTCCAAGGCATGTATACTACCTTGAAAAAGCTTTATATGGACTGAAACAGGCTCCACGAGCATGGTATGAACGACTTTCTACCTTTCTTCTAGTCAATGGTTACAACAGAGGTACAACAGATACTACCTTATTCTATAAACGCAAAAGTAGTGAGATAATGCTTGTACAAATATACGTATATGACATAATTTTTGGGTCTACTAATTCAGAAGAGTGTAAAAGATTTGAAAAACTCATGCAGAGTGAGTTTGAAATGAGTATGATGGGAGAATTAACTTTCTTCCTCGGACTCCAAGTCAAACAATCATCAGAGGGAATTTTTATAAATCAAGCTAAATATGTCTCTGACATTCTTTCCAAGTATAGCTTCTCTGATGCCTCTGCAATGAAAACTCCAATGGCCACTGGAAACAAGTTATTCTTAGATTCAGATGGCATCTCTGTAGAATGCACTCTCTACAGAGGCATGATTGGATCTCTGTTATACTTAACAGCAAGCAGACCTGACATTATGCATGCCACATGTCTCTGTGCACGCTATCAAGCTAATCCAAAGAAATCACATTATGATGCCGTAAAGAGAATCTTTAGATACCTAAAAGGGACCTAAAATCTTGGTCTCTGGTATCCACAGAACTCTGGTTTTGGTCTTAAAGCTTATACAGATTCAGACTATGGAGGATGCATGCTCGACAGAAAGAGTACCTCTGGGAGTTGTCAATTCCTAGGTGGTAAACTAGTCAGTTGGACCTCCAAGAAGCAGAATTGTGTTTCCACATCCACTGCAGAAGCTGAATACGTTGCTGCCGCTAGCTGTTGTTCTCAGGTTCTATGGATGAAGACTCAGCTAAAAGACTACGGCCACATTCTGTTCAAAATACCCATCTTCTGCGATTCCAAAAGTGCTATTGCTATCTCTGCCAACCCTGTGCAACACTCAAAAACCAAGCATATCGATATAAGGTATCACTTCTTGAAACATCATGTTGAATACGGTACAATCGAAATGCATTTTGTGCCCACAGAATGTCAACTCGCTGACTTATTCACCAAAGCACTAGACGAGAAAAGATTCAACTTCTTGGTAGGTAAGATAGGAATGATTAACATGGTGTGAAAATCCTCAGTAAGTATAGTTTTATATTCTGTAAATAATAAGTAAATACATTGCTTAATTTATTGCTTTGATTAATTCTACTTCTGTATGTAAATTCTTAAAACCTTAAATAGTTCTTAAAATCACAGAGCTTCTGTAAGTCAACTCAGAACCTCTGACGACCCCTACAGAACCTCTGAAAAAAAAACCATGACCTATGTTCTATGCAAAACTTATCATTCTTTGATCCAAGCATAGGTCAAGGGGGAGCAAAAGGAAATTACTTGATCTACAGAGGTGATTAGATCAAGGGGGAGCAAAAGGAAAAATCTTGATCTACAGAAGTGATTAGATCAAGGGGGAGCAAAAGGGGCCCTGAGATGATCTACAGAGGTAAAATCTCTCAAAGGAAAGCCGAAGAAGAATGTCGATAATTCTCCATCGACAGAAGAAAGACAAAACTGCCGAGAACAGAAGAACCAAAAGGTATGTCTCTCGCATGAAAGGTTTTTAGAAAACAATTTTCTAGGAGAAGAATTGTCAAATATGTCCTAAATATACTGTGAATAACATTTCAAAAATCAAAAGTTCAAAAGATTCAACAAAATTCGAAATAGGAGAAATTTAAGGTCATAGAGCTTCTGCTGAGCTCAACAGAGCTTCTGCAGGAAATATGCTCTGTGATCACAAATTAACCCTCTGTCGATCTTTTGGAATGTTATCTCGAAAACCGACAACACACACCATGACCTTCTCGAACAAAACGTTTATCAATATAGTTTTATCGGACACCAACCTTCAAAAATGTGCGAAAAACATCTCTTAACACAGATCAAAAATTGGATGATCAGAAAATTAATAGAATTCAAGTTATAAGATTTTTTCTCTCATAGAGCTTCTGCTGGCTCTCACAGAGCTTCTGCAAGTTCCATCATAGCTACAAAACCTCTGTGAGTAAAATTTCTTGACAAAATCCTATTAATCCTCTCCAATATTTTTACAAACGTTTTTGTTCAAAGAGGAATCTTCAAAGTCATGATAACAATGAGATATATGAGAAGGTTAAAACTCTAAGATTTTCAAAATCACAGAGCTTCTGTAAAACACAAAAGTTCTGCCATTTTGTTATCTGTGGTAATAACGGTTACTTTTACTGAGAGTGAAACTCATATGGCTAAGAACAACTCCACGCGCCTAGCATTAATGGGCCGCGCACGACGTCCTGTCATCTTCTGACATGGCCTACGTGTCCCATTTTCATTGAGCAAACATGGAACGTTTTTTTTTTGGTAAGTTGAACCCGCCGCTCAAACTCGAGTGCGGATTCCAAACTTTAATCCATTGCCATATATTTTACCCTTTCGAAGTCTACCGTTTTACCATCCTATAAAAACAAACCTTACCCTCTCATAAAACTTTTTACAAACTCTCATCTTCTTCTCCGGCGATACCCTGCATAACACTTGCAAATGGCTTCATCTTCTCGAGCTACATCCTCTGAACTCTCTCCGGCGAACTCAACGGAAAACTCCCCTGCTCATTCAGAACATTCTGAAAACCCCAGCCTTGCAAGAGATATTGAACAACAAGATTCCGGGGACTCCGCAGACTTTGCTCCGACGACACACTTGCAAAACTTCATAGCTAAGGATCATTTCGAAGCCACTCTTCCTATCAAATCCAACAACTGCTATTTGGTCCCCTCACCCACTACTTTCGGCGAAGCCCATGCCATACTTCTGAACATCATGGAAAACCATATCCTCTTCCCTCTACTATCAAGAACCCCTAACAGAATTCCAGTCCGTTATTTGAACCAATTTTGGCAAAGCTGCCGATTTGATAAAGACGATTCTCTTATCAAAGGGTACATTTCAAGACCTGATAAATCTGAGCATCTTGAAATCAAGTTTAACAGAACAATGTTCTCACTTGAATTCAACCTACCAACAAGGGGTCTTCTGGGATTGAAAAGTTATGTAGAGCAACCAACAGACGAAGAGCTCTGTCGATTCGTGGAAATGCTTGGGTACAACACCCAACTACGGAAGAGAAATGACTTCCGCAGAGGCCGATTACCACCTCTGTGGAACACTTTGTTCTCTATTCTTAACAGATGTCTGACAGGAAAGATAGGGAGTATTGACCAGAGCTCACATCAAATCTTGAGCATCATGTATGGGGTTTACTATGATCTTCCACTAGATTATGCGACCATAATGATGCAAGAGATCATAAACACCATCGACAGAAAGAACAACTCGAAAAGGGTCAAAGAGAACGATCCCAACTTTCTACCACCTCTGCAATTCCAAAGAATATTGGGAGTACTGTTCGAACCTCTGCTGCTAATCCAAAATTGGCCAATGGAAGGGCCAACTCCCAAACAGTTCCCGATGAACAAAAATACCCCCACTGATCATGCTGATGGCTACTCACACTGCAGACCTCTGTCAAAGAAACTTATGCGCTACGCATCGAACATATCCCTTAAGAAAGAGTATATACGCGATCATAGAACTCCAAAACCGAGTCCTATGACACCCCCGCGTTTAGGTGTCCCCCTAGGAACAATGATAGCAAAACCTCTTTCCACTCAAGCAGAAAAGGATCAAAAGTTAGCAAAACACATGGCTATTCAGCTCAGCTTCATAGCCAAACGCGCAGAAATAATGGGAAAGAAGTCTTCATCAAGAACCTCTGCATCTACTCCAAAAGCAAAGAAGAGAAAAACTGCAGAAGGCACCTCAACAAGCACTACAGAAGATCGACCATCACCTCCCCATGCCACAGAGATTGGCTCCTCTGCTCCTCCCCTTTTCACAAAACAGAAAAAGAAGAGATCCAAATCAACAGAGGAAGGGGCACCAAAACCAAAGAGGAGGAAAACCAAAAAGAAGCATGGTAAAACACTTAAAAAGTTGTTTACCATTGCAGAAGAGGAAATCATAGAGGGAGAAACTGCAGAAGAAGAAGATGCAGAAGTAGGAATGACAGAAGAAGGATATCAATCACCCTATCAATCTCCAGATAGATTTGCTCACCAAGGAGACCTGAATGATTTCCTACAGAACCCCGAAATTGCAAACACCCTTAATACAGCAGGGTGGACGGCACAACCTCTCGACCACCACACTCCAGAAGAACAAGATTTCTTCATTTCTGGCATTGACACACATCTACACGAAGATGACACAACACCCAGAAATCAACCAGCCGAAACCCCTGTGATTTTACAAAACCCTTTCATTCAAGGATTGGACGTCCACAGAAGAAGTCCAAACCAAGCTTCAGAAGAAACAGAACAAATCGAAGCTGAGTGGAATACAACTAAAGTTACAGAGGCAACGGTTGTAGAAGAAACCACAGAAACAGGGATAGAAATCTCAGAGGTAGATTCAGATGAAGAAGAGGCTATCTGGATACGAAAAGGTCTCTATCATCCTCATGTCATGAGATTATACGGATCTCATCACATGTACGACTCCTTGCGCACAGAGCAAGGAACTTCCACAGAACCAGAAGAAGAAACAAGAAAAGATGCCGAAGTTGAAGAAGGCACACATCAATCACCCCCTCCCAGTGCAACCCACATTTCTAACTCCGCAGGTCTAGCTGCAGAAGGAGTTATTGAAAAAGAGCAGCACAGCTCGATCCCAAACCAACCCATCCAGCCAGAGGTTACTCTTTCAACCTCTGTGCCCACAGAAACCGGGGAATCCATTCCTAGGGAGTCTCCTCAAAGAGACTCACCTAATGTTCGTGATCAATCGCCCCAGATCACACAAGAACACCCTACAGAGGAATTTGTTTCCTCTGACACGCACTTATTAAGACCCACACTTCTTTCAGAGAGAAGTAGAGAGCACAAAGACAAAGAGACTCTAGACAAGTCTCCTAGTCAACAGAAGGATATTCCAATACCCACCTCTGGGGTGGATTTGGACAATGTTCTTCTCAGAACTTCTGTAGGGATTGAAACTCATGTTTCTTCTCAAGGATCAGAAGGAAATCCTTCCATTCTCAACATACAAACAGGAATGAAAGAAGGTATCCCAGGAACAGGGATTCACTCTGAAGACGAATGTGTTCCTCCAGAGGTTACCACCGGAACACAAGTCACAAGGGATGAGTTCCAAACCCTTGAGACCTCTGTGAACCAAACCTTGAAAGAGTTGCAAAGCTCTTTCAAATCTTTTGCAGAGACAACATCACTGGCACTGCTAAACCTGAACACCAAAATGGACAACCTGTCCACAGAGGTGAAAACTGCCATCTCACAGATGAAGTCTGCTGCTACCGCATCCACCACTTCTACCGCAACAACTACTCCTTCTTCGATTGAGAACTCCATCAACAAGTTCCTTGATCAATTGAACAAACAGACTTCAGTGTCAACGGGCATCACTCCTGCAGATCTACAGAAGGCCCTACAAAAAGTTCAAGAAGAAGCCATGCGAAATACCATGCTGATGCAACCCAAAGACTACATGACAAGAGCACAGCTGACAGAGCTTGGGCAGAACGTGATTAATCAAGTGACAGAAGTCATCCTTTCCTTCACCACTGCCAATGCTAACTTCGTCAAAGATTTCAGAGAAAGTGTAGGAAGGATGAGATTCAAAACAGAGGCAGAGCTAGCAACTCTTCTTGGCCTCTGTGATGATGTCTGCGCGAAACTGATCGCTGCTGGAGCCACAATGCCAAAGAAACCCGATGCTTCCTGCAGAGCAGAGGGTACATCAGACAAGGGTCAGGATGACTCTGATGATGATGACCATCCTGGTCCATCAGATCATCCTGAGGGGGAGAAAACTACAGAGAAAATTGCAAGCAGAGAACTTACAGGTCCACCAATAGCCGCAGAACCTCTGAGTCAAGCACCTCCAGAACAGACCCGACAACAACAAACTCAACAAACCATAGAGAATACACCCATCTCTGTGGATTCAACCTCTGAAGAACCCAACACTACAGAAGCAGATAAGCAAACCTCAGAGGCAACAACCGCCCCTGAGGTAATCATTTTGGAAGAAACAGATGAACCAACCACAGAGAAAACACCCACCTCTGTGGAAACACCCCAAACCATACCCAGAAGAAAGTCGATTGCCACCAAACCAAAAAGAGCAACGAACTCTGCTTCTGACATTCTGAAAAGGATGCACACAACAATAAGTGATCGTATGGTGAAGAGAGAAGAAGAAAGGCACAAGTTCACTTTAGCCTTCAGAATGGCAAGAAGATTCAATGAAAACACTTCATCAACAGAAACTGAGCTCACAGAAGAAGTCACCAAACAACCTCCAACAGAGGTTACAGAGCAAGTCAAGCCAACAGAACCATCGCCACAAAAGTCCTCTAAGTCACAATCGTCAAAATCCACAGAGGCAACCTCCATCAAACCTACAGAAGTACAAACCTCAAATCCCACAGAAGCAACAGGTTCTGCCACGACAACAAAAAATAAAGGCAAAGGGATACTGACAGAAGAGCCTAAGAAGAAGAAAACATTGTCAAAGCCAACAGAGAAACTGATGAAGAGTGCGTTTGACGCCTTTCAAACCCCAAAACCCGAAGAAGTTGACTGGGCACATGGATTGAAGCCTCTGTCAGAAATTCCTTTAACTGGTAGAGCTGCAGAAGTCGTTCAACAGATGGAGAGTCTCAGAAGACAAATTCCACGACCTGGTCCAACACATGAAGAAATGGAAGAAGTGGTATACAAATACCTCTACAAACAATCCTTTCAGACAAACTATCCAACAGATCATGTGACAGATCCAAGGATCAGAGAAGAATTTGAGAACATCTTCACGAGAACAAAGCCAAGAACCAAAGCAGATGTTTTCTCAATTCACAAGATCAAAAAGGTGATCTTCTGCCGATTCTCCTTCACAAGAACCTATCCAAGGGTCAGGTACAATCTTTACAAAGTCAGAAGAGAGAACAATTCAGAATCTACCTTCGCTGATGCTGACTTAAGAAACATCAATCCATACGATCTACCTGACCTTCTGCAATGGACAAAGGACAACTACAACACAGAAGCAAACACCAGAGCCTATCAAGTATTGAGAAAAGCGATGAGGGAAAAGCTTCTGCTCTACAGCATGATAGATTTCCAGCTGGGAAAGGATCTCGGTCTCAAACATCTGGATCTACGACCACCAGAGGATCGCTGCCCACCAGACGCCATACCAAACTCAATCATCACAGAACCACGGTTTGGGTTAGTATTTCAAAACCCTCAAGGCGAAACTAAACTATTTGTATGCATGGACTGTCAGAAGTACGCAACAAATACTCTGAACAAGTTCAGAGCAAGCCTTGTGAAATACAGAGGTTCAAAGAAAATGGAAAAAGATGCTGCAGATACAATCATAAGAGAGATTGACGCAACAATTCGCCTAAGAGAACTCTGCATCAGATTCTACAAAGAAATCAGAGAAGTCGGCAGAGACAACAGAAGCTACAACGATTTCAAAGATGCCAAAATCTGATTCTCAGACCTCCAATCTCTACAAACAAAGTTTTATCTTTCATTGTACTCAAATGTAAAATGCCTCTGGCATATTTCTAAATGAAAGAAATTTCGAGGTATTGTTTAACCTCTGTCTTATCTAACTTAGCCAAACTTAACTCAAGTTCAAATTTTTATTTTTCACTACTTAGGGGGAGATTGTTAGCTTCAATCTTCCTAATCATAGAAGTATTTAGAAGTAGTGAAAAATAGGCTAAATGAAAAATAGGTCAAGAAGCTACAGAAGCAGCAGAGGCTTCCTACAGAAGCTCTGTCATACGCACAAAGAAGACCAAAGACTCGGAATCCGGAGAAGACTGCTCCATAGAGGACCAGACCGCAGAACCTCTGTAATTCATTACAGAGCCTCTGTGGTCCTCTATGAAGACTTGGAAGATATTACTGGATACGTTCATCAACTTGCATGGAAAAGTACTGTCAAAACACGTGTCAAGCTCTGAGTGGACTCAATAGGGCATGGTACAAAATAGACGTCTGTGCCATTTAATGCATTTACCAATAGTACATCTGCTCCATTAAATGCGCATGGCTCAAACAACTGCTCACACCATCCAGTCCACTGTTCACACCATCCAGTTTACTATTCATGCCGTAAAAGGAACAGTGGCCAACTTCATAGTCTTCTAAGAGTAGTATAAAAGGAAGTCTCATGTTGAGATCTTCCTAACGACGAATAGACAAGGAATCACTAATACTCTCAAACTTTATTGTCAAATATCTGAGTGTTATATTCTCACACACCAACAGTTCTTAATTTGTTCTTCGTGTTGTTATTATATATTGAATAACAGTAACTGTTCAAGAAATCCTTTTCATTCTTTACTGTTTTCTTTATATATGTGCGTTCTAATATCTATCAAACATATCTGTTAGTTTAATACGCTTCCGCATCAAACTCTAAACTCAACTAATAGACTGTTAATCTTGATTAAGCGTATCTGGGTTCCAACACCATAGATCACTACGGAATCCCCATCAGGTAACCGAACCCTGACCAGCTTCTTGTTGCAAACTATATTCACATCATTCGCGGCTAACCAGTCCATACCCAATACTACGTCAAACTCCCCCATTGCCATGGGATATAATTGCATTGACACCAACCTCCCTTCTATATCTATGGCACAATCATCTACCCTGTCCTTAATATAAACAAGATTATCATTGGCAGTTTCCACCTCTAGTGCTCTCTCCAAACGTCTAGGCCTCACCCCCAAACATTTCATAAAAGCAAGCGATACGAAAGAGCGATTCGCTCCCGAATCAAATAACACCTTGGCACATAGAGAGTTCACTAGAAATGTACCTGCCACAACATCCAGAACTTCCTCCGCCTCTTCCGCAGTCATGCGGAACGCACGTCCCTTTGGACGCACCGGTTCTGCTCCTTTATCACTGCCTTTTCCTCCCTGACGATCCCTATACTGAGCCGATCCACCCTTTTTCAACTGTAGACAGTCATACCGCACGTGACCTGTAGCTCCATACTGGTAACACGATTTCCCCTTGGAATAATCCTTTGACACATGACCGGGCAACCCACACCGGTAACACGAATTGGAACCGGCCATACATTCCCCCCAGTGTGTCTTGTTACACTTACCACACGGTTTGCCAGCTGAAATTTTGCTAGCACGAGTTTCTGATCAGAACACCTTCCCTTTCCTTGAGTCATTACCCGACCCATCCCATTTACGTTTCTCACCACCCTTCTCAGTCGTCTGGCGGTTCTTTTCCTTCTCGATCAGCTCGGCCGTATTGATGGCTGCCTGAAAGGTAGTGGGGTTTCTTGTCAAAACTAGTTCTCTAATGCTGCTCTTCAACCCATAAATGAAACGTTCCACCCGACGTTCCTCTGTTGGTACATAAAGATCTGCAAAACGAGATTTTTCGATAAACTTGGAAGTATACTCTCGTACCGACATTTCCCTCTGTTCCAAACCCAAAAACTCTTCTTCTAACTTCTTTACCGCTGCGAGTGGACAAAACTGTGCTTTAAATCTTTCCACAAACGTTTCCCACATCATTCCCTTAGCCATTGCCGAACCCTTTCCCCCAGTCTCAGCATCCCACCAATAAACTGCATCGGACTTTAGCATGGATAGGGCAAACATCACCCTATCTCCATCAGCACACTTACACGTATTGAATACCAATTCCATCTCTTTCACCCATTTCATTGCCAAGACATGGTCACATTCTCCCTTGAAAGTAGGGGGCTTGCATGAGGCAAAGGCCTTGTAACTGCATCCCTTAGCTGCTGACTCATTCACCACCAGAGAGGTTGTTTTCGAGTGACTTCCAATACCAGTCTCTATTGGGCTTGACAGTTCCACACTTTCCCTGTTCTCACTCGCCTCTTTGCTTCCCGAGGCTGACTCATTCTGCTTAGTAAGGAGGGATTGCAAAGTCTCCTGAATTTTACCCAGCTCAGCAGCCAGATTCTCTCGGGTGACAAAAGTAGATCCGCGGCCTCGACCACGTCCCCTCGGCTGAGTTACCCTTCTCGCAGAAGCTGAACTCTCCTGAAGAGAGTCTTCTTGGTGGGCGGGGGCTTCCACACTCCTCGCCCTTCTAGTTACACGAGTCGTTCTTCGGTTCGGGTTTCCCCCATCTCCGGCCACTTGTGTGGCGGCCCGACGGGGTGCTCTTCCCCGACCCCTTCCACGACCCCTACCCCTTCCGCGGGTAACAGTCGCTCTCGTATGTTCCACTGGTCCATTAACTGGGACCTCCTCATCTTGATTCCTTGGAACAACAGGTACTGACCTGCTCCTCAAAGTTCTCTCAGCCATAGCGCTAAACTGAAAGAAAACCATAATTAACCTTTGCTAGACATGATACAACAAATTTTGCTATAAGTAAGGCATTGTAAGCACGCACATGTACCTGTAAGTTCGTAATTACATTGGCCAGGTGTAATCCCAAACTTACCTTACACGTTTGTCCTTGGCACCTTATTCCTAAGCGCATTTATAGTGATCGTTCCTAGAGGCAATCCTATGTCTCGGCTGTGTTCCTCATCTTACAGTTTAAGTTTAGGCACGTCTGGTCACCTAAATCCCTTAAACCTGGCTCTGATACCATTTGTAACGTCCCAAAAACATAACATGCATTAATCATAGAATAAGCATTCGAATTACATAATAAACATTGTTTTTAATACTTCATTAATCAATGCTAAACAAAATTTGATAGCGGAAGTCTCTAATCCACAGCCGAGAACTCTAACTATAGCTATAATAGTCAAAATCTTGGAGTCGCTCTAAGCTCCAATTTTCCTCCTTGTGCTATCTCCTAGTTCTTACTAGAAGAACCCGCAGAACGCTTACCTGAAAATGGTTTAGTTTTTGAAAAGCGAGGGTTAGACCAAAAGGTCTAGTGAATTCCCTCCGAAAACAACATGTATAAACAATATGAAATCATTTATAAAAATTTATCGTAAAACATCACATATCATCAAACATGGTACTGGACCGTGTAATGGATCACATAAACATTCCGCGATCGGGGCCCTAGCAGACTCCCCTCTCGCCTCGTATTGGGGCCCAAGCAGACTCCCCTCTACCCGAATAGGAGGGAAACGAATTCCAACCTACCGGTCTGTCATACATATCCAAGGGATCATCGGATCCCGAGGCTCTCTGATCCCACAGTGCAGACCGACTCCACATAGCATACTCACACATTTGATAAAACATGCAACTTTGAATCATTGTAAATCATAATTCTCATTTCATCATGCCAAACATTCTTTTAGATAAAAATAGGTATTTTCATGGGGAAACATGCACATCAGTTCGTAAACATTTCATGCTCGTAAAGAACCATAACCAGTTAAAAGCATTTAACATCTTACATCGTAAAAAGGGTTTAGGGAACTCACCTTAGGTTAGTATTGAGCACACCCTTGATATATCTCCATGCTAAACAAATCGGACACATATGGATATTAGCATTTCATCAGATTAGACTGTCGATCTTACTGCACTATCCGGACACTATGACCTTTCCGGACCCTATGACCTTTCCGGAAGATTGTCCGGACTCTTCCTACAGTTATTATATTCTCCGGACGTCTCATCCGGAAACTAGGCATACCCGGAAACCCTATCACCCAGACACCAAGAAGAATACCCGGAAAACCCCACTGTCCGGACACTACTGTCCGGACGGGGCGACGTCCGGAAACTATGGACTGGACGAAAAACCCAAATCCAAAAGTTATTAAAAACTTATTTTCTGATAACAGCTCGATTAGACAAACATAAGGGTTCATCCACTACTCAAAAATACTCATTAATTCCATTTTTAAACCACCAAATTGACACATTATCAACAAAACCCAAAATACTCAATAAAGGGGTGTTTAGGTGAAAAACATAGTCATCCCATCAGATTTCACCCCCAAATCTTAGACAAAAGAGAGTAGGAAACTTGCAATAAACAGAAGAAAAGGTTCTAGATGATTACCTTAACAAATCCCTTCCTTAATCAAGAATTTCCCACTTTAGCTTCTTCCTCTTCTTCCTTTCTCCTCTTAGCTGCCAAACACCCAAGAGAAATTAATACTGATTCTAAAATAAAGGGTGCCCTAGGGAATTGGGCCAATTTATATTTTTCATAAATTGCCAACAAGTCCCTCAACTCTATCTTTATTTTCTTAGATTTCTGCCCCCAAACTTTCACAATAATGCAGAAAACCCGGTTGTTACAGTGATAACAATGGATAATGTGGACTTGGTATGTCAAACTGAAACGATAAAATTTGGTTAATAAAAGTTTATGCATAAAGGTTGTAACGACCCGCACCAAACAATCAAGCCAGAAGCTACCTCTTTAATTCATAATGCCATAAACGGCTCAACATAGTCACACTATCAAGATTACAGACTGGGTTTGCGGAAATAACCCTAACTACAGCTGAGAACATAACTACAAAATAAAAAGGAAAGTCTTCTAATCCTTCTATTCGCAAACTCCGCCTCACGACTTGCCAAACTTCTTAACGAGCTTTCGACTACCTGCTTACCTGAAAAGGTTTTAGTTTTGAAAAGCGAAAGTTAGACCATGAGGTCTGGTGAGTTCCCTCCACACCAGGTCACACCATAAATATCACAATTCGTAAATCAGTTATGAAAGAGTTTATACAAAATCATAACGAGCACACTTAACATGATATGCACACATTGACACATGCTAATGGCTCACACTCGCTATGGTCACACACACCGTGACAACGTAAAAGGGCACACACCGCCCACATATGAAACAAATTCATATATATAGATATAATGGGACACACCCCCATTTTCACACCATAGCCATAGCATGTTTACACACAATTAAATTATCCATTCCGCCACACACACACTTTTCGCTTCGTAATTAAAAGCAGTTGAAATACACGTTGTTAGATACATGTACCAACAATCACACTTGTATAAAATTTAGGTTTAGAAAGACTCACCTGAAGTCCTGATTAGGAAATTCTCACTCGCAAGTGATTGTCTTTACTCGTACCTACATTTAAGCCCATCACACAATACCAGGTAAGACTCTGACACACTCAAATTTTACTAACTTGAAATATCCGAGTCGAAGGATACCCGGGTTCCAGATCCCATATGAAATTCTGGATCCAATCGGCCCACACTAAACTTTCGGATCCTAAGTGAAATTCCGGATCCATCGGCCCACATAAACTTTCGGATCTTGGTGGGAATTCCGGATCCCTATGGTTCCGGATCCTTAACTCGTTCCGGGTAACATGTTCCGGTCCTTATGGTTCCGGATCTTAACCCCATTCCGGATCCGATGTAACTTCCGGATCGATACACACACTCATGGATTCTGGGTTTTTCCTTATCGAGATACGAAAACCCACACACCCTAACCGGCCATTTCACACAGTCCCAATTTGATATTAAACTATTAGGATTAAGGGGATACCATTTTACTAGTCGATTAATTGAGCTAAATCATCCGATTCTTTACTTTATAACGATTAGCAAAGAAACAGACTACATTCGTACCAGGTGATAGCAAACTCCAACTCTAACTCCAACACTCTAGACTCTTATTACAATCATAATAAACAAGTGATGGAGATTACCTTGTAAGATGATTCCACACACCCAAATTTGAAGAACTCTGGACTGCTTGATTTCTTGCTTCTGCACACACATTCGCACCTTAGCCGCACACACAGTTTCTTTAAAAGAAAAATGGGATTTCTAGGGTTTATCACCCATTTTATACTCTCCCACAAACACACCAAACTTCCTCCTTTTCACACTTTTCACCCTAAAACTAACATTTATTCTTAAAAAGAACACGGTTATTACATCATTCTTCCCTCAAAAGAATTCCGTCCCCGGAATTCCATCTTCTGACAATCGAGGAAAACGGTCCTCAACTTTCTAACCTTGCGATCTATAATCGCCAACGGTTTCCCCCAAATAATCCAACTTTCGTTCACACGAGTGCCTTCTAACAATACGACCATGCCTTCCTCGGCCAGGCACTTCCTAAGATTCGACACGGGAAATGTCGAATGAACTCCCCGAAGTTCCTTGGCAACTTCAGCTTATACGCCACCTCACCTACACGCTCGGTGATGGCGAACGGTCCGACATACCCAGGTATTAGTTCCCCTATCTTTCCAAATGCACGTCTTTCCACGACGAAACTTTAAACATCACACTGCCTCCTACTTGGAATTCGATCAATCTCCTCCTTCTGCTCACATAACCCTGTGGCTGTCTTGAGCCACGCTTAACCTCTCGCGAAAATGTTCGACCTATCGGTGATCAACCGCGTGACCTCCGGTCTCACCCAATGCCTCTTTCAACGATTTCTCTTTATTCTTGGAAGATTCACAGATAAAGGCACACGACAATCTCTTCGCTTCTCTAAGGATTCTATCACTCCCACTATGCATAACCCTTCCACAGTAGGGCGTATACCAACAATTTATCACACTTTCGGTTAACTATAACTCTTACCCCAGAAGATTCACGTAACATAAAAATAAACGCCTCAGGCCAACTGTACCAATATCATCCACACATCTAGGCTCACGGTTTTAAAACGCGTCAAATTAAGGGTTTCACACACCACTCTATGATCACTTTCCCAACACAAAATACGTCTAAGGTAGATAACACTTTCTCACATTAATTATTTTGACCACTATTCATCGATAACAATCAATTCACACGCTTTCACCCCAACATCACCCCCACACTATACAGAGTTAAAAGTAGGAAACCTCCTCACTCTAACATCTGAAGCACCCACCAATCCAAACAGAACCACTCCTGAAGACACACACTTAAATTCTCCCTACACCCAACAGTCGTCCATCCGCATATGAAATAAATTCAAGTTTCACTCTAAACAGGAAGGAGCAACCATGCTCACACAAAACTATTCCCATTAGCTTAACGCTGAACGACAAAGTTTACTTGGAATATTTCCCCCCACTACTTCCAAGTAGGGGTGTGCAGAAAACCAACCGATCCAATCTGAACCGACCGATCCAATTAGAACCGACCGACTTTGATTGGATATCCAATTGCAATTGGATCAGATCGGATCGAAATTTTCAAAATCCAATTGGATCGGTTCGGTTATTGGATGGCAGTCCAGAACCGACCGCAAACCGACCGAACCGAGCCGATTACCAACCGACCGAACCATCCAATTTCCATCCAATATAATATTTGTTAATATTTGTTAATATTAATATATTTAGACTTTACTTATTTACTTAATAAAAGTAATTTTTTGAAAAAAGTCAAAAATCTTCCCTCTTTCATCCAATTACACGCCGACCAAAACCAAAAAAAGAAAGAAAACCCTTTTGACTCTTTGTTTCTTTCAATTCCAAGTCTCACGCCTCCTCACCCACATCAAAAAAAACCCTAGACGAGTAGACGACCTAGATGCCGGCGGCAGCGGTTCACAGCGATTTCACCGGCGTCGGTCTCAGGCGGCGCTGCTCCTCGTCGTCTCTTTCCGGTTTTTGCTGCTCTCGTCATCTCTTCCCGCCGCTCTCTCTGCCTCCATCACGGCTTCTACTTCAAGCTCGGTATGGCTATTTCTCTACTTCTCTACTTTTGCTCGTGTTGAAGTGTTTTTGCTTATGTTAATCTTGGCTTTGTTTTTGCTAGTTTAGTGTAAATATTGTTTTTGTTTAAAGTTTACTGTTTAGTGTTTAAAGTTTAAGAGAAATGTTTATGGTTACTGTTTAGTCTTACTTTGGAATTTTGGATGACCATTGCTTATTGTACTAATATGGTTAGTTGGTTACTACTTACTGTTTATATGGTTATTGTTATTTGTTAATATGGTTATTGTTTAAAGTTTAGTAGTTTACTACTTTAGTGTTAATATGGTTATTGTTTAAAGTTTAGTAGTTTACTACTTTAGTGTTAATATAACGACGATTGATGTTGATGGCGCAAATGAAGAACAACGACGATTGATGTTGATGGCGCAAATGAAGAAGTTGAAGCGTTAGAAGCTGGTAAGTAAATGTATATATATATATATATATATTAAATTTTATGTTACATGTGTTTATTCATCAGATACTAATATATCTTTTTTTGTTTTACACGTCTTAATTTTGTAGAAATGTTGGCTGGAGATGGAGAAATTAGAATGAATTGAGTTGTTGCGGACTTGCGGTTTTGTTGCGGACGCCGGACGGACAATATGTTTAATTATTTATCATTTTCCACTTCCGCTTTTCAATAGAACTTTGTAACTTTTGTTGATGTATTGTATGGGGTTATATTTGGTAGTTGTATGTTTTTACTTTTTAGCACTAGTTTGGACTTTTGAATGGATAATTAAGTATTTCGGAATATTATGATTTACGTGCATTGTTGAATCTTTGTTTCTTTCAGTTAGACGCCACCCTCCCTAAACTGTAACACCAAGGTCACGAATCGACCATCGACGACTCAACCGCATTTTCCACTCTCGGGACTTTGCACATTCTTAAGCGCGATATCTCTTACCACCTAGTGAGTTCATAGCCTTCATGCACAACAACACAATGATTTAAATCGTTTTACACACTTGAAATATTCCACAAAACAAAGTTTGATATGCATGACACGACACTTCCATAAAGAACAACCACACACACACCAATCTCAAGGATCGCTCACACGCAACCCATGATATCTCGCAACCTATCCATGAATCGAAAGTGCATTCACTGAAACTCTTTTTCTGCAAAATTTTAAAATACAGCAACATCACCCACACTGGGATAGTCGACCGACTCTCACACTCGCTGATATGATAACAACGTGTCCATACCGATTTCGCTTGTAAAACCATGCAATCAAATGTTGTTATGATTTTTACAACAAAGTTTAACTCACTCGTAAAAGAGGTGAAATAATTCACTATTTCTCCAAGTTCGAAATTCTTCACACCACGTAATTAAATTTATCTTTTTCTTTAAGCATACACTTGCACACACCAACTCATTTTCAAAACCAGAAACTTACAAGGCACACACATACACACATTTTGAGATGATGGACTTAGGTAACTTGTTTGAAAACGCAATGCATGACTCACTTTACATTGAAGGCTATTCGCTCAAGCAAGGTCAACCGTTTACAGTTACAACAGATCAACGTCGGCACCCTACTTCCAACCGAACCATCAGGTTCCTTACATTTGAAACAACCTTCGGTACCGGTACTTCCCCACACACTTTGGATGTTCCAACCTCACAGTTACCACTTGACGACTGATATGCAAGATATACGGTTTCATTTCGACCCCTAATAGGTTAACCAACAATAGCCCTCTTTCATTTATCCTTGCTTCAATCTACCAATCCGCACGCATCTATCATTTCTCAACCACCGCTTGCCACTCTTCCACTGACTAGAGAGTAAGAAAACGCATCTCTACTATCCGATCCTTGAGTTGAAACTCTAAAGATCTCAATTCACCGACATCGAGAACTCCTAGAATAAAGACTCATCAGGGATTAAGAGCTCACTTCCAACCAATTATTTTCCTTAAGAACCTTAAAGATTCTACTTCACACGGACACTCACACCAAACCTTCAGACAATACTCATTCTAGATAGTGTCATCAATCACACCATGAATAATCTGCACAACACACTAAACCGTTGCCATCATGACAAGGTTAAAACTTTACACACTACTGCCAATCTCTACACTACCACCGCTTTCCACACACTACCATTATTCTCCACACACTAACCACCACACTCCACATACTATCGTTACTCTCCACACAACCACTATCAGAACAACGGTAATAAAGCACACACATGCACCTGTAAATTCATAATGACATTGGCCAGATGTGATTTAAATTTACCTTACATGAGGGTCCTTACTAACATCGTCCTAAATTCTCGATGATTAAGGTCTTCCCTAAAGGCTTCCTATATCTCAGCTGTGTCCACCTATTCCACAATTTAAGTTTAGGCCCATCCGGTCACCTAAATCCCTTAAACTAGCGCTCTGATACCAACTGTAACGACCCACACCAAACAATCAAGCCAGAAGCTACCTCTTTAATTCATAACGCCATAAACGGATCAACATAGTCACACTATCAATATTACAGACTGGGTTTGCGGAAATAACCCTAACTACAGCTGAGAACATAACTACAAAATAAAAAGGAAAGTCTTCTAATCCTTCTATTCGCAAACTCCACCTCACGACTTGCCAAACTTCTAAACGAGCTTTCGACTACCTGCTTACCTGAAAAGGTTTTAGTTTTGAAAAGCGAGGGTTAGACCATGAGGTCTAGTGAGTTCCCTCCACACCAGGTCACAACATAAATATCCCAATTCGAAAATCAGTTATGAAAGAGTTTATACAAAATCATATAGAGCAAACTTAACATGATATGCACACATTGACACATGCTAATGGCTCACACTCGCTATGGTCACACACACCGTGACAACGTAAAAGGGCACACACCGCCCATATATGAAACGAATTCATATATATAGATATAATGCGACACCCCCCCCCCCCATTTCACACCATAACCATAGCATGTTTACACACAATTAAATTATCCATTCCGCCACACACACACTCTTCGCTTCGTAATTTAAAGCAGTTGAAATGCACGCTGTTAGATACAGGTACCAACAATCACACTTGTATAATAATTAGGTTTTGAAAGACTCACCTGAAGTCCTGATTAGAAAATTCTCACTCGCAACTGATTGTCTTTACTCGTACCTACATTTAAGCCCAACACACAATACCTCTGACACACTAAAATTTTACTAACTTGAAATATACGATTCGAAAGATACCCGGGTTCCGGATCCCATATGAAATTCCGGATCCAATCGGCCCACACTAAACTTCCGGATCCTATGTGAAAATCCGGATCCATCGGCCCAGATAAACTTCCGGATCTTGGTGGGAATTCCGGATCCGTATGGTTCCGGATCCTTAACTCGTTCCGGATAACATGTTCTAGTCCTTATGGTTCCGGATCTTAACCCCATTCCGGATCCGATGTAACTTCTGGATCGATACACACTCACGGATTTTGGGTTTTTCCTTATCGAGATACGAAAACCCACACACCCTAATCGGCCATTTCGCACAGTCCCAATTTGATATTAAACTATTAGGATTAAGGGGACACCATTTTACCAGCCGATTAATTGAGCTAAATCATCCGATTCTTTACTTTATAACGATTAGCAAACACACAGACTCCATTCTTACCAGGTGATAGCAAACTCCAACTCCAACACTCTAGACTCTTATTACAATCATAATAAACAAGAGATGGAGATTACCTTGCAAGATGATTCCACACACCAAAATTTGAAGAACTCTGGACTACTTGATTTCTTGCATCTGCACACACATTCGCACCTTAGCCCACACACAATTTCTTTGAGAGAAAAATGGGATTTCTATGGTTTATCACCCATTTTATACTCTCCCACAAACACACCAAACTTCCTCCTTTTCACACTTTTCACCCTAAAACTAACATTTATTCTTAAAAAGAA
The DNA here is from genome assembly GCA_033807775.1 of Saussurea involucrata. Taxonomy (NCBI): domain Eukaryota; kingdom Viridiplantae; phylum Streptophyta; class Magnoliopsida; order Asterales; family Asteraceae; genus Saussurea; species Saussurea involucrata. The sequence continues at coordinate 31,493,917 of CM066323.1, forward strand.
CACGGTTATTACAAAGGTTTTCTAACAATAAAATAATTAAGCATTGTCGTTTTAGGTTTTTTCCTAGTGGTGGATCACAAATGTTCAAAAAGCTACTGTAAGTTGTAAACAGGTTAGAAACTATACAGGAAAGAAAATACACACCTTTGCGATACAGACATGATTAAAATCAAAAACGTATTTATCACATAATAAATCCTGATCAATATCTTGTTTATATTAAAAAAATATTTTGAATTAAATCAATTAATATGAATTCGAAAATCTTGTATTTAGATAACTTTGTTTATTAATTAATATAAAATAATGGAAAAAAAGGAAAGATGAATCATGTAACTGATTTGAGAGATATATGGAAAAAAATAAGAAAAATGAATATAATGATCGGGGACGGGGATGGGGATATGATCATATTCCCCGGCGGGGACGGGGACGGGGATGGGGATGAATATAATGATTGGGACGGGGATGGGGATTGAGGTCCCCGCCCTATTCCCATGCCTAAATGAATATTATATTGAAGTTCCATTTTTACCCCCAATAAACCAATATGGCGTGTAACTAAACAAATAAGAAATGAACATTTTGATTGGTCCATGGTTGGTTAACATGGTTAGTACAAATAGATTGGTTAGCAAATGAAATGAGTCTCTCTCTCTCTCTCTATATATATATATATATATATATATATATATATATATATAGGTGTGGTATATTTTGAAACCATTAAAAAATATTGCAACCCTTGCAAACCATGATCTAACCACTAGTTATATTATGGATGGTCTAGATTAGTTCCTACATATTTAACAATAAAATTGAATTTATCTCGGTTATATTTCCATAAATAAGGCGGCAAAGGGTAAATTGGTCAATTGGATTACTTCAGAACATCGGATAATGATGGTAAGTAAGAATCATCAGAATCAAAATCGCGAAAATCACTCCATTTTCTCGATTCAGTTTCCGATTCAAAGCGTATATCCATACGATAACCGTTCTTGCAACCCTAAAAATTCAAAAATGGGAGACATGTTTCAAGGTTTGTTTACAATATCATTAGTGTGAATTTTTTTAAACATTATAACATCGAGAAGTATTCACTAACTAGGTTTTTGTTGTTATAATCGACTGCACAAACAGGAAGAAGGAGAACAAGTGAAAGAATCATGATGAAATACTCTTTTTCACGCTTCAAAAACACTGCCACGGACCACCCAATTTTACTGGATTTCGATGATTCTATAGAAGAACTGCCATTCCCTGCGGAACTTGATCATCTAGATCAAACTCAAATGCATGCACCCGAAATAATGGTGATTGACGAAATCATTCCAAACGCCACACATTCGGTTTCAAGGAGATGTAATGAGTGACACGCATACAACCTCTGATGAAGGTATGGAAATACGTATGTTGTTGTTTGTGTGAATCGGAAAATACTTTTGCTGTTGTTTTCGTTCCTCTCCAATTTGTATTTCATATTTAGGGTTTTAATTCATTGTTTGAGGTTTTGCAAAAAAATGCCATTAGACTGATGAATAAACTTTATGGGTTTTTTTTGTTTGATTACTATCTCAAAATTAATAAACGGAATATTTTATTTGGAAAATCGTTGCAAGAAGAACACGAAATAACTAATCGATGAGTTGTTGAAAAAATTTCTGTATATTTCACAGACTGGTTACCCCCCATAAAATTTTCTGTTTAATCAAACAATGATTACAGTATTCATGACATTCAGTAGAGCGTGGAAGTCGAACGATCTGAGGTTCTTAAAGTCAGCTTCAGAAAATCTCCATTCATTTCCGTCTTCGCGTCGGACGGTGAATACTGGAAACATGACTCTAAGGATTCGGCCGGTTTGGATGTTGAGCACTTCAGAGATCTTGTGCTTGGTTGGGACTTGACTAACTGGCAGACACCGCTTCATTGCATTTACGTACTGGCTTTGGTATTCCTTATCGAACTTGGAAATCCCAAGGCAGAATGTCGGCTCGATCGGGCGTAACCTGTGAACAAAGAGCTTCTTCAGTGATTCCTCCAGGTGAGGAATAAGGATCATAATCTTCTCCCATCGGATTTGTGGCGGTGGAGGAGGAGGTTGATCTGAAGCATTTGGTTGTTGAGGAGATGTCAGATTTGTAGCAGTAGAATTCTCGGGAGCCTGTGAAGTGTGAACGGGTGTACCATACAGATTTTGCTGCAGAAACTGGTCATAATCAACGTTGTCGTCGGCATCAGTAGGAAAGATCAAGTTTACCTCAAGATTTATTGCACTGACGGCTTTTTCATACAATGCATTTTCAGTCTCGGGGTCGATCTCGGAATCTGGATCAATCAGATCAAGTGCATGCCTTTCTGATGCAGAATAAATAACCAATTCTTGTGATACTCCCTCGGGCTTTTCAACCGTTGGGTCTTTGTCGTCAGAGATATCCATGTCTATCTCCATTTCAGCTAAACTCAACTGGGCTTCAGGTTGGTCTACGGTTGCAGTTGCCACAGTTAATGGTTCCGGTTGAACCACGGTTGTTTAAGCGAGGATTGGCTCAGACTGTTTTTGTCTCTTGTTCTCCCCCTCACGGTGATCAGGATCATCCTGGTCATCGTGCCGTCTCTTGAGTCCGCCAACTTGACCTTTGCAAGTTTCTTCGAGTGAGGCGACTCTCTCGGACAGAAGGTTTAATGCTTTCTGAACGTCCTTGAGAGTCGAATCAAGCTGGTCCAATCTATTAGTCATGGATGACGAAGGAGCAGATACCTGTGAGCGTAGAATGGATACCAGGTCTGCTTCAGTCGAGGCATCAGTGTCGGTGTGCTGGAGAAGTTGAGCCAGAAGCATATTATTGAGTGTGTCCACCGAATAAGATGGCTGAACGGAAGCCGGTGGAGGTGTTGGTGCGGTTTCAGATTCGACTATCTTCTCTTTACCTTTGATCAAGCTCTTGAGTTTGTCGAGCTCGGTGGTGAACTGCTGCTCTACGGCCTCGCGGACAGCCTTTAGGGTGCTGTCTAGATATTCCCTTGACATTACATCGGGTGACTTAACTCCGGGATCACTTAGATTACCCGTTGAGGCACTTACCTTAGAGGTAGTGCCACCTACGTTCACGGATGGCAAAGGTGTGGCCGTGGTAGGATTTCCTTCCGATCCTCGTATTCCGCTCAAAGGCGGAGACACTACGGAAGTTCCGATCGGGTCACGAAGAACACCGATTTGTAGAATCTTGTCTTGTGTCCTAGCCAAAAAAGATGTATCAAAATCAAGTGGCTCTAGACTCGATGGTGCTTTGAAAGAAGGCGAGACCAGGGGAGGATGGTCTCTTGTTTCAATACCAATACTCTCCGAGTGAGAGACCGGTAGATTTTGTGCTATGTCCCCGTGTAAAGTTGAAACACCCATCTGTTGAGAGACGGGTGAGTGGCAAGGGAGGTTGTGCAATTGCGCTGCTAGGTCCACGGCGGCTTCTTCAATACCTTGTCCCAACGGATGAGACTAGATAGTAGATGTGGCTACCTAGCTGACGCTGGTTTGGGGTCGCTCACGAGGCTCTCTAGTCCTAATGCTCGTTCTCTCTTGATTCTTTTTAGATCTCCATTCTCTCCGAGTTGCCTGTTCAAGATTTTCAACTAATTCCCCCCCTGCTCTCTTTGTGTCTCCCATAATAGGCTGAGTAGTAGGGATGAGGAGGGGTGTAGGTGAGTCAGAAGAAGATCCTTCAGTCACAGGTGGATGACCTCCGATACGGGTTGGTATCAATGAGAGTCGGATTGCGCGTTCCGTATCGGAGTTAGTGGACTCGGAATCCATCGCATCAGTTTGAACGAATGGGGATAAGGGTTCAATGGTGTCCGTACCGGGGTCGCGATGAAGCATTGGTCTTACGGTTTCAGTGACTACCGGGACCTCGTGTAGTCTAGTCGACGGTCCGGCTTCATCAGCTGTTCTGGTGGTGTGAGTGCGGGGTTGTTGGCTAGTTCCGAGTTGGCTTGAATGGGTAGTACTGGCATGCGTATCCAATTCACCGCCCGCGCCTGTTCCCCTCCCATGTAATCTCAACACACCCCTTCCGGGAGCTCCAGCTACCCGGACTCTACCTCCTCTCGTCCTTGGACCTTCACGCCTCTCATGTCTATGTCCCTGGGGATGTCCCTCCGGCTCTGGCTGGACCATGGGAGCACCTAACTCTCGCCTATATTCTAACATACTCGGTGCATTGGAGTCCGCATGTGCCAGTAGAGCTTCAGGTAAGGGCATGGCTCTGGCTTCAGACGGGTTTCGAATCACAAGGTAACGTAAATGAAGTAGGGGACATACCGGATGGTTAATGCATCGCGGTATCCCTGGATTCGCGTCCATGTGGTTTCTGACGGCCAGTGAGAGGAAACATGGGAACGACGGGAACTTCTTTTGCTTCGATCCGCCGATTTGTCGGATTGCCTGAACCAGTTCGCGCCATATCACCATGGCGTAGTCGATGTGCCTGTTGTAGCATACGGCATGGAATAGCCGTAGGAATTCGCCTGTACACTGATCTACGCCCCTCCATCTGGATGAGAGACACCTGTTCAGAATCGTGAACAGTGTGTACCAGATGGGCGCAAGGTATTTGCAGTTGTAGGCTGAAGGGCGGTCGAGGGCGTGGTTATTGCCGAGTGCTCGGATTTGGGCACAGAGAGTTTCCTCATTGACCGCGAGGTCGTATGCTTGATGTCCTCCGGCAGTGGCTTCGGGCAGTGATAGCAGACGGTGGAACGACTCCGGTGTGAGCGTGAAAGGATGATTGTCTATCCGCGTCGTGATCGTTTGTGAGTTGCCAGTCGTGACGACTTGGGCTGAAAGCCATACTTGGTAGATATACAAAACTGGGACGTCGGTCATTGCAGTGAGGGCCTCATGCAGAGGGTGACTAAGTAGGATGTCCACGACCACACGGTGTTGTGGTGGGAACTCGGCGGCGTCCAGTTGGTGGTTGTTGGCTTCGATTTCAATGCCATGGTTTGGTTGGACCAAAGCATTGTCAGCTGCCTCGTCAATGAATTCCTCTCGCGGAGAAATTTTTTCTTGTGGTGGTTGATGTTCTTGATCCGCCATTTAAAATACCTGAAAAAGAACAGTGTTAGCAAGTGGGCGGATGAACAATTGTCGACGCGTACCTTAGCAAAAATCGGCTCAATCTGGAACAGATTGAGGACTGGCAGTCAGAGAACAGGGTACTGGAATGTTGGAATTGGAAGTGGCCGGACAAAAGTATATGGAAACAAAGGTTTCCAGACAGACTAAGGTTTCCGGATCCGGACACACCAAGGTTTCCGGACATGTCAAAGGTTTCCGGATAAACGAAGTAACCGGACAAAATGGAACATCCGGATAGGTGAACTTACCGGAAACAATTAAGTTTCCGGACAACTGAGGTTACCGGATGACTTGGTTACCGGACACATCGCACAATCCGGATAGTTGAACTTACCGGAAACCCTAAGGTTTCTGGACAACTAGGGTTACCGGATGGTTTGGTGTCCGGATAAAATATCTAATTCCGTTGCTAGTGTCCGGATGATTTGAATGTGTCCGGATAGTTTGAAACTATCCGGATGACATCCGGATGTGTTCAATCTTGCCAAAACCAACTTCAAACATGTATCTTAGTAGTCTAGCAGGGTCGATTTTAGCATAGAAGCATTCAATAGCATTTAAAGGGGACTAAAATACACTGAAATGACGTGAATGCTTATTGACGCTAAAAGGGGGTTACGGAGACCCGTAATCGGCCAATCCAGTGGTCGATTTGTGCGATTAAATGCAGAAAACATGCATAATCGAAATCAAGGTATTGAAACGAGGATCATACCTGTGTGTGGAACCGAAATCGAGCGAGAGTGAGCGATTTGAGAGAGTGTCTGAGTGAGAGAGAAAGAGTCGAGGGATTTGTGGGTTTTGCTAGAATCCGGAAATAGTGAATAGTGCAGGGTCCGGATACTATTTATAGTGAGACCACTTTCCGGGTGGGTCTTACCCGGATACCCATCCGGTCCGGATAGGTGTCTGTCCGGAAACCTATCCGGATAGTGGTATCCGGGAACCTGTCCGGACAGTGTGAAAAAGTTCAAAAACTTGAAAATTTTGGCCTCTGGTTTTATCAACAAAATCCCAAACCAATATCTGTTTAACTTTGAAAGAACATTCTCTCGCTCCCCCTCGAATTTGACATTTAAAGAGAAAAACTGTGTGTCGCTCCCCCTCAACTGATGAACAAATAGGAAAATGCTCCCCCTCGGAATGTGCACGTAGAGTGAAATAAAGCTCACTTGGAGTTGCCACACATACAAACTTTTGGAAGTGGGAAAAACAAATGTGTGACCCTCCCCCTCAAAAGTACAACAGGCTTACCTGATATTGGTCGTGCTCCCCCTGAACACATGAACAACTTGTGAAAGCACAAATTTAATTGCAGAAAGTAGACGTCAGTAATTAACAGAAAAAGAAACACACATTAAAAGAAAGCAAACAAACAAAATCTACCTAATTAATACAGAGATTTAACCAAAAGTGTAACTGATACAAGTAGAATACAGATGTAAGAAAGTGTATACTCAATTATCTAGAGTGTAAACAACAGATGATGAATAGACAGTTTCGCGTAGATGTATGGAACTTGTATTGGGCACACGAACTGATCAACTCTTCAGATTTAGCATACATAACCTGGACATTAGATAATTAAAGCGTTTTTCATCCAGCAGTTTTGTAAACAGGTCTGCTAACTGATGTTTTGTATTCCCAAAGTAGAGTTCGACTGTACCTCTTTCGACGTGATCTTTGATAAAATGGTACCGAACGTCTATGTGCTTCGTCTTTGTATGCTGGACCGGATTGCTGGATATTGCAATAGCGCTCTTCGAGTTGCAGTAGATGCGCACCTTGGTGTAGGTGAAGCCGTAATTCTTGAGTTGCGTGCGCATCCATATAACTTGTGAACAGCAGCTTGCTGCGGTCACGTATTCCGCCTCGGCAGTCGACGTAGAGACGCACTGCTGCTTCTTGGATGCCCAACTCACCAGACTGTCGCCCAAGAACTGCACATGCCCCGATGTGCTCTTCCGATCCATCATGCTTCCCGCGTGGTCCGCATCCGAATATGCTGAAAGCTCAAAACCTGTCTCTTTCGGGTACCACAAGCGAAGATCAGCAGTACCTCTTAAATAACGAAATATTCTTTTAACAACTATTAAATGAGACTCCTTAGGTTTTGACTAAAATCGGGCGCAAAGAAATGTTGAAAACATGATATCCGGTCTACTAGCAGTTAGATACATTAAAGAACTGATCATTCCCCGGTACGTTTTTGTGTCCACATCCTTTCCGTTTAGATCGGCGTGTAACTTTGTACCGGTGCCATGGGAGTCTTCATTGGTGAGGACTGTTCCATCTGGAATTTCCGAAGGATATCCCAGATGTATTTAGCCTGATTTATGAATATCCCGGTCGACAATTGTTTAACTTGAACACCGAGGAAAAAATTCATCTCTCACAACATACTCATTTTAAAAAATTGTCCCATTAAAGAGGCAAGGTTCTTACAATATAGTGGATTAGTAGAACCGAAAATTATGTCATCGACATACACTTGAACTAACACTATATGACCTTTTTCGTTTTTAATAAATAGAGTTGTATCGATTTTACCTCTTGAAAAAACCCGATTTTATTAAAAACTTTAACAAAGTATCATACCAGGCCCGTGGAGCTTGTTTCAAACCGTATAGCGCCTTGTCTAGAATGTAGACATGATTAGGCTTCTTTTCGTCCATGAACCCGTCTGGTTGTGATACATACACCTCTTCCTTGATCTCGCCGTTGAGAAAAGCGGTCTTCACATCCATTTGGAAGACCGTGAAGTTTTTATGTGCGGCGTATGCAAGGAACATACGTATTGCTTCGATTCTCGCCACCGGAGCGTATGTCTCGTCATAGTCTATCCCTTCTTGTTGACGGTGCCACGAGACGCGCCTTGTTTCATACGATGATTCCGCCCTCGTCCTTCTTGTTCTTGAAGATCTATTTGGTGCCGATCACCGTCTTGTGAGAAGGACGTGGGACAAGTCGCCATACTTTGAGGGCCTCAAGTTGATTGAGTTCCTCTTGCATGGACATGACCCAGTCCGGATCTTCTAACGCTTCGGAGACGGTTGTAGGCTCGATCTTACTCAGGAAGCCAGAGAAGAGGCAGAAGTTGGCCGATGCGCCTCGTGTTTGAACTGGAGTAGAGGGATCACCGATAATTTGGTGCAGGGGATGAGCTCTTGTCCATTTGGTGGTGTGTGGAAGCGGATGCTGAGTTGAATGTGAGGTGTCCAGATCCACGTATCCACCAGTTGGAAGGTCTTGAACAGCTTCAAGTGTAGCAGGTTAGTTTCTCGGAGGAGACTTGGAAGGATTCGTTGAAGTTCGAGCAACTTCTGGTTCCGGGGAAGGCAGAGGTTTATCAATGAGTGTAGTAGAAGACGAATCTTCAGGAGCGATCTCCGGGTTTTGTACTGGTTCCTCCGGGGGGCTGGTTGTATCAGATGATGTTGATGATGAGGGGTGAGGTGTCTCCACAATGATTGTTGGACTGCTGGTCGAAGGCGGCGGACCGGAGAGATGCGCCGAGTCCTCGATTTGAGCAGCTTCAATTCTTGGTTGCGCTGAGACACGAGGGGTAGAAGTGTTAAACATATCATCATAAAAATATTGAAACAGTAAATCTAAATCAGAAAGTTGAGCATTCGACGTATGTTAGTCCCAGATGGTTAACCAAGTATTGTAGAAGGGGGGGGGGGGGGGGGGTTGAATACAATACTCAAAATTTTCACAATTTTAATTCTTTATATTGAAAATCTTTCAACAAGAATTACACATAGAAAACTTAAGACTGTTGCGGAAAAGAACAGATAAACTATTCTAACTGTAATATCCCGTAATTTTATATAAATATATTATGCAAATAAATGTTTGAGTCATGTTTAGAAACCTTATAAGATTTGAGGGACTAGTTTTGATAATAAGGAAAACTTTTAAGAACTTGGGATAAAACCTTATGGAATTTCGGCGGCCATGGTTTTCTTAATTAGAACTCTAATTGGTATAACCTGATTTGTTTCACTTCATTATATCGCATTGGGTTTAGCAACAAAAAAAAGGAAGAAAAAAAAACAAGAGTTAAGGCTAAATATATTGGGAGTTTCAAGCGACAATCGTTATGTTCGAAGTTAGATTTGAAGTTGAGTTTTATTTGAAGTTTTGATCATTATTTTAGTGATTCGTTGAAGAAGTATGATGGAGTTTATCAGCAAAATTCAGAAATTGGTTAAGGTACGGATTCCCTATTCTCACTCTCGTTAATCTGTGTTTATTTGAGTAGTTTTACATGTGTACGAATTCCCTATTCTCCCTCTCGTTAATCTGTGTTTATTTGAGTAGTTTTACATGTGTACGGATTCCTTATTTTTCTCCCTCTTTGTGTTTATTCAATCCGTTGTATATGTGTTGATTCGTTACGTTTATTTAATTTGTTGTATATATATTGTATCTATGGTTTCCTTGTCTTTTCTTCGATTCTTTCGTTCGATTCGGTGTACAACCAAGTTGGTTTGTGTTCCCGTCCAATTAGTAAATCGTTTGATCACGTCTATCGTAGGGTATGTTCTCCGTTGGTGTTTCATGCGATAAATCGAGTTATGAATATGTTTAAAAGATCAAAATCTGTTTTTATAAGCTGCCAAATTTCTCTCTGAAAATTCATGTTATTTGTAAAAATCATAACAAATCGCTCGTTTATCGGATAAATTCATGTAATACGTTTTTGAAAACCTGGAGATGTCTACAACGTTTTATTGTCACACGAGCAAACTGTGATTTTTATTCTAAGACGTCTAAAATCCGTGTTTTCCGAAACTGATCTCGGTTTAGGCCAAAACTGCGCGACTGTTTTCAAAAATTCGTATATAATTCATTTTAAATCCGATTCAGTTCATTCTTGATTTTATGGAATCACAAGACTTTTATGTAAAACTTCTGTTTAGATATAATTTTCAAAAACCTACTGGAAGTATGATATAATCTGGGATTTCTAAACGTGTAAAGTGCTAAAACATGTGATACTCGATTTAGAAAAGCTTTTGAGTGTGAAATTCCTATCCTACTTATGGTTTCGGCTTTCCATATGTTTTTGTTTTCAAGTCTTTTGTAAGATCCCATTCAAGTATTTATGTTAATGGTTTGCTAAATCTCATGCCATTTAAAATCCTTTTCCATTCGTAAGTCGTCAATAAAGTGTGTTCGGAAATATAAAGCTTTTAATGGAATTGGTCGACATTTTTGTATAAACAAATGTCTTTTTGATTCTTTTTGTAATTAGTATGATTTGTTCACATGTGACGTGACACACTTTTGAAGTTAAACCTTTTCGTTCATTCGATTCGTTTAAGTAAGTTTACGAACCCTCAAGCTTTCGTTTAATTCGCAATACATGCTTCATGATTATTTGATTTGTCCGTTACCGTTTCGTTATTTCGCTCGTAATTCTTCAAGGTCACATTTTTATAAAAGCTGTATTCGTGATGTCAATACTAATAAGATGTTTTACTTGATTTTCAACTTTTGGAGATTTAATTCGATTGTTCGAAATGTATTAGTCGATGGCGTCGTTATTTAAATGTGACTTATTTACGTTTTGCCATCGATCATTTTATAAAAATTGGTTTGATTTGATTTCGATCTCTCAATCCGTTGAGACCATTTTTGAATAAGTGTGAATAACCTTTTATTTGACTCCGACACCTTTTGCGTAAAATCATTATTTGTTATACGTCACATGTGTGGTGACAATTATTTCGGTTAAGTCGAGCTACTAACCACCTATGGGGGTACCATAGGCATGTCATTGTGGCACCGATGACGTGACACTAACCGTGGCGGTGTGATTAGACCACGGCGTCTCCTCTTTTGTGCTCTTGTGAGGAGCGATTTATGATGTGATTATGTGATTTAGGAGGCGTATGGGTCGACCCTAGTTTTTGTGATATGTTTGTAGGGTGGATGTCGGTGTAGTGCCCAACGCCGCATCTCACATTTAGTACGTGTGGATTTGCTACCCAACGTACGGGCCTTTGTGGCCAGATGTCTGACACTTGTCACGTCGGTGGATATGCAAGTGTATGCGTTATTCGAGCTCGATTCATCCCATCATATGTTAATTATTTGATTTTGATATTGTCAGTTAAGTTAGATTTTTGTCACACTATATATTATTCGTTGAAAGTATAAATCATCGTTTTCGCTAGATTTTTGAAACCATTGTGTCTAATATCATGAGATCGAATTATTACGCTTTCAGTGTTACTTCATTTTTGTTATGGTCATACATCCGCGCACTGAGCATTTGGCTCAGCCGTGTTTTCTATCTCCTTTCCTCACGGCAGGTAATCAAGGGGGTGGCTAAGGTTTCGTGTGAAGAGTGGTTAAGTTTCCGACTGGAAGAGGTTTCAAAAGAATGACTACAATTTTAGACATTATTTAATTTATTTCATTCGTTTATTAGGCTAGCTCTCTCGGTAAATATTTATGTTTGGTTTTGCTTATTTGTTGGGATCTACTTGAATCTTTGGTTTGGAGTTTATTTCTTATTTGGAGACTTTATAATTTTTGAAGACATTTGATATTGTTTATTATGTTTAGAAGTAACCTCTCGTTCCTTAGAACGGGGGTGTTACACTAACAATCTTACACAAAGTATACTAACAAAATAACTAAGAACACTTAGAACAAAGTATAAAGTTTTTCAAGCAAACTGGAAATTCTTGAACTTAGAGAAATCTTCCAGTTTGCGTAGAATATCAAGAGCACACAGTAATCTTCAAAGAGAGATTTCTGTGGTGGGATTCTTTGGCCGGAACAAAGAGAGATTGGACTTCCATTGGTGGGATTCTTTGGCCGGAACAAAGAGAGATTTCGGTGGAGATATGTCCACCGATGTGTGAGAACACCATCGGTGGACAATGACTTGTATGTGTTGAGAAAAGATCTTTCACTTCCACAATGAGAGAATCTTTAATCTTGACTTTGGTTGATCTTTGACTTCACCAAACATTTGCTATCTTGTACAAGTCATTACAAAGAACCATGCGTCCAAAATTTCTCTAAGTATAAAATGTTTTTCAAAGTATAAAAGGAGATCATGAGGTCATCTTCAAATCTTGATGACCCAACAATCTCCCCCTATTTGATGATGACATCCATACTTAGAAAAACATGAGTAAGACAATGAATAATGCATGTTGACCCTTCTTTACTCTTTTGGGTTGTTTTTCACACAGTCCATTTTTTTTTGTGTATGTATATATGATATTTACATATGAGAAAAATAAAAAGGTATAGCTGTACAAATAATTGAAAGGAAAATGAAAGAAGTATAAACAATATGAACAGAATGAATATTACTTGCATCTTTGGAGGGGCGAGTTGAAACTTGTGTCTGGCTTGAGGATTCTTCATTTTGATCAACAGCCTTAGGATGCTTCTGCCCATCTGTTGCATCTTGGCATCTTCAGCTTTTCCTGTTTAGCATCATCAACCTGTCTTTTATTTGCTCCCCCTTAGTTAGATCAGTCGGTCTTTGTGTTTCTCCCCCTCAGTTAGATCCGCCCGGACTGATGTGCTCCCCCTTGACCGGTCCGTCGATTTCCTCATTTTTTTTTCAAGTTGGTCACTGGATATGAGTACTGAGGGTTTATGTTGCTCCCCCTCAGATGAATTCTCCCCCTCAGCGGCCGACGTAGGAAAAACACCAAGAGAAAATGAAATCGGCCAGAACCAAGGCATTTTTTTTTGTCTTCCCTACCGAAAATAAGGGCATACCCACCGATTTTTGGAAGCACTTCCATGAAAATCGGTGGAAAATTCGGTGTAAAATCGGTAGGTTTTTATTTATTTTTTTATTTTTATTTTTTATTTTTTTTTGTCTTCCCTACCGAAAATAGGGGCATACCCACCGAAAATTGGCTATTTTCGGTAGGGAAATCTGCAGTTTTTTTTTTTTTTGATATTTCTCATACCCACCGAAAATTTGTAAGAAATGGACAAAGCTTCGGTGGAATTGCTTGAAGAGAAGAGAAAAACTTCTAAGGCATCTTCAGAAAAATTTCAAAGTGAAGAAGAGATGAGATGAGAGTAGAGGAATTTCATGAGAGAGGGAAAAGTTGATGGAATTTTATGAGAAGGAGGAAGATGGTGTGGTCGGTGGATGAGGAGAAAACACAAAGAAAGTTGGGTTAGGTGAGAGGAAGAGTATATGAGAAGCTAGATAAAATTGGTGGGGAGAGAATCGGTAGAGGAAATGGTAGAGGTCTACAACTTTGGTGAGATGGGGTGACATCATGAAGATGACATCATTAAAGGAAAAAGTTGTCTATCATGCATGGGATGACATCATTTGAAGGGGTTCTTTCCTATCTAGAAACATAGGAAAGGAGATTTGTGAGAGAAGAAAAGTGTCCACCAATGAGAATTCGGTGGAAACTTAGGACACATAGTTATTGATTATTGCACATGCCAAGATGACTTATTATGTTGCATGATAATCTTGAAGATTTCTTCAAATTTCTCACTTTGATATTTTTGCACATAGATCCATCTGTCCATCTCAAAATCTGCAATCACAAAGAATTTATTTTCTAGGTACCCATTTTATGGTGGGTCCTTTTGGGTTAGAAGGAAAAGAATTGGAGTCACTTAGATCAATTCTTTCTTTCAGACAGTCTTTGGCAAAATGAGAAACATCACCACAGATATCATTTTCTATAAAGAAAGATCCTTTTAGAATTGTGATATTTTTCCTTATTTTTCCTTTTAAAAGAAATGTCCTCAAAGAATTTGATGAGGAATCAAAGATTTGGGGTGCAGCACCTAAAATTCCTTTTTCAAATTTTGGGAGGACCAAAATCTTTTCCCTTGAATTGGACATTTTGAGACACACAGATCTGGGAAGAAAAACGGTTGAGGAAGTCACACAGGTATTATTAAAAAATTGGAGGATTTCTTTTTAATAAAAAATCGGCACACAGAAACTTTCCTTTTTACAGAGTTAGAAAATATTTTGCATGAGTTGGAAGAGAAGGATGCATCATCTAAAGACAATAGATAAAGAATTAAATGCTTCAATCTTTTCAGCATCAGAGAGAGATAGAAATGGATGTACCTGTGGTGAGGAGGAGAATCACTTAGCTGATACAAGAGCAGTTGAGGAGTCATTCGCTTTCAGATGTGGGTTCATCTGCCAAATCATAAGATTTAGCAGGCAGACCCTTTCCTCTCCTAACAAGTCTTTCATTTCTTTCCTTTTCTCTCTTGTATTTCTCCTTGTATCTTTCAGCCCTGTCAGAATCTGCAGAAGAGAAAGATTGGTTGAACTTTTGGGAATCATATTTGGATCTTCCCGATTTTGAGGAGAATCGGCCTGAGGAAGCAGTTCTGGGTCTTTCAAAATGTTTACTTTTACACTCAGAAGCAAAATGACCCTTTTTACCACAGTTAAAACATTCCTCATTAGATTTGTCCAAAGAAGAGTGTTTGGAGAGAGGCTTAGATTTTCTAGAAGGGTGGTAGGATTTGGATTTAGAATACCCATCCAACATGGCCATTTCATCAGATAATTTACCAATTGAAGTTTCCTCACATTCATCCTCAGCATCACTAAGATATGCCTCCGAATGATCATTGGGATCTTCTTGACTATCATGATCAGAGTCAGATGGGTAGGTGATTCTTGGAATACACTTAGTCCTTTTGGAAGAGTCACTTAGGAGAGCTATAGAAGAGCCCCTTATATCTGTGATGATAGACTTCCTTTGCAGCTTAGTCTGCTCATAGTTGAAGAGAGTTCCGTAAAGAGCAGTGAGAGGCATGTGATCAAGATCCTTGGTTGTCTTTATACAAGTACAGATATTTTCCCAAAAATCAGGAAGACAGTCCATAAATTTACACAAGACTTCCTCATTGTCATACACTCTACCTAACAGCTTTAAGTCATTTAAAAGAGAGTTGAAGCGATTGTAGTAGCTGGAGAGAGATTCTCCTTTCTCATAAGAAAAGAGTTCATATTTTCTAACAAGACCAATTTTTCTGCTCTTTTTAACTTCAGTTGTACCTTCGTACAAAACACACAGAGTGGACCACATCTCTTTGGCAGTAGAAAGATTTACCAGAGAGTGGTACACTTCATCAGGAAGAGAGAGAGCAATGATGGTTCTAACTTTAGAATCAAGAGACACAAGCCGTTTTTCCTCATCAGTGTATTTCTTAGGATTTTTAAGAATGTAACGACCAGTAGCAGCAGATTTTTCTTCATCAGATGAATCATCAGAATCATCTTTGCCAACAACTTCCTTGCCAGATTTTTTGCTTTCATAGCGAGACCAGACTCTAGGAATTATGGGTCCCTCACTTAGAATGGTTGGATATCTACTATCCATTCCTTCCATGAAAAGCATCATCCAGCTTTTCCACAAAGAAAAGTTGTTGGAATTAAACTTGGGAGGTTTGGCTATAGAGCCGTTTTCAGAAAAAGTGTTTTGAGAAAAAGCTTCATTTTTGGAAGAAGAAGCAGCCATTGCAGATCAAGTTTATGAATTAAACTTCCTGCTCTGATACCACTTGTTAGTCCCAGATGGCTAACCAAGTATTGTAGAAGGGGGGGGGGGGGTTGAATACAATACTCAAAATTTTCACAATTTTAATTCTTTATATTGAAAATCTTTCAACAAGAATTACACATAGAAAACTTAAGACTGTTGCGGAAAAGAACAGATAAACTATTCTAACAATCTTACACAAAGTATACTAACAAAATAACTAAGAACACTTAGAACAAAGCTATAAAGTTTTTCAAGCAAACTGGAAATTCTTGCACTTAGAGAAATCTTCCAGTTTGCGTAGAATATCAAGAGCACACAGTAATCTTCAAAGTCTCTCCAGATGTTGATAATTTCTGCATGGAGAGGTCCTTCCTTTTATAGAGACAAGGAGTGTGCAAGCATTGAATGCTTGGGACACTTGTCATCTTCATACTTGTTGAGGATGTTGACTTCTGAAAAGTTGAGATGTCCTTGTTACCTTTTACTAGGTACTGGAAATAGGACCCATGCATGAGAAAATAACTTTATATGGTAATGGATAGTAAGACAAAATGTCACTTTATCCATGTAGAAAATATCTTCTCAATTTGTCTTCTAAAGATTGCACCACCGAAGGCAACCTGAGATATGTGACATTATCTTTGAGATATGTGACATCATCTTTGGGATATGTGACATCATCTTTGGAGAAAGCATCTTTGAAACTTCTTTGAGATCCCACCGATGATAGCCTTGTGATATGTGACACATCTTTGAGATATGTGACATCATCTTTGGGATATGTGACATCATCTTTGGAGAAAGCATCTTTGAGACTTCTTTGAGATCCCACCGATGATAGCCTTGTGATATGTGACACATCTTTGAGATATGTGACATCATCTTTGGGATATGTGACATCATCTTTGGAGAAAGGCATCTTTGAGACTTCTTGAGATCCCACCGAAATTGGACTTCCATTGGTGGGATTCTTTGGCCGAAACAAAGAGAGATTTCGGTGGAGATATGTCCACCGATGTGTGAGAACACCATCGGTGGACAATGACTTGTATGTGTTGAGAAAAGATCTTTCACTTCCACAATGAGAGAATCTTTAATCTTGACTTTGGTTGATCTTTGACTTCACCAAACATTTGCTATCTTGTACAAGTCATTACAAAGAACCATGCGTCCAAAATTTCTCTAAGTATAAAATGTTTTTCAAAGTATAAAAGGAGATCATGAGGTCATCTTCAAATCTTGATGACCCAACAACGTAGATGCATGATTTGGATTTACTGTTGTTTGTGGAAATATACCAGGTTTTGAACTGATGTGTTCAGAAGCCAAATCTGCGGCTTCGTCGAATGTCACGTTTACACTCTCAGTAACGGTTTTGGTCCGTTTGTTGTAAACGCGATACGCCTTAGCCTGCATGGAGTATCCTATGAAAACTCCTTCGTCTGCCTTCAGACTAAATTTCCCGAGATCATCCTTGTCATTTAGAACGTAGCACGTGCATCCAAACGCGTGGAAGTACTTGATGTTCGGGATGCGGTTATTAATGATCTCGTACGTCGTCTTGTTGAACCGCTTGTTGATTATGGAGTGGTTTTGCGTGTAGCATGCAGTTGACACCGCTTCAGCCCATAGAAATAAAGGCAGCTTTGACTATGACAACATCGTACGAGAGGCTTCGACTAGGGTATGGTTGGGTCTTTCCACCACTCCGTTTTGCTGAGGAGTGCATGCGACCGAGAAGGTTTGTGAAATACCGACTGAAGTTAGGTATTCGTTCACCGTTTGATTTTTAAATTCCGCCCCGTTGTCGGTCCTGATGGTCTGAACTTGTTGTCGAAGGTTCAGTTGGATAGTCTTCAGGTGGTTGATAATCAGTTCCGGGGTTTCGTCCTTCGAGCGTAGGAACTTTACCCAGGTGTAGCGTGAGAAATCATCCACCATCACCAGGACGTACTTGCGTTTGTTGATTCTCTGAACACGCATCGGTCCACACAAATCCATATGGATAAGTTCGAGGGACCGAGACGTGCTCGGAGCGGCCTTGAGCTTGTGCGTCGCTCGCTTCATTTTTCCTATTTTGCATGCCCCGCAGAGTCGGTCCTTCACGAATTGAAGATCGGGCATGCCTTTCACGTGTCCACCGAGCACCAGTTTGTTGATACTCTTGAAGTTCAGGTGCGAGAGACGTCAGTGCCAAATCCACGCTTGCTGAGAATTGGCCATAGACATTAGGCAGACAGAATCATCGGTCTTCAGGGCTACAAGGTCGATGGTGTAGAGGTTGGTCTTTCGCGTTCCAACCAGTAGCTCCGTTTCGACGTCAGTGAGGATGCTACACCTTTTGGCTTTGAATCTGACCTCGAGATCTTTATCGTAGAATTGGCCGATGCTGAACAGGCTGTGTCCCAATCCCGCGACGTATGAGACTTTCTTTATGGTGATCTGATCTTGGACAATGTCGCCGTAGCCCAGAATCGGTGCCTTGTCATCATTCCCGAATCTCACGTCTCCGCAATATTTTTCTTTGTAGTTCGTGAGCAGCTCCCTCCTCCCGGTCATGTGTTTGGAGCAACCAGAATCTAAGTACCACACATGACCGTCCTGCAAAAACAAGTTTAGCAGACTTTAGGTACCCATTTGAAATGGGTCCTGGAGGGTTAGGTTTTACACATTTCGGAGGAACCTGTTTTGAGGTAGGTTTCCTCTTGGGTGTAGGTTTAACCTCAGTAGGAGAAACCCGTTTTGAAATGGGTTTCCTTTCTTGTTTGGGTTTAACCTCTGATTGGGAACCCCGTTTTGTATTTGGTTTCTTTTTGTTTTTACGGGGTTTGCGTTTGGGTGCAGAATTATAGACATGATAAGAACCAAACCAATCAGTTGAATTATTAATGTCATCAAAGTCATTCCAACCACAACTAGAACAACACAAACAATCATGCGATAATTGAATCAATTGCTGAATAGAATAAAGTTTAATAGGAAATTTAATATCTTGTTCAACAAAATCATTCTTAAGATTCAAAGCACAATCATTCTTGTTCATTATAGGATAAAAGACAGTATTAAACGACTTTGATGCAACATTGCTCTCGACAGATTCCTTGGCTACCCACTTTGGTTTGTCTCGTTTGGCCCGACCATTTTTATCTGAAACATCATTAACAATATGGTCAGCAGAAGTTGAGTAGACAGGACGTTTAGCAGTCGATTGACCGGTCTTTTGCTTCGACTGTGATTGTTTTTTAGAACAAGAATCAATTTTAGTAACCTTGATCATAATCGGGGTCGTCGGTTTTGTGGAACATCCGCCTTTTTGAAAATTGATCGGTCGATTTACCATTGGCGAAAGAAAGTCAGTATGGCTTGGAAGAGGTTTTTCGAATGGGAACGATTCAAACTCTTCGTCAGAATTACCCTCGGAATTCATAAACTCGAAAAAATCTATATCCGGAATCATTGGACTTGGAATAGTCGAGGGAGGTGAGGAACACTTTGTGTCGGTGCGCTTAGGTGAATCTGGGGTGGAAGCTAAGAAAAAAATCAGAGTTCAGATTCTTTAAAACACACTCATCTTGAGACCCTTTACCGTTAGGTGAAGATGTTTTACCAATGAAAGCTTTGCACGAGGATGTGTTAGATGAGTCCGAGGAAGATTCGGTCGAAATCGTTTTTTCTTCTTGGAGTAGGTCAATCTTCTCTTGAAGTTGACCGTTTCTCACATGCTCCTTCATCGCTTCTGTTGCCAAGGAAAACAGTTTTGATGTGAGCCGATCGATTTCTTTCCGAAGTATTTCCTGTCCTTCACCCGACACAGACTCGGTTTTTACAGATTTAAGTGTCTCAAGTTCGGTTATAAGCGCTTGTTTTTCCTTTTGAAAACATGATCTTTCCTTCTCGAGTGACTCCTCTAATTCGACTATTTTTGCTTCCAAAATGAGAGGCGGGACATAGAGTTTAAACTCGTCCGTCTCAGTTGTGGGTTCAGGTGCTTGGGCCTCATCCTTTTTGGCGGAATCATTGGGCGTCACATCCTTATAGATATCAAAGTAGTCATTCGAGAGGATTTCTTTGGATTTTTCTTGTACATGTAGTTCATAGGCTCGTAGCAAAAAGGAAGTTGCATTTTGGTGGTATTTTTGTGCTTGTATTCCTCAGTTTCCTCTTCTTTCTCCGGTTCAAGAGGACCAGTCCATTTGATTTGGTATTCAGGATACTTCTTATCCAGGCCGAAACACTCAAAGTGATAAAGTGTAGGGCTTTTGAATATACCCTTTTTCAAGTACTGAGGGTTATCGTATCCGATTCCCCATTCCTTGTTAAAGTATGTGAATTCCTTGGGTTTATTCATGTGAATGGTCTGGTGTGTTTGGCCTCTTTTGTGGAGTTTGGTTTCAAGATCTGTTATTTTGGAAACCATTTCTTTATGCTGAATTTGAAGAGAAGAGCATTGATAAACAATCTTTGTGTTCTCATTCTTACACTGATCCAGCTGTGAATTCAGTTCAGATATTTTGGCCCTTAAGTCCTTAGGTGCTATTGAAAGATTTGTACATTTTTTTTAAAATTAGCATTTTCGGACTGATACTTTTCAGTTATTCGCTTTTGAACATCTAGCTTTTCAGTTAGTGATTTGATCTCAAGCAGTTGTTCATTAATGGTGGCCTTATAGGAATCTGTTCGTGCAACAATAGGTTCAAATTGCTTGGCTAAGCCTTGTTAGATATGATCACATACCTGGCACAACTTTGCCTGTTCTTCTGGAGGAGAGTGGTAGCCTATGAAAGCGTCAGCATCGTCAGATTCGCTTTCATCATCAGAACGACCCAGTGAGTGGTCATCTTCAACAAATAGAGCTTCGTCCGCTTCCTTTTGTTCTTCCAGTGCGAGCTTTGCCTTGTAGTAGTGTGCGTTCTTTACAACAGGCTTCCTATAATCCTTTGCAAAATAACCTAGCTTCCCGCAGTTATAGCAGGTGATGGGTTCGTCTTTCTTCTTCATTTTGGGCTTGCTGTCTTCTTTCTCAGTCTTCTCCTTCTTATCAGGCTGCTTGTGCTCATCTGACTTCTTCTTGCCTTCGTATTTATCTTGATAATCATGGCGCTTGTTGGAGGAAGTGGAGTAGCGCTGATTATTGGATGTAGGCTTCTTGAAGAACTTCTGTTGCTGGAAGGATCTGGAGAGCAGACCCATTGCTTTCTTCACAGCAGTTAATTCAGGATCAGAATCACTGTCCTTTTCTTCCTCAGATTCTAGCTCAGATTCACTTGGTTCTTGGGCACGTTTGGAACGACGACCGAAAGATTTGCCTCGTTTTGAAGAAACAAGAGCTAGCGGATCAGCAGGTGACTTGGACGCGGACTTCTTTTCGCTCAGAATATCCA
This sequence comes from Saussurea involucrata, assembly GCA_033807775.1. NCBI lineage: Eukaryota > Viridiplantae > Streptophyta > Magnoliopsida > Asterales > Asteraceae > Saussurea > Saussurea involucrata. Next base: position 31,514,973 of record CM066323.1, read on the forward strand.
TCACTTCATCTTCGTCCGGGAAAAGCATCTCATAGAGTTCGTGTATTGGAACGTTCTCCATTAAGTGATTGTGTTTGACGTGAGAAACAAAGACTTTCCATTCAGGAACGAGGTTGTTCAAGAACTTGAGCGCATTCTCCGTATTAGAACGAGTGATTTTATTCTTGGAGAGCTCGTTCAGTAGGAGGTAGAAACGTTCATAAGCCTGGGAGAGTGATTCGCCGGCGCGCTGCTTGAAGCCATCAAACTTGGTTATGCAACTATTGATCTTCAGTTGGTTGCCGACTCTGCTCCCACTCATCATTTTCTCTACCTGATACCACATGCCCTTTGCTGTGTCCTTGTAGCTATCTATGGCTGTGTAGATTGGATTTGGTAGAGCCTAAACTAGATACCTCTTGGCATGCTTTTCACCATCATGCATGCCCTTTTCGGCGTCGCTCATCTCCAAGTATGTCTTTTCTTCATAACGAACTTGACTACCTGCTTCTGTTGCTGGTATAGTCTCCATGGGTTTAGGTTGTGGGCCATTAGATATAGCTCGCCAGATAAACTCAAAATTATCTTTCGACTCGATGAAGATCATGAATCTATCCTGCCATTGGCTGTATTCTCCCTGGTAGAGGGTTGGCGGCTTGGAGTCGGTGCTGACAGCAAGAGCATCTCGAGAAGACATCGTTGTTGATTGCACTAAGGTGATCGTCCGACGATTGTTTGATTCAAAGTGGTTTCCTAACGCAAGGCACTAAGAGTGATGTCCTAACGCAAGTTCTAAGAGTGATCTAGGCTAAACAGGTAAGAACCTAGCTAATCAGAACTTACCGGATAGGAATCCGGATGAAAAGTGTCTGATCTGGAAGTGTCCGGATCAGATGTGTGTGAAAATGTTCAATTTAGCATAAGTGTCCGGATAAACTCAGAAGTGTCCGGATAAAATCAGTAGTGTCCGGATAAACTTAGGTTTCCGGATAACAGAAAGTTACCGGATGAATGAAAGTTTCTGAATGAAGTTTGAAAAACTTACCGGATAGATGAGGTTTCCGAATGAAATTGAAACACTTACCAGATAGCTGAGGTTTCCGAATGAAAAAGCTTACCGGGTACTTTATCGGAAACAAAATTAACCGGAAACTTGGAGTTGTCCGGGTAAATTGAATTAACGGAAACTTTAGGTTACCGGATGAGTTTTGTCCGGAAAGTAATGAAATTGAGAACTTACCCGGAAAGAAATAAAGATGTTCCAGAAAGTGGGGCAGGTATCTGGAAATTGTGGTTGTGGTGTCCGGATACTACGGTTGTGGTTTCCAATTCGATGGGAATTCGATTAGGGTTGATGGGAATCTTCCTGAAAAGTTAGAAACCTTCCAAAAACAGCAAATTAACAATACCCAAATCGAAAATCAAGCAAAATAGCACGGTTTTGAAGAAAAGTCTTGATTTTTGATATGAACATAACCCAAAAACCACAAAGAATGATTTTTCTTAAAAACAACTCAGATGATCGAATTGGAATGAGAAAAATTGCAGACTCGCTAATAAAGATGATACGAATCGAATGTAATAAACGAGAGTAGGCAATTTTATCAGAATTAAAATATGGAATAATGAACTCAAGAACACAGTCGATAAACTGAACATAATTCTTACCAGAAACCTTTTTATCACCTTGAATCGAATCGTCCGTATGCTCTGATACCAATTGTGAGTTCCAGATTAGTGCATACAAAAGTTGAAATCAACAAGTAGAAACAGTAAGAATGATTTCAACTCGTCATCCAATTCACTTTGATTACTTGAGAGAGAATTACAATGCTAGTGATTGAATAATAATGACGATTAGTCTAAACTCTAAACGAAATAGACTTTATATACCATGGGCCCTAAACAAGCAAGCACATGGCCCATTACACATTAAAGGCTCAAAATAAAGAATAACAAATTAGCCCTTGAACTTCTATTCAATCTGAATTTATCCCTAACACTTTATAAATCATTTCTTTCATGCTAAATTGTCTTTCAAACAAAAACATGTTTTTCATGGAATAATTTGTAAAAGCTTGTAAACAAATTATGCTCGTATATACACCATAATCAGTAAAACATTTAACTTTAATTCCATATAACAAGGATTAAGGGAACTCATCTGATCGTAGTGACTTTCCTAACCCCGCGTCTTATCCCAAACTGTTCTTACACCTAAAGCATACCATATATTTTAAGTAGTGGCAACCCAACTGCTAGCCCTAGATCTTTCTCCAAATCCGAACCCACGATACGGTCATGCATAACTGGAATCCCTCTCACGGGATCCAGTATCATCAGTTCCGGAACCCCTCCTACGGGATCCGATATTTTAACAGTTTCGGAAAATCCCTCTCACGGGATCCGGTATTTAACATTTCCGGAATCCCTCTCACGGGATCCGGTGTCTCGGTTCCGGAATTCCATTTATGGGATCCGGTGTCTCAGTTCCGGAATTCCCCTTACGGGATCTGGGGTCTCGGTTCCGAAATTCTCCTTATGGGATCCGGTGTCTCGGTTCCGGAATTCCCTTTTTGGGATCCGGTGTCGCAAGTTCCGGAAACTGGCGACCGACTTCCAATTTGTCGAACTAACAGATCAATCTCCTCTTAATTATCCTAATTCCAAAGATTTTTACATGACATCTTTTCTTATAAATTATTAAGTGCTACTCCACAAGCTCATAAATTCACCTAAACATCATATTTAACCACTTACATTCCGTATTAGAATTTAAAACCCCATTATCATTCTTGCTTAGAATACATAGCTCAAACATTAAGGAGATCCAAAAATTGCTTACCCAGATATCTATTAGGTAGAAAATAAGATAGAGGAATCGATTGCTTACCAGATTAAAGCTTCTTCTATTGAAATCGTTGCCGATCGTTCTTCCTATCCCCTTCTCGTTTCTCTTCTCAGCCGCCAACAATGAATGCAGAACAATAATAGAAAACCTAGGGATCTGTTCCCTATATATATCTTCCATTTATTGCAAAAAGGCCCATTTCCAAAACTTTTCTTATTTAGACTTTGGCCACCAAAACTCTCAAATCTTAGCTAGAAACCCGGTTGTTACATCTATATATTATATATCTATCAATATATTAAGAAACAACCACATCCAATGGTGTGGTACAACAGTGTAGTAGGAATTGAGGCTATGAATTTTCTCAAACTTTTCATTATTACACTGAATTTTTGTTAAATTTCTAACTCATGGGTTTAACTTATGACCATTCATTTGCTCTTTCTTTTAAATCCTTTTTAATTCTCACTTTTCAAAATTGAAACTCTTTAAATTCAGTTGGTATATATAAAGAGAAAGGTAAGAGGTACTTGAGAAATAAAAATGGAAGAAATGAATTGAGAAGTATGTGGTTCAAAAAATTCCCAATCAGGAAGAAGAATACCTTCAATCACTAACATCTCGAACATGTATGTAACCATTATCTTCTTCAAGGTAAGATTTTTTCAATGGACAACAAGTCCATGTAATCTTTTTGTTATGTACTCTTCCAATGTGATTGATTAAAGTTGTTGATATGTATATAAAGGCGTATACAAGTACATGTCATAATGTTATATTCTATTGGTTTCACTTAGAGTATAAATGAAAGATTTCATCAATAGATATTACTCTTTGTGGAAGTTTATGTCTACTTCTATTTTTTTTTATCAAATGTTAAATTAATTATTTGAGATTTTTTAAACATGTAATTGTTTTTTTATTATGGAGTTATGATTTGATTTTGAAGTTGTAGAATTATGATAAATTGAGCATGTTTATTAATATTGTGAAGTTATCCGTTAAAAGGTAAGTATATTTGTTACCAATCTTGTCATTATACTAACTTAAAATGGTCGTTTGTATAATTTTAGGAACTATAGGGACTGATGTTGACAAGCTGCAATAGTTGAGGGCATAAAGGGTTGCGCCTCACTTTTCTGGATTCTTGATGGGTAGCAGAGTTCTTTTTTTAAAGATGGAGGGTGCAATCTGTAACTTGTGATTGAGAATATATATAAAGTGGCATCTACTTTCATTTGCTTCAGACGATTTCATTTTTCACTTTTGCTTACATATTTCTTTCTCTCTTTTCTCTCACACTAGAATTATGGTTTCTTCTTATTTTCTAGTTTAGTCTTCAAAGTTCTTGAAGACTATTTGTAATAGATTAGAGTTTTTTGTAATGAAATAATATGGTTGAAGGTTTAAACATGGTATTAGAGCGTTTGGTTCTGATCTGATCGTCTTTTCCATTGGTAAGCTCGTTTACTTTCGTCTCTTCATCTTCAGGTTTCTAAGATCTGTGCTCTTTAGAAATTTTTGTTTTCAAACCCTCGGGGGTTTTTGCTATTGGTTCCTTTCTCGTTAGATCTGGACCAAGAACTATCATTCGAGGTGTTTTTCTGTTCTTCCTTTTGGAAGCTTTGGTTTAATTGTTTTCTCCTCAACAGATCCTTAGGATCTGTGTTGTTTTTCAAAAATATTTTTTAGATCTTTCTGTTAACCAAGACGTGTTCGATCTGTTGGTCTGTCATCTGTTTGAGATTATTACAGATCTATGATTACGGAACCCTACGTCTTTCGTCCTCCGTTTGGATAGTGTATCTTCTTTGTTTCGTTGTTTAGATATGAGGCTTGAATGTAGTCAGATTTGTGCTTGTTGGATAAGACGCATCAAGGTCTGTTAGATCTTACTTCCGTTTGAGATCTGTGTAGAAATGTGATTACGGGATTCACGTCCGTTTTCCTACTTTGGATCAACTAACTTCTGTTTACCTCTGTTCCTGTGTACTCAAAGTTTTTTGTAAACTTTTCTTGTTTCTTCTGACCTTGTGCCTCGAGGTTTTGGTTCTGATCTATTTAGATCTGGATCAACATATTGTTCGAGGTGGTTTGGTTAGTAGTTGGTTCAGTCTCTATCTCATTAGATTTAGACTAAATCATTTTCCTAGTTCTACTGTCAAGTTTTTTTAGATCCTTGGAGTAATCATTCAGTTTTTCCTTTCTTTGGATTTGTATTCTTTTGTACACTCTTCCAGATCTTGTTATCTAGATATGTGTTTTTGGATTACGAAGTGTTGTACGTAGTATAGGACTGTTTAGATCTGGTTATCTAGATCTATTTCCTTGTAGTGTTGGTTTGTTTAGATCTGTCCTCCTTTTGGATAGATCTTGTTTGTACATCCTTGATCTGTTGTGTGTGTGTGTGTGTTGTTTTTTTTTTTATAAAAAACTATAGGGTTATTCTTCTTCCTTGTTGTTTTTCTTTTTGAATAGATTTTCTTATCGTGTTTTACCTCGAGCTATCTCAGAGGTCCCTTGGAAGAGTTGCCTTAGTAAGGTTCCACACTCTAAGGTGGTTTGAGTGCTTGATCTATTGGAGTGATCTCTCCCACAGATCGGTTTTGTTGTGTTGTTCAAGTATGGACAGTCTCTATCTTGTGTGTTTTGTTCAGGTGTTACGCTCTTGTTTTGTTTTGGTGTTAGGTCTCTTTGTGCTTAACAGAGCCCTCATTGTCCTCGTTTCCGTTGTGCTCATCCTAACGAAATCACTGTAAGTTTTCTGTTCCCTTTGCCTTCATCGCTCTTCACCGCAGGCGCCGTATAAGTAAGTTTCTCATCCCTCTTTCTTTTTTTGGTGTTTGAGTGATTGGTTGACCTATCACCTCTGAGTGGCAAGGAATCCTTCCTTATAGCCACTTAGGCTTTACCATGCGTATTTTTTTAGTCATGGCCGGTGGAGAAGAGATCCTCTCTATCTTCGTCCTAGTGATACTTCTGGTGTTTCTATTTCAAATGTTAAACTTAGTGGGACTGAGAATTACAAAGTTTGGTCGTGTGCTATGGTTCTTACTTTGGAAACCAAGAATAAACTTGGTTTTGTGGATGGATCTGTTATTCGCCCCTCTGATAATGTAGTGTTGGGTAAGCAGTGGGACATGTGTTATTCTGTGGTGTTATCGTGGATCCTTGGTTCTGTGTCTGAGGAATTGTTTACTAGTTTGCTTCTGAGGTTTGGCAAGAATTAAAAGAAACTTATGATAAAATAGATGGATATGTCACTTTCAATTTACATCAAAAAATAAATTCACTTAGCCAAAACGGTACCTCTGTTTCTGACTATTATCATAAACTAAATGCGTTATGGAAACAATTTGATGCTTTAATTAAACTACCATCTTGTTCCTGCAACGCTGCTCATGAATTTTCCAAACATAATCAGTTACTAAAGTTAATGCAGTTCTTAATGGGATTAGATGATGCTTATATGCATATACGTAGCAATATTTTGACAACTTATCCCTTACCTTCTGTGAAAACCGCTTTCTCTTTAGTATCTAAGAAAGAGTCACATCGCGGGGTCACCCGCTCTTCTTCAGACACTAAAGCTCAAAACTCTGCAATCTTTAGTAAATCTGCTGATAATAAGAAAAAAAACTGGAAAACCTCCTCTTCTTTGCAAACATTGTGGGGTTACGGGACATACTATTAAGAGATGTTTTAAACTAATTGGGTTTCCAAAGGATTTTCAATTTACCAAAAACAAATTAAATCAACCTTTTAAATCCACTTCAAGCAATGCTTGCAATGTAGATGGATCTGGACGAAGTCAGAATCCCTCTAATTCTCTTACTGGAGAGCAAATCAACAAACTATTAACGCTCATTGATCAAAAACAGACTGAGGGCATCTCTGTCAATATGGCAGGTACGTTCTCAGTTAATATGGCTGGTAATTCTAACCATTTCGGTATTTCTAACCATTCTTCAAATTTTAATTGCTCTGGATGGATTATTGATTCTGGAGCTAATCAACATATGACTTCTTCTATTGCTTATCTTGAAAATATTGTTGATATTTCTAATCTGAATTTAAGGGTTACTCAACCAAATGGTGATGAAGCTGTTATAAACAAAATTGGAAATTTTAGGTTGCACAATAATGTTGTGTTATATGATATCCTTGTTATCCCTGAATTTCATCTCAACTTACTGTCTGTACATAAAATTGCTAGAGATAGTAAAATATTTGTTGGATTTGATTAATACAAATGCTATCTTAGTCAGGGTTCTCCTTAAATGAGAATTGTGGGGACTGGTAGTGAACAAGGAGGTCTTTATTTTTTCGACCAATTTTCAAAGGGTGAGACCTTTAATTCTAATGTTTTAAATCATCCCTCAAATAGATCTAACATGTCTATTATGTGCTATGTTTCTCGTCAACTCTACAGACCAGGGATAAATTCAAACTGAGTTTAAGTAATGAAAGTAATTTACCTCATTGTGATATTTGTCATAAAGCTAAGCAGACCAGGGATAAATTCAAACTTAGTGAACATACTTCCAAGAATCTTGGAGATCTTGTTCATCTAGATTTATGGGGTCCCTATCGTGTGACTAGTAAGGAAGGATATAGATATTTTATGACCATTGTTGATGATTTTACTAGGTCTGTGTGGGTTTACTTATTGAAACACAAGGATGAAGTTTGTGATAATGTCATTGCTTTTCACAGTTTGTTGCACACCCAATTTGGAAAAAATGTAAAAGTTATAATGGAATCGAGTTTGTTAACAACCATCTAGGTGAGTTTTTTAAATCCAAAGGAATTATACATCAAACTCTTGCGTTTATACACCTCAACAAAATGGGGTTGTAGAACGCAAGCATAGGAATTTATTAAATGTAGCTAGAGCCTTGATGTTTCAAGGAAAAAATCCTTTAAACATGTGGAGTGAATGCATTCTTACTGCTCCTTATCTTATAAATAGAACTCCTACTTCTGTTTTAAATGGAAAATGTCCCTATGAACTTGTTTATGGATTTGCACATGTTTTGTCACATCTTAGAAAATATGGATGTCTCTGTTTTGCTGTTAAACCCAATAATTCTAATAAATTTTCTTCTCGTGCTGAAAAATGTGTTCTTCTTGGTTATTCCAAATCAAAACACGGATATTGTTTATATAGTTTGGATTCCAAACAAATTATTATTTTCAGAGATGTAAAATTTTATGAAACTATTTTTCCGTTTAAAATGAGTGCAAATAAAAAGATCTTGGCTCTAGTTGCATATGAAACTATTTTAAAATGAGTGTAAAATTTTATGAAACTATTTTATGAAACTATTTTGATTCTGTTTTTCAAACTAATGATTTCACTTATGGAATGCCCAATGATGAAAATAGGGATAGAACTCAAAACAAAAATAATTCTATTAATTCTAAAAACAATAGTAACCGTGACCATCTTGGTAGCCCAAATAGAGCTGCCATATCTGATTCTGGTAGCACTAATATGGATAATAATCGGAGCAGAGTTGCCGGGTCTGAGGATCAAGGTAGTACTGAAATGGTTGCCAGTGGCCAGCGTGCTGCTGAGTTTCATCATTTAGATGTGCAAAATCATGATGGTGTTTTGAGTTCCCGTCCTGAGGGTAATAATTATGAACCTAGTACTTCTACTTCTTCTGTTAGAAAATCTAGTCGTATATCAAATATACCTCGTAGATTTGAAGACTATGTTGTAGAAGGAAAAGTTAAATATGGTTTAGAAAAGGTTGTTAACTATTCTTTCCTTAGTTCTGAATTTTTTTGTTTTGTTACAACTTTAAATAAATCTGTTGAACCAAATAATCTTTTTGAGGCTAGTAAAAACCAAAATTGGGTTTCTGCCATGAATGATGAGATGGAAGGCTTATATCGTAATGGAACTTGGATTTTAATTGATTTGCCTTCTGGACGAAAACCTATTGGGTGTCGTTGGATTTACAAAATAAAATACAAGTCTTCTGGTGAGATTGAGAGATACAAAGCCAAACTTGTTGCAAAAGGTTATTCGCAAAGAGAAGGGTTGGATTATGAAGAAACCTTCTCTCCTGTAGTGAAAATGGCCACAATTAGGTGTGTCATAGCCGTAGCTGTTCAAAATCAGTGGCCTTTGTGCCAGCTTGATGTGAACAATGCTTTTCTCTATGGTGACTTAATAGAAGAGGTCTACATGATTTTACCCCCTGGTTATTTTTCTGCTAACGATAAACGTGTTTGTAAGTTGGTTAAATCTATTTACGGTCTAAAGCAAGCCCCTAGACAGTGGTATGAGAAAGTATCCTCATGCTTAATTGACCATTGTTTTACTCAAAGCACTAGTGATTACTCATATTCACTAAGTTTTCTGGTACTGTTTTTTTAATTCTTCTTGTTTATGTAGATGATATTGTGTTATCTGGAAATTGTATGGCTGAGATAAACAAAGTTAAGAATCATTTACAATCTAACTTCAAAAATAAAGACCTTGGTGATTTAAATTTTTATTGGGAATAGAAATTTTGAAAACTGACAAAGGGGTTTGTATGTCTCAACGAAAGTACTGTCTTGAGTTGCTTAATGATTTTGGATATTTAGGAGCTAATCCTATCAATACTCCTATGGACATGAATTTAATTGTTACTGACTCTACTGGTTATGCATCTAAAGACCCTCTGTTAAAAGACTTTACTGTATATCATAAATTAATTGGAAGGTTAATTTATCTTCTAACTACCGGACCTGATATAGCTAGGGGTGTCAAATTTGTACCATGACAAACCAACCAAATCATTACCAACCGTACCAATTCAATTGGTACCAACTAAATTGGTACCAATTAAGTTGGTTGGTACTACCGTACCAACTTCACAAAATTGGTTGGTACGTGGTACTGAAAATCATATACCACGGTAATACCGTACCGTACCGATTTATATATATATTTATATATATAGGGGTGGTATCGGGTACAAACCATACATATTGTACTAACTCTACAAACTAATCCAGACCTTTAAAAAACGAATCAACGGATCTTATGAATTCGGTGGCAATCATGTAATTACTGATTTTTTGTTGATTTTTTACATGGAAATTAGATGCCTGAAGGGGTAATCCGGTCATATGAAACAAAAAGGAATCATCGACACAACATTAGCTAGAAATCAAGGATTTCCTTTTTCCGATTTCGAATCCACAGTAAATGCATGATTCGGTTTTCCATTTTGGAGAAAATCTAGATGAATCAAACACAATATTTTGCTTATGGACCACCGATTTGAGAAGTTCTTCAAAAATTCAGAAACAATGAATCAAAATTGAGGGCTGCTTCGTTTTTAGCGACCACCGATTTGAAAAGGTCTTCATCATTCAGAAACATTGAACCAAAATTGAGGACTGCTTCGTTGGATTCTTGTTTTAGCGACAACCAATTTGATAAGGTCTTCAACATTCATAAACAATGAATCAAAATCGAGGTCTGATTCGTTAAATTCTTTTTGTTTGTATATACCACTCGATTTGCGGAATATATACTGACAAAACTAGGGTTGTAGTTTTGTTTCTGTTCGTTTAAAAGTTAAATCAATCAATATTGTGAATTGTTTAAGATATTGGATATTGGTGATGCAATAAGGGTTGTAAATTTTTATGATTGTGTTGGGTTATATTTCAAAACTAACTAGTATTCTACACACAATTAAGTAATAATGATTTTGTGTAGTAAACAGGTTGTTAATCATGATTTGGTTTGGTTAACTTGGTTTATCACTGAAAACATGTTTGTTTTTTTAATTAAATGAGTGGATACTGGTAATGTAGTAAGGAACCTCCAAGTTTTTTGAGTATGTTGTTTTGTAATTGATGAAAACTAGTATTATACGCAAAGTGAGGTAACAAGGAAGTTTCTCTAGTCATTACATTGATAATATGGAGTTGGTTGATCATGAATGGGACTGGGAAAATGCTATGAAATTGGTGTTAATCATGAATAAATTGTTAATGGGACCGGATAGTGAACTTAACAGATTGGTAATCGCAAACTTGTGTTAACCATGAATGCAGTAGGCAATAATCAATAAGTGTTAATCAGGAATGCAGTAGGCAATTTGTGTTAACCTTGAATGCAGTAGGCAATAATCAATAAGTGTTAATCATGAATGCAGTAGGCAATAATCAACAAGTGTTGTGGTATTAGTGTGTGTAAATAAATATCTATACAAAATCCATGTTTTTGATTTTATATATAATATGATCATTTAATTTTCAGAGGGACACCTAGTCAAAATCTTTCTGGCACACTTTCTCCCAGCATTTGCAATCTAACAAATCTTCGCATTGTGTAAGTATCAACCAAATTACAATCATACCCACTTTCTTTTTTGGGCTTAAAATGGGTGATTCTTGATTCAGATTGTTGCACGACAATAACATCACAGGGCCAATCCACTTGATATTTCTAATAATCATTTCACAAATGAAATCCCATCTTCTTTAGGCTAATCATGAATGCAGTAGTGAATCATGAATATGGCAATCATGTGCATATAAACATGAATATGTTATGATGAATTTTAATTGTATTAATCATTGAATCATGAATATGAGTTGTTGTGTGCATTAGTGAATCATGAATATGGCAGTAAGAGATATGAAATGCTGCAAAAATAACACTGCATTCCCACAACGCTTTGAAATATGAAATGCATTGCAGAAAGAGATTGTATGGTTTTACTCGATGAATGAAGAGACGAGGGCGCACATTCGCAGCACAGCTGTAGACGGCCGTTGGGAAAGAGTCGAATAATGGGCGAAGGATGAATTATACAATTTATGAAAGTTTGCATTTTGATGACTGTTTTATTGACTATTTGAATTTTGATTTCACTCCGTATTGGAAAACGCATTAATGATTTGGGTAATCTTTTGGTTAAAAATGGTTTGAACAATTTTCTGGCTATGAAAGTTTATTAGATTCAGTTTTGTATTATTTTTTAGAGTTGTTAATAAATTAGATCTTTTTGTGCTCCAAAAACTCAGGTACACAATATGTATTAAACAACCAAATTCATGTATATATTCATCACATGCAAAAGATGGACACACTGTTGTTTCTGTATTTTGAGAAGAAAAAAAAATCTGCCCATTCGTTAGACATAAAAGCTGGATTCATGATTTTTGTTTTCTAATTTATATGTTCGTCTGAGGATTGCACCCGATCAGAAGACTTCGACGGTCCTTCATCACGACCACTCCCTACGGAATAGTTAGGAAACATACTCTTCGTTAAAGGGATGATTTTCTGCCATTATAGGATGCGGTTATGACTGAAGAACGATTGTTACAGAAGCAGAAATATAAAGTTGATTGGCAACGATTCAGTATGATAACAACTTAATTTGAATGGAATCGGATGAAAAGATTACGTAATAACAGAATGATTCGGTAGGATAAAAAACTGTTTTGAAGGAAATCGTAGGAAAAAAATAATTTGATCACATTTGCTGTTTTGAAGAAAATCAAAAAAAAGAAGAAGAAGAAGACGGTTGCAATTTTGGAGGAAATTGGAAGAAGAAGAAGAAAGAAGATCACGTTGGAAGACGATAACTATCATAAAACTATTAATTCCTAAAATCATGGGGAGGTTACCAAATAATAAAGTAATACTTTTTTTATTAAATTAAATTAAATTATTAAATTACATCATTACCCTCAATATTTAACAAATTAATAAATCAGGATTTAATTAAATGAGTGGCTAGGATTAGTTTGTAAGGTTTGTACAATTCATTTGGTTTGTATTTAATAATCATCCTCTATATATATATATATATATAATTTTTAATTATTTATTAAACAAAAAATCAATGAAATGAAATATATTCGATTATTAATGTATTATTTATGCATTTCGTGATAAGATAACCTGATTGTTTTCTATAGAGATTTAATTATTTAGTAAATTAACATTTTGTAGTTTTACAATTTACTATAAAAGACTATAAGTTTTACCCTGCCTTCAAACTCAAAGACCTCAACTCAAACATTTTATTATTTTACGACTAAAAGTTTTACGGGCATCGGGTTTTGGACGACATGTTTGTAAATTTTGTAAACTTTTTAGATGTTGGTACAAAACCGTGCCAACATGTACCAACCAAAAAATGTTGGTACCAATTAGAGTTGGTTGGTACATGGTATAAATTTTTATGTACCAATTATAATTGGTTGGTACATGGTATTGAGAAAAAAATACATGGTACCGTACCATGTTCACCCGTAGATATAGCTTTTGTTGTTCATTGCTTGAGTCAATTTATGCATTCACCACGCCAGTCTCGTTTGAAATTAGCTCTTAGAGTTCTGAGGTATTTAAAGGCTTCACCAGGTAAAGGGGTAAATTTCTCTATGTCTTCTTCTGATTTCAAATTAAATGCTTTTGTTGATGCGGATTGGGGCAAGTGCCTATCAACAAGGCGTTCGGTTACCGGGTATTGTCTTTTTTTTGGGAAACTGTATGATCTCGTGGAGAAGCAAGAGCCAAACTACTGTTTCTCGCTCCTATGTTGAGTCGGAATATCGGGCTATGGCCGCTGCCCTATGTGAAATAATTTGGGTTCTTAGCATTCTTTCTGATTTAAAAGTTGAAATTTTACTTCCTGTTGGACTAAATTGTGACAACAAGTCAGCTATTCAAATTGCTAATAATCCTGTGTTTCATGAAAGGACATCAAGTGAGAAATAAAATCGTTGCTGGTATGTTGAAAACAATAAAAGTAGCTTCCTTAGAAAATCCAGCCCACATTTTTACTAAATCACTTGGTGTAAATCAACACAACTATTTATGCTCTAAGTTAAACATGCTAGATCTATTCCAACGTCAAGATTGAGGGAGGGTGTTAAACGGTAAGTATATTTGTTACCAATCTTGTCATTGGAGTAACTTAAAATGGTTGTTTGTATAATTTTAGGAACTATAGGGACTGATGTTGACAAGCTGCAATAGTTGAGGGCATAAAGGGTTGCGCCTCACTTTTTTGGACTCTTGATGGGTAGCGGAGTTCTTTTTCTTAAAGATGAAGGGTGCAATCTGTAACTTGTGACCGAGAATATATAAAGTGGCATCTACCTTCATTTGCTTCACGATTTCATTTTTCACTTTTGGTTACACATTTCTTTCTCTCTTTCTCTCACACTAGAATTAGGGTTTCTTCTTATTTTCTAGTTTAGTCTTCAAAGCTCTTGAACACTATTTGTAATAGATTAGAGTTTTTTGTAATGAAATAATATGGTTGAAGGTTTAAACATTATCCTACTAATGAATTGTAGCTATCATTATATTGCTCTCATATATTGACACATAGTTATATCTCTATGGTGCATGTGGAAAATATAAATGAATTTAAACTACAAAGTCGAGACTTTTGCAAGAGAATAAATAATACTTGATGTTGTTATTCTTAATTACTTTTGCATATCATGTTTATACATGCAGATATAATGACTCAATTTCATGACTTCGGTTTTGTCTATTCTTTGAAGGGAGGGAAGTTGTTCTTTATCGAAATGGAGAAAATGAGAAGGTTAGTTGTTAGAAAAATGGGACACCATAATAATTTTGTATGTATATTAAAGACTCACTATATATTTTATAATATTATTAAATGATCATTATGGGTTATTATTATTTACATCACACTCCTTATTTGTAATAACCCGAAATTTGTAATTTAGATTTAAAAGTTTGGTAGCCAAAGTCAAATCTTCGAGAAGCTTAGTGGTGGATGTCAAAGAATTAAAAGTTCAAGATGTAATAACCGAGATTTGTAATCTTGGTCGGTAATTAGAATTTGTGGAAGAATTTCGAAATAAGAAAGTTTGTGGTCTAAGTGTGAAGCAGATAGAAGTTTGGTGTTTATTGTAAAAAGTATAAAAGGGCTAGAGAAACCCTAACTTCTTCATTTTAGCTATTACTCCAATGTGTGTGTGTGTGTGAGGGTGCGGCTAAGAGAGAATGCAAGAGGAGAAGGTTTTTGGCAATTGATGAAGAGGAAGAAGTTTGGAAGCTGAACCGTTGGGATAACCAGTAGAATGTACATGTAATTATTAATCCTTCCTCTCCTATAAGATTGTGAAATGTGTTGGGTTTTGGTGGGGAGAAACTTGAGTTTTATGGAGTCCTTTGTGTTTCCCCCATTAAATTGTTTAAGAGAGGTTTAAGAATGGGTTAGTGGGTTAATCGCCGACCTGTATTCAATATCTGGAAGTAGTGGTGAGTTTCAGGGTGAAATGTGTTAATCCTCTGCGACTAATAGAAAGCCGCAGCGTCCGGAAACCTTTCTCACCAGGTTAGTATCCGGAATGTTTGGGGTGTCCGGACAAGTGGTGTCCGGATAGGTGAGGTGTCCGGACGAGTTGAGTTATCCGATAAGGTTGAGTTACCCGGTAAGGTTGAGTTACCCGGTAAGGTTGAGTTACCCGGTAAGGTTGAGTTATCCGGTAAGGTTGAGTTACCCGGTAAGGTTGAGTTATCCGGTAAGGTTGAGTTACCCGGTAAGTTGAGTTATCCGGTAAGGTTGAGTTACCCGGTAAGTTGAGTTACCCGGTAAGGTTGAGTTATCCGGTAAGTTAGTGTCCAGAATAGTTGGTTTAGGATCTGAGCAGTTGTATTTCATCAATTTCTCAGGTAGACCGATTGGAAGCCAGAAGCAAAGTAAGAAAAGATCTTAAGCGCACCAGGTGAGTTTTTCTAACTAAAATACGTGATCTTACGTGTTTTCCAAAGAAAGTGATTATGTGGAAATGCCGGTTATTTTACATGACTTTTACGTAAATGAAAGCTTAATATTTTACTGATCAGGGTATGTTTATGAGCATGTTTTATTTACAAGCTTTTACGAACATTATTCCCATGAAAAGTATGTTCTACTGAAAAGATTGTTCAACAACATGAAACGAATTGTAAAGTGTATTATAAATCTCATGTTTTATGACTATGATGGTTTATGTGGAGTCGGTCTGCACTGTGGGATCAGAGATAGATCCTCGGGTTCTGATGATCCCTTGGATATGTATGACAGACTGGTAGGTTGGAATCCGTTTCCTCCTATCCGGTAGAGGGGAGTCTGCGTAGGCTCCGGGAAGGGGAATCTGCGTAGGCTCCGGAAGAGGCGAGAAGGGAACCTACTGGGACCCCGATCACGGAATGTTTATGTGATCCATTACACAGTGCAGTACCATGAATGATGTTTATGTGAAGAATGTGAATTGTTTTATAAATGATTTTTATAATGTTGATGTACACTGTTTATGGAGGGAGCTCACTAGACCTCATGGTCTAACCCTCGCTTTTCAAAACTAAAACCTTTTCAGGTAAGCAAATAGTAGAAGGCTCAGGTAAGTGAGCAAGAGCAAGATAGGGAACAGATGCAGCTAGAGACAGTGCATGTGCCACTCGTAGCAGTTAGATTATTCTCAGTTGTGTATAGGTTGTTTCCGCCAACCTAAGTGTAGATGGATGTAATGAGAAATTTTGGGACCTAGTTTTGTAAATCTTATGTTTAAATGCTATGTTTGTTCTATTGTGGATTTTTGGGATTTTACATTATTATTATTTAAAAACCAATAAATGTACTAAATGATCAAGTACATGAGTTTCAGTTATTTTCTTTAGCATACCTTATATCTTGAGTTTACATAAAATGATTAAAACCCTTTTTCATGATTCTTAAGGGAGAAACCAAACTATGAAAAAATAGTATTTGGTAGATGGAAAAAACTCGAACAAGTCGAATGAAAAACTAAACAATTCAATTCGATCCACCTATAGCCAAAGTGGTCACAATATTGGCGACTGCAAACGAGTATTCTACAACAAATGTAATAGAATTATAAAAATATCCACAATTATATACAAAACTAGGTAACAATACTGTTTTTGTATGGTGAATATAAATATTTTATTAAAATATTTGTAGGGGATTAAATAGATATATTTATGAGAAAACAACTTTCATCATTATAATCAATACTCACATTTCTTTTATCATTTTAAGGTAATTACAAAGTTTGATATAAAGAAAAGTTGATATATATATATATATGTGTGTGTAAATTATCATTTAATGATCTATTAAATGATAATTATCATTTAATGATCTATTAAAGGATGATGAGGTGACTTTATATCAAGTGTAATATTCTTATTAGTTTAATATATGATATGAGATAATTGTAACACTCCTACCTTACATATAACATATTAACATACAATAATTTCAAACGATCACATAGGTATGCATATTGGGTCCCAAATACAACTCCACAAAATATTACAATTATCACTCTTAACTTTTTCTTTGTGCCACTTAACATAATTACATACTCAAATATATCCAAACACTCTAACAATTATACATATCTGATATTAATTAACAAATTAACTCTTCTGCTTGCACATAAAGCAATCACACACATACACTTTATGCATGTTTTCTTTTGTTTATCAAATATCCAAACTTGACCTGAAATATATATTTGAAAACAAATTGAGGGTTAGACCAATTGGTCTAAGTGAGAAAACCCCTACATTTATCATACATTGGTATGATTATTTAAAAACATAATTATTCAATAAGTCATTCATATCAAGCCATTCATCTCAAAACATCCATGTCAAACCTTTCACCACTTTATTCGAAAACCGTTGGCACTCTTCTTTATACATTGACACTCAGGCCATTCAGATGTACCTTAAAGTACAACCAACCCCACTGACCATCAAGTATAGCCAAAGTTCAATAATAATGAAGTTGGTGATTCTTAAGCACAACGCGAAGTGTAATATTCTAGAACAACCGATAGTGTCTCCGATTGGCCTTTATAGGCTCAACCTCCCGTATACTAGTGCCAACAACACATGCACATTCCTTCTCATTCATTTCATATTATAAAATACCTTTATTCAATTAACATTATATACATTCCTGTAAAAAATAGTTAAAGAAAAACTCACCTGATTGTAATAAGATTCACTTTCACTCACTTACAATCCCCCCAAGGATCTGACTTCACACTTGCCCAACATAAAATGAATTAAACAATTATATAACACATAAACCATCTGTTAGGTCCATGATCTTCATACAATCCAAGTATTGTGTAACAAGATGATGAAGAACATTATTGAAAAGGAAATCTAACCTAAAGAGAACACAAAGTGATTAGAGATCTACATCTTGTATTAATGAATTCACTTCTTACAAACTACAAGTAAAGACCTAGTTATAGTCTTCATCACTTGCTACAACAATTAAGCCTAAGCCCTTTAACACAGCTATTGCTTTACAAAACTTTCTATTATAAAGGACAACTTCAGTGTCCTAACATTCTCCCCCTAAAGTTTTGGAAAGCAAATCATCTTCAAATCATTAGCTCCTCTCCCCCTTGATTTCCTTGTAAAAACTTTAGCGGTGCATTCTTCAAATGTAGGCTTGGCTCCCCCTTGAATGTTGCTCTTATTCATCATATTTTCAACTTTGAGAAAACTTAGATCCAATGTACTCCACTAAGTGCACGGACGACGTCTCCAAAATGTAGAAACTCGAGCTCGTTCCGATAAGCCCACAAGAATGATAACGAGTGAGTTTTGAATGAAAAACCAAATGCATTCTTAGTGTAAAACAAGGAATCCGTCGTTTTATCACGAGTTGAGTAGGAATTCGGCTTAAGAGCTTGATACGAATTTGCTCGAAGAAGGAACGGTAAAAACACGCGCTACTCGGTAGGGATGAGACGACCCAAGCAAATAACATTGTTCAGCAACTGTAGAGAAATGCTCGTCTTCAAAATACTTCAAGCCACTGAATGAAGAGAATCCAGAACTTCAATCTTCAAGAAATAGCTGGATGATTATAAGCACTCAAAAGTCTGAATCACAACTAAAGCACCAGAACAATGATTGCAAGCTCTCACAATTCTGGTTGATCAAGTCAGAAGAATGATAAAGAGCACTCAAAGGTCTAGCATCGTCAACAAAACTTCAGAATAATGATTGCAAATATTCAAGCGTCTCTTCCAATCCAATCAAAGACTGAACTCCAACAATCAACTTCTGAAAATCTTGAAAGACTTGAGCTCTTTTAAACTTTGACAGTTGCTAAATGTATGTGGCAAGCTGAATATCTGAATGATGTCACACACGCGTTATGCTAAAATCCATGAACAATGTCCCCCTCCTGAGACTTAGCACGGGGGTTCCGCTAACCGGTTAGCGGATTTTTTTTTAATGAGAAATATTTTTCAATAAATTTCTTGGATCCGAAACCATCAGAATTCGGATGTAGGCAGATTCGAAACCATGGATTCGGATTAAGTAGGGTGCGAAATCAGCTCAATTCGGATCATGTTAGGTGCGAAATCAGGGAATTCGAATCATGTAGGGTGCGAAATCAATGAATTCGGATCGTGAAGAGTTCGAAATCAGGACAATTCGGATCATGAAGGGTTCGAAATCACTCAATTCGAATCATGAAGGGTTCGAAATCAGGACAATTCGGATCATGAAGGGTTCGAAATCACTCAATTCGAATCATGAAGGGTCCGAAATCAATCAATTCGAATCATGAAGGGTCCGAAATCAGGGCAATTCGAATCATGAAGGGTCCGAAATCAATGAATTCGGAACATGTAGGGTTCGAAATCAAGCCATTTCGTATCATGTTGGATGCGAAACCATGCCTATCTTGAATAAATGGAATTCGAAACCATTAGAATGAGGATTAGAAAGATGCGAAGCCATCCATACCTTTGAACCTTTAGGTGTAAGCACATTCCGAAATTTAGAACTAAGATGACCAAGTTCAGAGATATTTTGAACTTCACAAGATTCGAAATCATCAACTCAGAATGATTCGAAACCATCTAAGTCATCCAAACAGTAGTAGCATCCGAAACCATGAACAGTAAAGCATGAAGGATTCGAAACCATCAATGAACAGTAAATGATGAAGGATCCGAATTCATCAATGAACAGTAAACGATGAAGGATCCGAATTCATCAATGAACAGTAAACGATGAAGGATCCGAATTCATCAAGAATAATCCGAATTCATCAATAATAATCCGAATTCAAGTAACAGCATTCGAAAATCACTAAAATCATCATAACTTCTTCAATTCTTGACCAATTTCAGTGATTCTTTCGCAGAGTTATTCGAAAAATGAAGATGAACAGATTTCTAGTTGATCAAAACTTGTAATTTGATCGATTTGGCATACTTTTGATCCAAAAAGTGAGTTCGACTTTTTCTTGAACAAACACCATAAGAATCCGAAATCTAAGCAAAATAGGGCTAAAAATGCTTGAATTGTGAAGATCCAATGATCGTATCGATGAAAAATTCTTCGATTTGGCTCTGATACCACTTGTTAGGTCCATGATCTTCATACAATCCAAGTATTGTGTAACAAGATGATGAAGAACATTATTGAAAAGGAAATCTAACCTAAAGAGAACACAAAGTGATTAGAGATCTACATCTTGTATTAATGAATTCACTTCTTACAAACTACAAGTAAAGACCTATTTATAGTCTTCATCACTTGCTACAACAATTAAGCCTAAGCCCTTTAACACAGCTATTGCTTTACAAAACTTTCTATTATAAAGGACAACTTCAGTGTCCTAACACCATCTTACCAAATAGTATAGGCTAAGAATCCTAAATAATGCCCAAAACACCCTTTCTTTGCTTTAAAATAAATTACTGCTGCAAAAACTGCATACTAAACCTAATTCCCGCATACAGACCCTTTCCCAGACAAAACTCATCTGGGAGCTTCAATTCCTGAACAAAGTTCATCCGGGAACTCCATTTCCCGAACAAGGGTTATTCGGGATCTCCGATTCATGTATAAGGGTAATCCGGGATCTCCCATTCCCGCCTAAGGGTATCCGGAAACTGGTCATCCGGAATTTCCAATTCCCGAATAAAAGTATCCGAATTTCTCCAATTCCCGAATAACAATATACGAGATTTCCCTAATTCCCGCATAAGGCTCATTTGGGAAATTCCACTTCCCGCATAAGGCTTATTCTTGAACTTACCTTTTCCGCACAAAACCTAAAACTTCATATTGATCTGGTACCCGATAAAAACTTCAAAACACAACCAAAATACATATTGAGATCAAATCAACTTATTGACGAATTCCCAAAAACCCAGTTCTTGCATAACTTTACAAAAACATTGATCTCAATCAAACCTTTAACAGAAAACATTCTATACAGGACTATCCATGAGTAACACATATCTTGAAAGATGATAAATCAAAACCCAAAGCTTGAAATCACATGTTTCCTTCTTCTTCTTCTTCTTCTTCTTCTTCTTCTTCTTCTTCTTCTTCTTCTTCTTCTTCTTCTGCGATTTCTCTTTCAACACACACACACACACACAATTCACACACTACACTTCCAGGAAATGAAATGAAAGAAGGATGTGTAATCGATAAAAAGGGTGACTCATGATGAAGTATGGTCACTAGGACCATTTACCCCTTTGACTAACAAAAATAACACTTAAACCCTTTTTATTACTAATAAGACTTATATAAATGCCACAATCTACTCCTAAACTTATAAGATCACATAAAATACTAAGGTTACTTACTACGAGTTATTACAATAATATTGTCGTTGCCGCGCAAAGCGCAACGCATAAAACTAGTGCGACTATTGATGAAAATTATGATTTTTTTTTCAAAAGCGTATCTAGAAAAGAAAAATATATATAACCTGATAAAAATTAAGAATTCATTAAAATTAAAAAACAAATAAATTTAAAAGATGTAGTTAGATCTTTAAGGATTTATCCGACTCAAAATGGTAATTATCCCAATTTCTAAATTTTTTTAATTTTTTATTAAATTGTGAGAGAGAATACGAAGATAGAAGAGTAGGGTGTTTCAACAAAAAAATGAAAAATAAAGAGAATAATGTTGTGGTAGATGCAACAAAAAATGGGAATGAATGAGGGAAGTGGGTTCTTTGGCCAAGAAACACTCAATTTTGGGATGAGGCAACAACATCAACATAAATTAACGATGCATTTTATATTGTTGGTGCAGAAAAGAATGATCAAATGCAAGAGAATATGGACATTGCAGCTATGGAAATTATAGAGAATGTAATTGGTGATATTCAAATAGATGAGAGTATTTTTGATGAGGAGAATATTGGTAAAAATTTATAGGTGAATGATGAAGTGAATAAAATTCGACATGAGAATGTTGAGAAAGGTGGAGTGAATGACACAAATATTGTTTCTGAGTTGAATGAGGAGAAAGAGGAGTACAAGGAGAAAAAGAAGAACGAGGTGAATGAAGAGGATGTTTTGAATATTACAAGCTTCAAACTTGGTATATCACAGGTAGATACTCAACTAAAAGGAAAAGAACAAGAGCAAGATGTTACAGTTAGTGAAGAGAATGTGATCAAAAAAGGGTCACTTGTAATTAGATTAAAACAAAAGGATGTCAACAACCCTCATAAAAAGGAAAATAATAATAGAAAAGATAGGTAATCAACTCAAATCACCTTATCTTCAAAGAAAAGTGGATGCAAACAGGAACACCACACAGAGAACAAGATTGACAACGGGATATTCTCATTGGTGGGAGATAAATTGTAAGTTTAAAAATTAATATTTAATCATATTGTCTATTGCGCATGAGCAACAAAGTGATGATCGTTTTGGATTATCAACTTTTATTCAGAACTAGTTCGATACCCGCGCAATGCGGCGGGATGCAAATATTGAATAAATGTAAACGATAACACAGGTTCCAATATCTCAGAGTTTTAATGATTGTCATAGCAGAATCAAGCTAGAACCTAAATACAATAAACAACGCTAAATAATGGTAAGTGTATTAAAAGTTAGGGTCGTTTACGAAATTCTTACCGGATAAGCGCTTAATTGGCAAAAGTCTCAACTCACATTATGGGGTAACATTCTTTGAACTTCAAAGAAGGAGCTTCGAGAGGAGTCGAGATAAGAAGATTGATTGGAAGGTGTGGCTCTCTGATCCGGACAGTTTGTTGCGCTTGTAGCCTCATTTCGCTTCTGTTTTGTTCAGTTTAGGTAGGTGGTGCTGTAGCTACTGTTCGGGTTTTGGGCCTGCGATCACGTACCTTTCTGAACTGTTCGAGCAAGGCCTGCTTCAAGATGTTGTTATCGGCTGTTTGGAGTTCTCTGCCTGGATTAAGCTGCTTTTTCGGTACTACTGAATTATATGATCGAAGGTCTGATCTGTTGGCTGTTTGGCGTGGGCTGAATGGGCAAAGCCACTGTGTTGGCTGTATGGTTTAAGCAATGGTTGTCCAGGCTGCTGCTTGTTTTTGGTTCGGCTTGGCTGTTTTGATTAAGCTCTCATAGTGGCTTACTACTGGTAATCCGTGGGGGCTTAATCTGGCCGGGTATTTTTCCGGTATTCCTGTATGTTGTTGCTTGGGCTTTGCCTGGTTCGGTTGTTTCTCTATTTTGACTGGTTTAATAATAATACTTGCCTTTCAAAAAAAAATTATGGGGTAACATTCTCAAGCATCAAAATGAATTATTGGTATACTTTTATAACCCAGTATTACAAGGTAAGAGTTATTACCCTCACATACCTCACATACCGGGTAAGATTCTGGATCCGCTTATCACTAAATTACCCTCACAAGGTAAGAGTTATTACCCGCTTACCACTAAATTACATTGTCGCATTTTTACCGGGTAAGATTTTAGTCCACCAAGTCGATTTCGTATACAACAATTCATTTGGTAAGCACTAACCGTGGTAATGCTAAAGCATCTCTACTCCAATACCTACCTAGTGTTTAATAACACTGATTATTCCAAAGAATCACATCTCATCTCAGCATGGCATGGCTTACAGCAACAACATACATGATAAATGATGCATATAGCTTAATATACATCTTCCCATCCAACTACATCCACATAATTTGTTAACCACACCACATAAATACTGCAGAATGCAAAAAAGAAAAAAAAATCAAACTGTTGACAAATTATCTCTGTAACTTCTCGATGTACATTAAGCAAATAAGAAATATTCAAAATAACAAATAGCATTCATGGTGACATTAGACCTATTGAACAAATTAATAGCAACATTTCTTCCCTCTATCATATGATTATATACGCTAGGCTAAAAATCATGTAAACAAACTAAGCATGTCCTATTAATGTTCAAAATGATGCAATACAATTTAAAAATTAACCATTTTCCAACCACTTACGAAGACAAAGTTGATTTGTTTTCAATTTGACTTGCAAAAAATCTGATGGGGAATACAGACCTCCGTTTTCACATTTGACATGGAAAAGCTATGATAAACTTGAGATGTAGAAATTTCTAAAAGTTTGATAATGTAAGAAACCAATTAACTTTAACTGAAATGGAAAATAGAGACCTCCGTTTGGTTCTCTTTTGATCCTACAAGATGGAGCAATGATCACCAGAAAAAATAAGCAGGTATGTGAGAGAAAAATTTGAGATAAGCAGGTAAATGAACAAAATCGAGCCATGAAAAATCAAGATGAAGAACGTATAATTACAGAATAACAACGATCATAACATTCAAAGAAAATGCAGAATTATACCATTCCACATTGCCAAAGTCATTATCCTCACTTATGAAACATCTTTCTTGTTCTCCAACTATATCAACAAAAGAAATTTGAATTGTAACAAATAACATATAATCAGAGAGAAAACAATTCGATAAAATATAAAAAATCATCACTTATCGACCACAAACAAAAATAGATTCAAATGGAACTAAAACCAAAAAACACAAATGGAGCACTGTCAAAACATATTAAAGATGCAGAATATATCACAACTTTGTAAGATGCAGTTAAAATCAACAAAAAATAAAAAATGAGAGATCATACTACTCAAAAGAAGATGCATCTACAAGAAGTTGATATGTGTAGTGTTCTCACAAATCGGTATTTAACCCCAACAAAAATCTTCAAAAGGTTAAGAGACTATAATATATTACCTGGAAATGAGATCTTACCTGTAGATGAAAAGTATAACAAATATTGCAGTAAAAATCAGTCCTCGACCCATCTATAACACAAATCTTCAAAAGGTTAGCATGAAACAACATGATATGTCAATTTTGCTCTTTTGGTTTCGTTTTCGGCGACCAAATTGTGATTGTTGGGTGTGCGATGAAGACGAAAATTAGTGAGAAATCAAACTAAACTGGATTATAAACGAAAATCAGTGAGAAACTTTGAACACTTGTGAATGGCAGTTGTGGATTGGTAAGATTTTTGTATTGGGTAAGATACAAAAATCATCTTACCAGGAGCAGCCAATACACATTCGATCACTTATGTATTGGGTAAGATTTTTGTCCAACTCTAGGCAAGAATGACTTCGGATTGCCGCCAGTTCACCTATCGTCTTTCATGTACCTGTTTTAGAAACAGTAGAACACTAAACACTGTAGCTCATCAAAGATTTTTCACAAGAAATTAAAAAACTGTTCCAAAGAATCACTAAAATATTGTCATATCTTACCAGGACCAAATTTAAAACCAACATCAATAATCTCTTGAATGTAACCCATTGACATTCTAGGTCAAAATACATCTGTTTTTTTATGCAAACACACCTAAAGCAAAACAAATCAAGAAACATACCTTAATCACAGAGATAGATAGAGAAAACACGAGCAGAAAGTCCAACTCGAAATCAGAAAATAAAAAGTCTAGAGATATATGGCGACAATCCATCGACTATTTTGAAGAGAAATAAAGGTATTGAACCTGGGTGGAGAGTGAGAGCGATGCTAGAAATCAGAAAAAGCAAAAACCACATATAAATGGCGACAAAACACTTCTCGGGAGTGAGAAGAACCTGGTACAGAACATCTTCTCGAGAAGAACCTGATATTGAAACAAAAGACTAATGCAAGAAATTAAGCAATCCAAAAGCACCTTCAGCTCAAAAACCAAGAACACAAATAAAAGCATAATTTTGTTGGAAAAACGAAAGACGTTAAGTCCTTTTAAATAGAGACATATGAATAAAGGTAGCATGCTGAAAGAAACAGCGGTGACCAACTAAAGTAATCAAGATATTAACAACCAAATAAGCACTGACTTAATAAATATTCTAACAACCAACATAATTAACACACAATGTCTGATGCTGTTAAAAGTACAAGAACGTTCATTTTGGAAACCTCCTTATTGTGGTGATGCTCTTGTCTATAGTTGAGAAGAAGACCAAAATAAATTAAGTCGAAATGTGCCTTGTTTATGACATACCCTAAAGATGCACATTTAAAACCACTACATAAAGACAGATACATCATGCAAATGAAAATGAAATACGAAGGTACCATCAAGACTCGTCTTAAATCTGAACAGGACCAAATTAAAAAAATCAGAACACTAAACCCAATACCATCTGTTGTATATTCTGTAAAAATGCCAACAGATCACCAAAGTTCATATAGGGAGGGGGTCAATTACAAAATTACAAACTCAAAGTTAGGAAAACAATTTTATAACTGATATTACCTAAGATGGAGCGATGGAGAAATCGATTTTTTAAACCTGAGATGGAGCCATGGAGATGAAACGTAATATGTGAACCCAAGTTCAAAGCAAAATCAAAATGTTTCACATCAAAAAATTTCAAAATTGAGATTGAAATTCTTTTACCTGAGATGGAGCGATGGAGATGGAGTGATGAAGATGAACCTAATCTGTGAACCCAAATTCAAAGGAAAATCAAAATGTTTCACATCAAAAAAATTCAAAATTGAGGTTGAAATTCTTTTACCTGAGATGGAGCGATGGAGATGTGGAGTGATGAAGATGAACCTAATCTGTGAACCCAAATTCAAAGCAAAATTAAAATGTTTCACATTTCAACCATTCAAAATTGAGGTTGAAATTCTTTTTACCTGAGATGGAGCGATGGAGATGGAGTGATGAAGATGAACCTAATCTGTGAACTCAAATTCAAAGCAAAATCAAAATGTTTCACATCAAAAAAATTAAAAATTGAGGTTAAAACTTTTACCTGAGATGGAGCGATGGAGATGGAGTGATGAAGATGAACCTAATCCGTGAACACAAATTCAAAGCAAAAGCAAAATCAAAATCAAAATGGTTCACATCAAAAAAATAAAAAATTGAGGTTGATTTTTTTTACCTGAGATGGAGCGATGGAGATACAGTGATGAAGATGAACCTAATCTGTGAACCCAAATTCAAAGCAAAATCAAAATGTTTCACGTCAAAATATTTCAAAGCCGAGATTTCAGAGAGATGGAGATGAACCCTATCGATTTTAGAGACATTGGGGACGGGAGAAATGAGAGAAAGAGGGATGCAATGAACCCTAATCGTATGAGAGGATTGAGAGTTAAACCATTGGGAGCTTGAATCGTACCAGGAGAAAACCCTATGAATATAATTATATGTTCTGAATGACGAATCTATCACATGGGAGCTTGAATCGTCGTAGTGAATTGAGTCGTCACATTGGGAGGGAGCGATATTGAGCAGGTCTTGGAAAGAAAATGAGGAATTTTGAATTAATATTGGAGAGAGGAATTTTGAATTATTATAGTAGGGATAAGGAGGGAGAGAGAGAGAGAGAGAGAGAGAGGAATTTTGAATTATTATTGGAGGGATAGGGAGATAGGAAAAGATAACTACAACAATTAATTTTCAGTTTTATTAAAAATAATAAAAGAAAAAGCAGAATCAACATGCTTCAATAAAGGAAGAAAAGAAATTTAATTAATTTTTTAAATAAAAAAAGATTTGAGTTTAAGTTGTTAGAGAGATAGGAAAGATAACTACAACAATTAATTTTCAGTTTTATTAAAAATAATAAAAGAAAAAGCAGAATCAGCAGTCTTAAATAAATGAAGAAAAAGAAATTTAATTAATTTTTTAAATAAAAAAATTTAATACTTTAAGACTTTTGAAAATATATCATGTGATCGTAATTAATTGTTTTTATATTCATGTAATCACATTAATTGTTTTTATTAAATTATAGTGTATTATATAATTTTTTTTAACTTCTATAAACCGTTTTTTCGATTTTTTTCATGTTCATAAACTGTTTGTTTGAGTTTTATAAATTATTTTTTCAAAAACTTCAAGATTTTTATGTTTCATAAATCGTTTTTCGAAATTTTCAAGTTTCATAAATGATTTAATAATCTGTTTGTTGGATTTTTAATTTTAACATATTTTTCTCTAACATGAATAATCTTATTTTTTTTCAAAATAATTATATATTTTTCAGGCTTAAATAAAGGAAGAAAATGAATTTAATTAATTTTTTAAATAAAAAAAGATTTGAGTTTAAGTTGTTAGAGAGATAGAAAAAGATAACTACAACAATTAATTTTCAGTTTTATTAAAAATAATAATAGAAAAAGTAGAATCAGCATACTTCAATAAAGGAAGAAAAGGAATATAATTAATTTTTTAAATAAAAAAAGATTTAAGACTTTAAGACTTTTGAAAATATATCATGTGATCGTAATTAATTGTTTTTATATTCATGTAATCACATTAATTATTTTTATTAAATTATAGTGTATTATATGAATTTTTTTAACTTCTATAAACCGTTTTTTTCGATTTTTTCATGTTCATAAACTGTTTGTTTGAGTTTTATAAATTATTTTTTCAAAAACTTCAAGATTTTTATGTTTCATAAATCGTTTTTCGAAATTTTCAAGTTTCATAAATGATTTAATAATCTGTTTGTTGGATTTTTAATTTTAATATATTTTTCTCTAACATGAATAATCTTATTTTTTTTTCAAAATAATTATATATTTTTCAGGCTTAAATAAATGAAGAAAATGAATTTAATTAATTTTTGAAATAAAAAAAGATTTGAGTTTAAGTTGTTAGAGAGATAGGAAAAGATAACTACAACAATTAATTTTCAGTTTTATTAAAAATAATAATAGAAAAAGTAGAATCAACATGCTTAAATAAAGGAAGAAAAGGAATATAATTAATTTTTTAAATAAAAAAAGATTTAAGACTTTAAGACTTTTGAAAATATATCATGTGATCGTAATTAATTGTTTTTATAATCATGTAATCACATTAATTATTTTTATTAAATTATAGTGTATTATATGAACTTTTTTAACTTCTATAAACCGTTTTTTTCGATTTTTTTTCATGTTCATAAACTGTTTGTTTGAGTTTTATAAATTATTTTTTCAAAAACTTCAAGATTTTTATGTTTCATAAATCGTTTTTCGAAAGTTTCAAGTTTCATAAATGATTTAATAATCTGTTTGTTGGATTTTTAATTTTAATATATTTTTCTCTAACATGAATAATCTTATTTTTTTCAAAATAATTATATATTTTTCAGGCTTAAATAAAGGAAGAAAATGAATTTAATTAATTTTTTAAATAAAAAAAGATTTGAGTTTAAGTTGTTAGAGAGATAAGAAAAGATAACTACAATAATTAATTTTCAGTTTTATTAAAAATAATAATAGAAAAAGTAGAACCAGCATGCTTAAATAAAGGAAGAAAAGGAATATAATTAATTTTTTAAATAAAAAAAGATTTAAGACTTTAAGACTTTTGAAAATATATCATGTGATCGTAATTAATTGTTTTTATAATCATGTAATCACATTAATTATTTTTATTAAATTATAGTGTATTATATGAACTTTTTTAACTTCTATAAACCGTTTTTTTCGATTTTTTTTCATGTTCATAAACTGTTTGTTTGAGTTTTATAAATTATTTTTTCAAAAACTTCAAGATTTTTATGTTTCATAAATCGTTTTTCGAAAGTTTCAAGTTTCATAAATGATTTAATAATCTGTTTGTTGGATTTTTAATTTTAATATATTTTTCTCTAACATGAATAATCTTATTTTTTTCAAAATAATTATATATTTTTCAGGCTTAAATAAAGGAAGAAAATGAATTTAATTAATTTTTTAAATAAAAAAAGATTTGAGTTTAAGTTGTTAGAGAGATAAGAAAAGATAACTACAATAATTAATTTTCAGTTTTATTAAAAATAATAATAGAAAAAGTAGAACCAGCATGCTTAAATAAAGGAAGAAAAGGAATATAATTAATTTTTTAAATAAAAAAAGATTTAAGACTTTAAGACTTTTGAAAATATATCATGTGATCGTAATTAATTGTTTTTATATTCATGTAATCACAGTAATTATTTTTATTAAATTATAGTGTATTATATGAATTGTTTGAACTTCTATAAACCGTTTTTTCGATTTTTTTCATGTTCATAAACTGTTTGTTTGAGTTTTATAAATTATTTTTTCAAAAACTTCAAGATTTTTATGTTTCATAAATCGTTTTTCGAAATTTTCAAGTTTCATAAATAATTTAATAA
Organism: Saussurea involucrata; assembly: GCA_033807775.1. Classification (NCBI taxonomy): domain Eukaryota; kingdom Viridiplantae; phylum Streptophyta; class Magnoliopsida; order Asterales; family Asteraceae; genus Saussurea; species Saussurea involucrata. The sequence goes on from CM066323.1 coordinate 31,545,281, forward strand.
TTTGTTTGTTGGATTTTTAATTTTAATATATTTTTCTCTAACATGAATAATCTTATTTTTTTTCAAAATAATTATATATTTTTCAGGCTTAAATAAAGGAAGAAAATGAATTTAATTAATTTTTTAAATAAAAAAAGATTAATTTTCAGTTTTATTAAAAATAATAATAGAAAAAGTAGAATCAGCATGCTTAAATAAAGGAAGAAAAGGAATATAATTAATTTTTTAAATAAAAAAAGATTTAAGACTTTAAGACTTTTGAAAATATATCATGTGATCGTAATTAATTGTTTTTATATTCATGTAATCACAGTAATTATTTTTATTAAATTATAGTGTATTATATGAATTGTTTGAACTTCTATAAACCGTTTTTTCGATTTTTTTCATGTTCATAAACTGTTTGTTTGAGTTTTATAAATTATTTTTTCAAAAACTTCAAGATTTTTATGTTTCATAAATCATTTTTCGAAATTTTCAAGTTTCATAAATGATTTAATAATCTGTTTGTTGGATTTTTAATTTTAATATATTTTTCTCTAACATGAATAATCTTATTTTTTTTTCAAAATAATTATATATTTTTTAGGCTTAAATAAAGGAATAAAATGAATTTAATTAATTTTTTAAATAAAAAAAGATTTGAGTTTAAGTTGTTAGAGAGATAGGAAAAAAATAACTACAACAATTAATTTTCAGTTTTATTAAAAATAATAATAGAAAAAGTAGAATCAGCATGCTTAAATAAAGGAAGAAAAGGAATATAATTAATTTTTTAAATAAAAAAAGATTTAAGACTTTAAAACTTTTGAAAATATATCATGTGATCGTAATTATTTGTTTTTATATTCATGTAATCACATTAATTATTTTTATTAAATTATAGTGTATTATATGGATTTTTTTAACTTCTATAAACCGTTTTTTCGATTTTTTTCATGTTCATAAACTGTTTGTTTGAGTTTTATAAATTATTTTTTCAAAAACTTCAAGATTTTTATGTTTCATAAATCGTTTTTCGAAATTTTCAAGTTTCATAAATGATTTAATAACCTGTTTGTTGGATTTTTAATTTTAATATATTTTTCTCTTACATGAATAATCATATATTTTTTTCAAAATAATTATATATTTTTCAGGCTTAAATAAATGAAGAAAATGAATTTAATTAATTTTTTAAATAAAAAAAGATTTGAGTTTAAGTTGTTAGAAAGATAGAAAAATATAACTACAACAATTAATTTTCAGTTTTATTAAAAATAATAATAGAAAAAGTAGAATCAACATGCTTAAATAAAGGAAGAAAAAGAATATAATTAATTTTTTAAATAAAAAAAGATTTAAGACTTTAAGACTTTTGAAAATATATCATGTGATCGTAATTAATTGTTTTTATATTCATGTATCACATTAATTATTTTTATTAAATTATAGTGTATTATATGAATTTTTTTAACTTCTATAAACCGTTTTTTCGATTTTTTTCATGTTCATAAACTGTTTGTTTGAGTTGTATAAATTATTTTTTCAAAAACTTCAAGATTTTTATGTTTCATAAATCGTTTTTCGAAATTTTCAAGTTTCATAAATGATTTAATAATCTGTTTGTTGGATTTTTAATTTTAATATATTTTTCTCTAACATGAATAATCATATATTTTTTTCAAAATAATTATATATTTTTCAGGCTTAAATAAATGAAGAAAATGAATTTAATTAATTTTTTAAATAAAAAAAGATTTGAGTTTAAGTTGTTAGAAAGATAGAAAAATATAACTACAACAATTAATTTTCAGTTTTATTAAAAATAATAATAGAAAAAGTAGAATCAGCATGCTTAAATAAAGGAAGAAAAAGAATATAATTAATTTTTTAAATAAAAAAAGATTTAAGACTTTTGAAAATATATCATGTGATCGTAATTAATTGTTTTTATATTCATGTAATCACATTAATTATTTTTATTAAATTATAGTGTATTATATGAATTTTTTTAACTTCTATAAACCGTTTTTTCGATTTTTTTCATGTTCATAAACTGTTTGTTTGAGTTTTATAAATTATTTTTTCAAAAACTTCAAGATTTTTATGTTTCATAAATCGTTTTTCGAAATTTTCAAGTTTCATAAATGATTTAATAATCTGTTTGTTGGATTTTTAATTTTAATATATTTTTCTCTAACATGAATAATCATATATTTTTTTCAAAATAATTATATATTTTTCAGGCTTAAATAAATGAAGAAAATGAATTTAATTAATTTTTTAAATAAAAAAAGATTTGAGTTTAAGTTGTTAGAAAGATAGAAAAATATAACTACAACAATTAATTTTCAGTTTTATTAAAAATAATAATAGAAAAAGTAGAATCAGCATGCTTAAATAAAGGAAGAAAAAGAATATAATTAATTTTTTAAATAAAAAAAGATTTAAGACTTTAAGACTTTTGAAAATATATCATGTGATCGTAATTAATTGTTTTTATATTCATGTAATCACATTAATTATTTTTATTAAATTATAGTGTATTATATGAATTTTTTTAACTTCTATAAACCGTTTTTTCGATTTTTTTCATGTTCATAAACTGTTTGTTTGAGTTTTATAAATTATTTTTTCAAAAACTTCAAGATTTTTATGTTTCATAAATCGTTTTTCGAAATTTTCAAGTTTCATAAATGATTTAATAATCTGTTTGTTGGATTTTTAATTTTAATATATTTTTCTCTAACATGAATAATCATATATTTTTTTCAAAATAATTATATATTTTTCAGGCTTAAATAAATGAAGAAAATGAATTTAATTAATTTTTTAAATAAAAAAAGATTTGAGTTAAATTGTTAGAAAGATAGGAAAATATAACTACAACAATTAATTTTCAGTTTTATTAAAAATAATAATAGAAAAAGTAGAATCAGCATGCTTAAATAAAGGAAGAAAAAGAATATAATTAATTTTTTAAATAAAAAAAGATTTAAGACTTTAAGACTTTTGAAAATATATCATGTGATCGTAATTAATTGTTTTTATATTCATGTAATCACATTAATTGTTTTTATTAAATTATAGTGTATTATATGAATTTTTTTAACTTCTATAAACCGTTTTTTCGATTTTTTTCATGTTCATAAACTGTTTGTTTGAGTTTTATAAATTATTTTTTCAAAAACTTCAAGATTTTTATGTTTCATAAATCGTTTTTCGAAATTTTCAAGTTTCATAAATGATTTAATAATCTGTTTGTTGGATTTTTAATTTTAATATATTTTTCTCTAACATGAATAATCATATATTTTTTTCAAAATAATTATATATTTTTCAGGCTTAAATAAATGAAGAAAATGAATTTAATTAATTTTTTAAATAAAAAAAGATTTGAGTTAAATTGTTAGAAAGATAGGAAAATATAACTACAACAATTAATTTTCAGTTTTATTAAAAATAATAATAGAAAAAGTAGAATCAGCATGCTTAAATAAAGGAAGAAAAAGAATATAATTAATTTTTTAAATAAAAAAAGATTTAAGACTTTAAGACTTTTGAAAATATATCATGTGATCGTAATTAATTGTTTTTATATTCATGTAATCACATTAATTGTTTTTATTAAATTATAGTGTATTATATGAATTTTTTTAACTTCTATAAACCGTTTTTTCGATTTTTTTCATGTTCATAAACTGTTTGTTTGAGTTTTATAAATTATTTTTTCAAAAACTTCAAGATTTTTATGTTTCATAAATCGTTTTTCGAAATTTTCAAGTTTCATAAATGATTTAATAATCTGTTTGTTGGATTTTTAATTTTAATATATTTTTCTCTAACATGAATAATCATATATTTTTTTCAAAATAATTATATATTTTTCAGGCTTAAATAAATGAAGAAAATGAATTTAATTAATTTTTTAAATAAAAAAATACTTGAGTTTAAGTTGTTAGAAAGATAGGAAAATATAACTACAACAATTAATTTTCAGTTTTATTAAAAATAATAATAGAAAAAGTAGAATCAGCATGCTTAAATAAAGGAAGAAAAAGAATATAATTAATTTTTTAAATAAAAAAAGATTTAAGACTTTAAGACTTTTGAAAATATATCATGTGATCGTAATTAATTGTTTTTATATTCATGTAATCACATTAATTATTTTTATTAAATTATAGTGTATTATATGAATTTTTTTAACTTCTATAAACCGTTTTTTCGATTTTTTCATGTTCATAAACTGTTTGTTTGAGTTTTATAAATTATTTTTTCAAAAACTTCAAGATTTTTATGTTTCATAAATCGTTTTTCGAAATTTTCAAGTTTCATAAATGATTTAATAATCTGTTTGTTGGATTTTTAATTTTAATATATTTTTCTCTAACATGAATAATCATATATTTTTTTCAAAATAATTATATATTTTTCAGGCTTAAATAAATGAAGAAAATGAATTTAATTAATTTTTTAAATAAAAAAAGATTTGAGTTTAAGTTGTTAGAAAGATAGAAAAATATAACTACAACAATTAATTTTCAGTTTTATTAAAAATAGTAATAGAAAAAGTAGAATCAGCATGCTTAAATAAAGGAAGAAAAAGAATATAATTAATTTTTTAAATAAAAAAGATTTAAGACTTTAAGACTTTTGAAAATATATCATGTGATCGTAATTAATTGTTTTTATATTCATGTAATCACATTAATTATTGTTATTAAATTATAGTGTATTATATGAATTTTTTTAACTTCTATAAACCGTTTTTTCGATTTTTTTCATGTTCATAAACTGTTTGTTTGAGTTTTATAAATTATTTTTTCAAAAACTTCAAGATTTTTATGTTTCATAAATCGTTTTTCGAAATTTTCAAGTTTCATAAATGATTTAATAATCTGTTTGTTGGTTTTTTAATTTTAATATATTTTTCTCTAACATGAATAATCATATATTTTTTTCAAAATAATTATATATTTTTCAGGCTTAAATAAATGAAGAAAATGAATTTAATTAATTTTTTAAATAAAAAAAGATTTGAGTTAAATTGTTAGAAAGATAGGAAAATATAACTACAACAATTAATTTTCAGTTTTATTAAAAATAATAATAGAAAAAGTAGAATCAGCATGCTTAAATAAAGGAAGAAAAAGAATATAATTAATTTTTTAAATAAAAAAAGATTTAAGACTTTAAGACTTTTGAAAATATATCATGTTATCGTAATTAATTGTTTTTATATTCATGTAATCACATTAATTGTTTTTATTAAATTATAGTGTATTATATGAATTTTTTTAACTTCTATAAACCGTTTTTTCGATTTTTTTCATGTTCATAAACTGTTTGTTTGAGTTTTATAAATTATTTTTTCAAAAACTTCAAGATTTTTATGTTTCATAAATCGTTTTTCGAAATTTTCAAGTTTCATAAATGATTTAATAATTTGTTTGTTGGATTTTTAATTTTAATATATTTTTCTCTAACATGAATAATCTTATTTTTTTTTCAAAATAATTATATATTTTTTAGGCTTAAATAAAGGAAGAAAATGAATTTAATTAATTTTTTAAATAAAAAAAGATTTGAGTTTAAGTTGTTAGAGAGATAGGAAAAGATAACTACAACAATTAATTTTCAGTTTTATTAAAAATAATAATAGAAAAAGTAGAATCAGCATGCTTAAATAAAGGAAGAAAAGGAATATAATTAATTTTTTAAATAAAAAAAGATTTAAGACTTTAAGACTTTTGAAAATATATCATGTGATCGTAATTAATTGTTTTTATATTCATGTAATCACATTAATTATTTTTATTAAATTATAGTGTATTATATGGATTTTTTTAACTTCTATAAACCGTTTTTTCGATTTTTTTCATGTTCATAAACTGTTTGTTTGAGTTTTATAAATTATTTTTTCAAAAACTTCAAGATTTTTATGTTTCATAAATCGTTTTTCGAAATTTTCAAGTTTCATAAATGATTTAATAATCTGTTTGTTGGATTTTTAATTTTAATATATTTTTCTCTAACATGAATAATCATATATTTTTTTCAAAATAATTATATATTTTTCAGGCTTAAATAAATGAAGAAAGTGAATTTAATTAATTTTTAAATAAAAAAAGATTTGAGTTTAAGTTGTTAGAAAGATAGAAAAATATAACTACAACAATTAATTTTCAGTTTTATTAAAAATAATAATAGAAAAAACAGAATCAGCATGCTTAAATATAAGAAGAAAAAAGGAATATAATTAATTTTTAAATAAAAAAAGATTTAAGACTTTAAGACTTTTAGTCTATATGCTTTATAAGATAGTATAGATGAATAAAATTAAATACTCATGGTGAATATATAGTGATATTCATAATGTATATCATATGCATTCCTCATGTTCTTATATCAACTTATATTCAAAATAATACTACATTCTTTAATGGAATGTTTAATAGGGATGTTGTCATCATCACAAAGTAAGGAAAAACTAGTTTCAGAATTATGTTTGAAAGTCTGATTCCAGAATCAGAACCGTTTGCAAATGTAATAGACAGTTGGTCTACCTTGCTAAACCATGAGAAAAGACTTAAGAGAAAAGATTCACCGAGAAGACTCTTTTGCAACACTAAAGTTATGGTAAGATCACTTAACTTTTAAACTAAATTACAAAAAAAATATAAAAATATTAACGGCCAGATGAAATGCTTAGATGAAAATTTTCACTGGACAAAAATCTAAAGCTTAATTTTCCCAAAGAACTTTAGTGAGAATATGAAGGGTAATGCATATTTGATGTACTGAAGAAGGTGGAACCGGTATGAAACAAATAGGTTAAGAAAACTCTCTTCAGTTATTTTATGTCAGACATTATATATACGTGACATAAAATATTCATGCACGTGTTTTTCCCAATTGTAAAGCAAGAGCATTATTATTTGTTATGGTTTGATATGAAAAATGGTGCATCACATATCCTAGACAATAGTGCAACCGATGTCCTAGACTTAGCGAAATACAGTGTTGTGCCACAAATAGTGGTAAGTAGAATATTATATTATATAATATACATTCATATTGGAAATGTAATTTATTGATATGGATAATGAATATGAATTCTATTTATTATTATATATATCAATGAAAACTTCATTATAATGTATATCATGCAGTAAAAAATGTTTATGAAGCACTGTAACACCTCGAATTTCCATTATATTATATTTAATATGAATGAGGTCGAATTGTAATTTAGACTAAATGTACGATTTATATGTTGAAGGGTTAAAAGTATAATTGGTCAAAGTTTAATCACTATTTTGTGAAAGTGTAAACTTTGGGGTAATTGTTGCCAATGGATGAAAGTGGAGACTTAAAGGGATAGAGTTGGCTGAATTGAGAACTCATCTCAATCACTTTAGTTTGGAGTCGGTTCAGGGAAGAAGAGAGGAGAATTCTAAACATCAAATTGGTAAGAAATTCAACCATGATTCCCGGTTAAACTTCTTATAGATGGATGTTTATGAGCAAAATTATCTTCTGGATAGGTTTTGGAATCATTGGAATCAGATTGAATTTGGATTGTGCAGAAGAAAGTGGGTCTAAGTTCATACGGGTGAGTTCATCTCGTTTTTGATATAATAGACATCAAAATTGAATGATTCTTGTGTTGTTAACTTGTCTACATGTTTTAAAACTGTTATAATGATGTGTATTGAACTGAGAATGGATCTATTAAGAGTAGTCGATGGTAAAACTGGAACACAGTCGTAGTTACCGGATAAAAATGTGGTATCCGAAAACCCCTGTGCGATGGTATCCGGACGAGTCATAGCATCCGGTAAGTTTTCTTTTCTGTAGTATCCGATAGAGATTTAGTTTCCGGATAAATAGTTACCGGATGATATCCGGATTACTTTGGTTTCCGGACGCTATCCGGATTGTATATGTTTCCGGTAACATTCGGATAGGCTTAGTGTCCAGTGAGTTATGATGTCCGGATAGTTTCTGGTGTCCGGGAACATCTGATGTCCGGTCACTCCTGATGTCTAGATACTTCTGATGTTCTGGATATGTATGAGTTTCCGGATAGTTCCGGATATAATGTCTGGATGTGTTATCTGGATATAGCGGAACCCCCGTGCTAAGTCGCCGAAGGGGGGACATTTGAGGATAAAGATACGATAGGTTATCTAGTATTCTTAGAGTTGAGAATATGATACGAGATGTGGTGTGATATGTTGTTATGCATATACGCTAGTAAGTGTAATGGATCCATAGGAACTAGCAGTCTTTGTAACGTGGAATAGGCATAAAGTAACTTGTAATTCCCGTTGACCTGAAATGAGGATTAGGCATAAAGTAACTTGTAATTCCCATTTCGTAAGGTGATGAGAAATGGGAATAGGCATAAAGTAAATTGTAATTCCCATTTCGTATTGTGAGTAGAAATCTTGGAATAGGCATAAAGTAAATTGTAATTCCTGATTTCTATGGGAAGGTAAAACATAAGCATAAAGTAAATTGTAATCTATACTTCCACTCCAAGAAATAGGCATAAAGTAAATTGTAATTCCTTGGACATAAGCGATGATCTAGAATCTGTAATGATTCGTAGTAGGCTCTCGAATGTGATATTATGACTTTCTGAGTGTTAGTCATACTTATAGAATTGGGTATGTTCATGACATGGTAAGATGTGTAGATGTATGGTAAGAATGATGGCAAACCAGGTTTGTTTATACGCTTTGTTTACTTGAGTTTCCAAAGCTGATAAAGTTTTAATTTGAAAATGGATGTTCTCACTAGGCGTAAGCCTAATCGTTTCAAATTAAATTTTCTTACCAGGTACGAGCTCGGGGAAGTAATGGGAAGAGGGGCGAGTGTTTTTGGTATTCAACTTTTGGAGATAAGTGGAGAAGTTAGCATATACGAGGATGCTTTTGACGAATGGCCTAGACAACCAGTTTAATCTAATCGTAGTTGTCAGGATTAAATTAATAGGTTGTTTTGATAATTCGAACTGTGTATATGAACCCTCATAGTTAATTCTCCATTTATGTATAAAGGTTTGGATGAAATTATGATTAACTCTGATAATTTTAAGGTTTAAATTTTTCTGGTTTTTAGGGTGTTACAAGTACATTGAAAACGATGGGTATGGGAAGATCAAAAAAATTTAGTCGAATATCTCATAAAAGAGAAGTGGTGAAATCGAGAACAAAGGAAAATCATAAAGATTGTGTTGTCTTCATGATGAGACATATGAAAACATTCATGGGAGAACCTATGAAGATTTGGGATTGTGGGCTAGAAGAGGAATCACCGGTACAAAAATCACAACTCCAAAAGCTACGATACAAGTATGTAACAAAAATGATTTTGTCAGATATAAATGAAAAAAGATACGGGGTGATGAAGGAGGCTACTGCATTTGCCGAATTGTCACCAGATCATGTAACACCCCAAAAATTGGGGCAAATAAATATTTTCCATAAAACGGAAATGTGGTATATAATGCCAAGACACGAGTCATCCCAAAAAGGGGAAACAATAAACACGTGTTAATTACAAGTTTGTAATCAAACAGTAAAAGATAACAACCTAATAATTTAATCCTTCTAAAGAAATAAGATTACAATCGGGTGTCATCTACATCCTAAAATATGTCCAAAAGATGGCGTCCTAAAAATTCTCCCTAAGCTCACTTCTAAACTGGCTAACCCTTCTTGGTGACCACGCCGCTACAACCTGAGATACACGTCGACACCAAACAAGTGTTAGACTAAAAAGCCTAGTGAGTTTGAACAAGTAAATATAACAACAAATAAAGGTTAGAATTCGATCATACAAATTACATAACTCATTATTTGGAATCAATGGGGGAGACCCATAGCACCGATCAAGTTTCACCTTAAGAGTCGATTTACCTTAGTGTCGACTCTCATTAGTAACACCACAAGGTCCGACACATCGATGACTACCTACAAGGCATTAGTCCAAATGAAAGAGATCCTAGTGCATACCTCCAAGGTGGCCTCACAAGACTAAATCCTCCTAGTGCCTACTTGAAAGGTTCATCCACAATATCCATATAACCAATGTAAACATTTACTCCAAGAAAAATGTACATAATACCCATACGGTAAACTAGTGGTCCAACAACCGTTTCCAATACAAAATGAGATTTATAAAATACTCAAGTACCTCAAATTAGGTCACATAGATCTATGACCCCATATGGGTCATTTTCAAGTAGTAGCACCATTTACCATGTACACCAAATCATTAGGCCATAAACAAGTAGCATTGAGCATGAGAATGTCTCATATCGTCCAAAACCTCAAGTTACGTTAGATACTTCCAAAATTGTAAATTTATATAAACCCCTTTAAAATACCAATAAGGTTCCATATAATATCTCCAATATGTTCTATGTACAACAAATCTTTATCAAGTCATCAATGTGGTGGTTTACACCAAAAATATCAAATAAGGCTTCCATTTATGCAAATATGAATAAATTATTAAGTGAGAAGAGAACACCAAAATAATGTATGAAATGGAGGTAGATTCTCACATAGAGACAAGTATATAGTTTTACAAAGCTTTTAAAACTCACCACTTAGGTTTTTAGATGAAAACCTAGAAAACTTGCAAACCCTAGAAACTTGAAATATATGAGATTGAGACTTGGTTCTTGATTGGAAACTCACACTTGATGATCCACAAGAAGTTAGAAGAGTTCACCAAATGGCCTCAACAAACCCTAGGTTGGAATTTAATGAGGATGGAGGTTGAGAGGAGAAAAATCGCTCCTAAGGCTCACAAAATCGCTCCCAACACTGAACTTGCAATTAATGAAGGAGACATCAGCTGAAAAGGATTTTAAACTTGTCAGACCACGCAGGAGATTGTGCCCGATGATTGTGTCAGTGGGCACTCTCACCGTAAAAGTACTGAGAGGAGGAGGGCAGATTGTGACATGCAGATGTGCCCTTGGGCACTCTCGTTGTCACTCTCGCCTAGAGTGTACCAAGAGTGTGCACTCACCGAAGATTGTGTCTTGTGATTGTACCGGTGGGCACTCTCGCGGTCACTCTTGCACATGCACACACATACTGACACGCCGACTCGAAATCGAGAATCGACTTTCCGAGAGAGTTGAACGCATGGCTTAGCGACTTAGGATTAACTTGAACAATTTATAAATTAACCAAATATCGAAATATAGGTGCTTAAATTCTAACGTGACACTTTGCACTTTTCTACAATTTTGGATGTCACAGGTAAAAGCAATAGTAGATAATGCATAAAGGTCAAGGATGAACGCTTCAAAAATACTTTTTAAGGTTTAAGAAGATGGAAGAAGACTCGTGATGTTAGGATAGATTTGATTGTTTTCATGAACATTTGATTTTGGTTGTTTTCATGCGTCTAGGTTCACAAGTACAATATTATAAATCTTGAAATATGGTGGATGAACAAGTAGAACAATGTTGATGTTGATTTTGGTTGTTTTCATATGTTGAACAAGCATATCAATGTTTATGTTAAGTTTAAAAATATAAGTTTCTTAATTTGTGATGTTTGTTTTTGCATATCATATCCTATATAAACATGTAAGGTTTTAAATAGTAAGTGTCATAATCTTGATTGAATGCTAATTTTAAATAATAATTAATATTCAACATGAATATAACTTCTTGTTAGGACTGAATAAGAATATACATTCATGATGAATATTGCCTTTTGTTCATAATGATTAAATCTGTTTCATTCATTGTGAATAAAATATGATTTCACTCATTCTGAACAATAGTTAATATTCAACATGAATATAACTTGTTTGGATTGAATATATATATATATATATATATATATATATATATATATATATATATATATATATATATATAGGCTGGGTATCTTTTGCAAACCAGTGTATTTGTACAAACTCGTACAAACCATACCTAGCTTTATGATTTTGTAAATTTGGTTTCATGAATATATATATATATATATATATTTTGGCTTCATGAATATATAATTTGGCTTCATGAATATATCATTTGACATTTTTAACTAATTTTTTCGATGGAGCCCTAAAATACCCTTATTTTTGTAAAAAAATTAGTTAAAAATGCCAAATGATATATTCATGAAGCCAAATTATATATTCATGAAGCCAAATTATATATTCATGAAGCCAATATATATATAAAAATATTCATGAAGCCAAATTTACAAAATCATGAAGCTAGGTATGGTTTGTACGAGTTTGTACAAATACACTGGTTTGCAAAAAATACCACCCCTATATATATATATATATATATATATAGAGGGTCAGGTTCAAATGAAAACCCTAAATAACTGAAAACCGAAAAACCACGAAAATACGGAGGAAAAAGTATATCAATATGGATGTCAAATTAACGAGAAAAATATGATCGTTTATTTGGTGCAATTTATTTCATTCGAAATTTGTTTATTTTTCGTCTTTTTTAGAATAAAAAATAGGGGGTGAGGTTTTTTAATTTAAGTAATATTGTTGTAACCGCCCGTCTAATCACATCCATCAGATTATCTAATCTAACGATTGATAAAGTGTTTTTTAGTTTTCTATTTATTTGAGGTTTCCCCTTAACCTCAATCTCTCTCTCTCTCTCTCTCTCTCTCTCTCTATATATATATATATATATATATATATAGGGGTTAAACCATGTGCGAACAGGTTGAGAACCGTGGGAACCAATCTAAGTCGTCATTTGGTTTTGATCCTATGGTTTTAAAAACATAAAAATTCATTCATATGTTCTCAACCTATTTTTGCCTATAATAATGTCCATAGATTAAAATCAATTAACGGCTTAGATTGGTTTTCACGGTTCTCAACCTATTTTAGGTTCTCATTTAATTATCGTCCTCTGTATATATATTCATTCATGGTGGATATTGCCTTTTGTTCATAATGACTAAATCTATTTCATTCATTGTGAATAATGTATGATTTCATTCATTATGAATAATAGTTAATATTCAACATGAATATAACTTGTTGTTATAACTGAATAAGAATATATATATATATATATATATATATATATATTCATGCTGGATATTGCATTTATTTCATTCATTGTAAATAACATTTGATTTCAAAGAGAATACATATGTTGCATAACATGTGATTTCAAATAGAATACATGTGTTGCATAAACATGTTCAAAACGAATACATATGAGTACAAGAATCATCGTTATCATAATACATAAAAATGTAGATGAAAAAAAAGATACCGTATGTTCAAAAGATTATTGAAATTCAAAATAAAATGAAAATATGCATTGTGTTGTTATCGTAAAAGAATGTCTATATTCAGAATTAATATATAAAAGAAATTCATTATGAGTACCACTGTTAGCAACTAAAAGAATTCTATGCACTAACATCTATTCTCGATTGGCAATTGCGTGAGTCATAGTTACACATTTTACTACACGACTTACACATCGTCTTGGTCTTTTTAGTCTTAGCAATTGCATTTTCTTTACCACTGATCAACCTCTTTCGCGTATCGCGTACCACAACAATTGTTTCTTATTGATTTATGATTATGAATATTAACAACTTCTGGTTTTGACACCCCAAGCAATGACTACGTCACCTCTTCCCTATTGCGACGAGGAACTGTTAGTGCTCTAACTGACACCTTGTATCAAGTAGAGGGGCTTACTTGAAACTTTATATTTTGCATCCTTTATAAGGATTTTCCCTTGTATTTCCTTAGTATGTCATTCCCTACAATTCCAAGTATTGTGTGCATATCTCTCTCATTCATCACCATTGTACTTGAAGATTGATTCTTACTTAATAGAGGGATGACCAATTGATTCATATTGCTATATTGAATGCTTGTTCTGGGATCACAATTGGTATCAGATCACAACAATTCATTCTGATTCAAAGATCAATTCATGAGTTGTTTAGCTTTTTCTTCATTTTTCTACTTTTTGATTGATTTTGGTCATTTGAACTCATCAAATGGATCAGGATTGATCAAGGACTGTTTGGTGGTTTGTTCTACTTGATTTGATTCCGCAAAATCACACAAACCAATCCGAAATTGATAGATTAGCATGAATTTCGTGAAATAGCTTAAACCCACTGTTTTGGGATCGGATTCCATTTTATGTTGGTTTTAGACGAAAGTGCAAGTATTAAAAGTGTCCAGAATTACCTCGCGAACCTTCGTACCAAATTTCATCCTAAACAGACTTGATTTGAGGATTCCACTCGAGATTGAACTGATCTTCACAATTATCTCAAGTTTAGGTGTTCTTTGTTATTGCACTGCACTGAGTTCTTTCATATCGCAAGTTTTTCACCACAGAGATTGTTTATCGCACCTAACTACTGCTGGTGAACACTATTTTATCGCGAGTGCTTGTTGCAATAACAGGATTTTATCGCTGGTGAACAGTTCTTTGTCGCAAGTGTCTATTGTGATAAAACTCATTTTTGTCTTTTATCACATCCTCTTAGCTGCGATAAAAATCTTATCGGTGTGTTTGCGAGTTCCTTTGCGACAAAAGTTCTATTGCGATAAATTGGGTTTTGCGACAATGTGTGAGTTGCGACAAAAGGCTCTTTTTGCGACAAGTGTGTGTTGAGACAAAAGTGGTTGTTTGAGACAAAAGTGGTGTTCGATAAAACAGTGTGGGTACTAATTTTTTAATCTGATCAGAAGGTTGCTTAACGATCAACAACAAGTATTCATCATGACAGCTAGGGATATGCCAGTGATAGGTTCAAAGGATAAACCACCTGTGTTGTTCCCAAAAGACTTCAAAACCACCTGGAAAGATAGGTTTGAAGATTATGTTGCACGACAGGAAAACAATGACTTCATTATGAATTCTTTTAAAAATGGAGTACAACGTGAAGTATGGCAGGATGAATGGTACGTGCGAAATGTGTGTTTTAATCGCAGTGGGTTGCAAACTGTCCACAGTGGAAAGTGCAAGTGTACACTGTCCACTATGATCGTCACAGCAAGTAATAGTTGGTAAAATACCAGAATCGAATCCACAGAGACTGGACAATCAAGACAATACGGTTCTCATGAGCTCCTTTTACAAGTTTCAACTAGAGAGGAAAATAATACTTTGGTTTGGTTTGGTAAAATAGCTACTTGAAACGATTTACTAAATGTTACAAAGGAGGAATGTAGGTTGGATTTTCCCTAAATTTTATCTCAAATACTCGGTCCTTAGAGTGATCCTCGTATTCGTGGTGGACATTTTCGCTAGAAAAGCCCGGTTACAAAATACTCACACCGTTAGATAAAAATCCCATACTCTTATTACTTGTTGTTTTGTCAATGGTAATCTCTAAATGGACCTTTTCAGGCCTCGATGGAATGTGTAGAGACAAATACTCTAAGTGTTTTTAATACACAAATTAGCTTGCCTACTACTCCAGTGGGCAGAGATTAGCTCACTGTGCCGACCTCACTTTCGTAAGTGTCAAAAGAATTCTTTCGAATCCCCTAGCATCATTCAAGCTCGTGTCACTGCGTTCTACTTATTTCTAAGTTAAGAACTAGACTTTAGATCCTTGCAAGTGATCGGCTTGTTCGCATCCTTGGGTAAATATCGAGAATGAAAGACCAAAACAACAAATATTCTAAGTATAAAGATTACTCAAGCATTTTTGATAAAATCCAGGTACTTCTCCTTCCTACATCCCAAAGGATGTTTAGCCTAACATTTCCGAAGTAAAGAAAACAAAAGATGAAGAATTGCACATAATAAAACTGAAAGTGATTTGCATTAACTGCTCACAGTGGGGAACGAGAAGTCGTCCCTGCACTGTGTATTTCGAACTACAACAGAAAATAAATTACTGAAATTAAATGCTAAGTTACTGCAGTAAATGAAAGCTTACAACTTAAAGAAATGCTAGATAAATTGCAAGATGGATGGATTGTAATAAATGAGACCCAACACCCCTTTTTATACTAAGGAAGAGGTGTTGGTCTTTACACAAAAAGGGTTTTCCAAGGTGTAAGGACTGCAGGGCAATGCTGAAATCAGCCCATAGGGTAATGCTTCAATCCTCCATGTATAGCTCTTATTACCCAATGGTCTTTTAGAAGTCAACTTTTGCAAGTACAAAGGGGTGTACTTGATGCTATCTTCAATGAGAACTACCTTGTACTTCTCCAGCCATTTCTCTGCCAAATGAACCTTCCTCCTCCAGAAAATTAGATTCCAACTAAAAGTTTCTTTTTCTTTTCTTTTTTTTTGTTCTGCTCGAAGAGTGGGGAACCGGAGTGGGCACTGTATACGTCACTGCGGATGAAAAAATCGTGAAAACACCCAAAACTTCCCCAAATAATTTATTAAAGACCATGGTTCACTCCTTTTGCTCGTTTTCGTAAATCATACCAAGAATGGGGGTTTTTAGAAGTGAAATGGCTAAAATTGACAAAATAAAGTGGAAAATAAATGGAAATAATAACTCTAAAAATAGAGTTATCACAACCTCAAACTTAAATCATTACTTGTCCCCAAGTAATAAAAAGAAAGAAATAAAATGAAAAAGAATGCATTTGAAACTTTGAGGGACTTACATACTTCTTGACTTGAATGGGCGTTTGATCTCCTTCCTCCGATACTTCCTTCGGTCCGAAACTTAAAAACTTCACTTTTGTACTTGACGAAATCTTTCCCTTGTTTACCATTTGATCAATAGGGCTTTCTTGGGTTTGAAGGGTTTATGGCTTTGAATCTTTTCCCAAGGGTTTTTGGCAAGAATTTCCAAACATGGACCGAGGATCTCGCTTTGAGATTTTTATTTCAAGAAGTGGGTGTTTAGTATTTTGTAATGATAGGTACGTACACTTTCAGGCTTTATTTGGGTATGGCTATTTTTTCTTCTGATGGTCCAGAATGGGCACACCATCTTTTTCTGGGAGTGAGCACTTTGATGGTCCGGAAAAGGCACACCATCAATTTTGTTAGTGATACTCCGATTTTCTTCTGTTTTTGTATTTTTGTATTTTCTCTATAAATATATATATATTTTTTTTTGGGAGAGGGTATGGCTTACCCACCTCAAACTTGGACTTCACAGTGTCCCCACTGTGGGCAGACTGGAAGTCACTCTGGAAATCCCCACCTCAAACTTAAAATCTCACAGTGTCCCCACTGTGACATTGAATTAACGAACAAAGGTGGTGGTTTGGGGTACAAAAAGGATCGTGTTTTGATGTGAAAAACGGCCTATATTATTTCATGGTATCAAGTTGAGATTCGTACTTACAAAAGGGACCTTTTTAAGTTGGAAGCCGAAAGTTGTACCTTGAAATGGAACGAGATCAAACAAGCATTCAAACAACAAATACGTTAGTACCCAAAAGTACCTACCGAGCGATAGGATTTCATGCATTACGAACCAAAATAAGAATTCAGCAAAGTGTCAAAAGCCTAGCCATAGGCACAAAATATAAAACAAACCGAAATTTAAAATTATTTTTGAGAGCAAAAGAGTGGAACCAAAGTTTTAACAAACCATTCAACGGGTCGGGGTGGCCTCTGGTGAACTAGCAGGAACGTCTTCATCAAATTCGTCCTCACTGTCATAAACTGGGCAGATATCCTCAGGAAAATCTGGGAGCTGAGCAGCTAGCATTGGGTTGGCCTCTTTCATCATCAGGCCCGTCACCTCATCCCGTTCTCTTGTGTACATCCAAAATTTCTGCGTGGCCCGGTTCTGATATCGCTGCTCACTTTCCAGCAACTCGATCCTGTATGTGAGCTTCTTCAAAGCTGCCAAAATCTCCGCCACCTGGTTGCTTGACGAACCTGCCTCAGTCGAACGCCTCGATGTATCCGTAGTCCGCACATCATGCTCCTCAGCGATGATCACAGTGGGCCGGACAGTCCCCACTGTGGGAATTTCTTCTTCATGTTCATGTGGAGGAGTGTTGATATGCCTTCCCATCTTGCGAATGGTCTGCACACTAATGTTGCTTGTTGAGTCGAACCACTGATCCTCCACAGCGGAGGGTACACCTGCGTCTATCATTAGTAACGTGATAAGGCAAGGGAGGGGCAACACAACCTTCTTTCGGGTCCTAGCTTGATCGATGGCAGCGTGCATGACCATCCCAACATTTATCTTCATTCCTGTGAGCAGACAGTACAAGAGGGTACATTTGTGCATGGACAAGGTGGTATCGTGTGATGTTGGAGATAAAGAGGCCCGAAGAAATTGAAACCAAACAGCGGCCTCGGTGACGAGGGAGCTAGCGTTTAGACAACGTCTTCGACCATCCTTGTTCCATGGCTTTCCTTCGACAACTATTTATTTCAAAATACGGTCCTCATCCTCGGGGGTCATTTTCTTCAAAAACTTTGTAAACTCACACTCATTTGGGCCACGCCTTCCTAACACTCGGTTGATTGTTCCTGGATTATAACATACTTTCTTTCCTCTAACTACCACGATGGGGTCCTTTGATTGAGAGGCTTCGGCATAAAATTCTCGGACCAACGAGGCATTAACGCGTCGATTGGCCTCGGCCAAAATCGACCAGTCTTGCGCGATGATCCTATCTTTTACAAAAGAGTTGGCTTCAACAAACTCGGGGTCAAAACCCCTTTCCAACCTTAGCTTCTGGGCTGCAATGCATTCGTAGTGGGCAGCCACCTCTGAAGAGGTGAACTGCCTAGGTACACCACTGGGGGCATGAGCAGTGCCCACTGTTGAGTGATGTGGGTGTAGGGTTTGAACATGGTCATCCCCAATGTCAAGTTCAACAGAAGAAGCACTTAAAGCAGGTTCAAAAATAGTACCTTTCTCTGATGGTCTTTTTGCTGATTTCCTCGGTGTCGTGGTCACCGTAGACCTGGTGACCACTCTCCTCTTCTTTAAAGCTCGTAGAACAGGACTCTCCCCACTGTGGGCAGTCTTCCCCACTCTTCTCTTCTCAATACTATCCCCAAGCTTTCTGTAATCTTCTTCATAATCAGAATGTACTTTCCTCAGCAGTTCTTGTTCCTCAGTAAAAATCTCTCCCTCCGCCTTTTTCCTTTCTTCCTCGAAGATCTTTGCTTGCTCAGCCCTCAATCTTGCTTCTTCCCTTAGCTTTTCTTCTTCTTCTTTTCTGCGCCTTTCTTCTTCTTCTCGTCGTCTTCTCTCGACCTCTTCCTTTCTCTTTCGAATGACCGACAATTGTTTCTCAAACTCCTCTGCCAATCGCCGCTCCTCTTCTTCGGCCAGCAGTGCCTCGGTTTCGAAGTGGATGATACTAGTGTCGGAGACTTGAGAGGATGCCTTGGCTTTTGGGCTTTCTTGCTGTGAAGAACCCACATCAGGTGCGCCGGATGTTATGGGGTTATCGCCGGAGATGATGGGGTTGTCACCGGAAATAGGAGGTGGTTCATTTAGATCGCCGATGACATTTTCCGGCGGGTTCTCTTCTGTGAGACGACGGCGCACGGCTGCTCGTGTGGGTGCATCGTGCCGGATGTTCAATCTTTTGCTTCGCGCCATTTTTTTTAGGGTTTTAGGAAGGGTTTTAGGTTTGTGGGTTTTCTTTGAGAGAGAAATGGAGAAGATGAAGAAAATTGGTGTTTTTAGGGAAGTTAAATTAATCTGATTGAGGGTGATGGTTTTTGATTTGAGAGGGAAAGGTTAATAGGAGAGAGAGAGGGGGAGATAATGATGGTTTATCTTGGGAAGGAGGGTTCTTGACAAGTGGCAGGGAAAAGTTGAAATTTGTACTAAAAAGCATGAGGCGCGTCAGCCTTGGGCCCCTCCCAAACCGTCTTTTCCTATGTCAGACCGAGAGTGAGGAACGCAGTGACCAATCCTTGCCCACTGCGAACCTTTTTGTTCCAAAAAGTGCTAAGATGCTCCTACACACATCGAAATAAACTATCGTGCAGAATTAAAAATACCAAAATTCATAAAAAGACAATAATACTGAAATAAACTATTTACAAACAGCGATGACTTTCTCTAACCATAGTGAGGTGGAGAGTGGGGAGGGATGTGGGCACTTTCATGCAGAAAATGCTTTACCCTTTGCCCATTGACTTTAAAGGTTTGACCCGATTGTGGGGATTTCAACTCCACTGTTCCGAAAGGATTCACCTTGACAATGGTGTATGGTCCCGTCCATCTTGATTTAAGTTTACCTGGAAAGAGTTTGAGACGGGAATTGAACAATAGCACCTGTTGTCCTTCCATGAACTCCCTATGGTTGATTCGACGATCGTGCCACATCTTGGTCTTTTCCTTGTACAACTTTGCATTCTCATAGGAGTGATATCGCAACTCCTCTAGCTCATGTATTTGCAAACTCCTTTTGATTCCCGCGGCATCCTCACTCATGTTAAGCTCTTTAAGGGCCCAGAACGCCTTGTGCTCTAATTCAATCGGTAAATGGCAAGCTTTGCCAAAAACTAATTTGAATGGAGACATTCCTAAAGGCGTTTTATAGGCTGTTCGATAGGCCCAAAGAGCATCATCGAGCTTGATTGACCAATCTTTACGGTGTGGCTTAACAACTTTTTCCAAAATTCCCTTGATTTCACGATTTGAAAGCTCGGCCAAACCATTGGTTTGTGGATGGTATGCGGTGGCCACTCTATGATGAATATCATATTTAGCAAGAACCGAGGCCATGACTTTGTTTACAAAATGGGTGCCTTCGTCACTAATTAATGCTCGTGGTGTTCCGAAGCGAGTGAATATATTTTTGTGTAAGAACTTCACCACAGTGTTAGCATCATTGGAGTGACAAGCAATGGCTTCTACCCATTTTGAAACATAATCTACCGCAACCAAGATGTAAAAGTTATTGTTGGAATTTGGAAAAGGTCCCATAAAATCTATCCCCCACACATCAAAAAGTTCGACCTCTAGAATGTTGTTAAGAGGCATTTCATTTCTTTGCGATATATTCCCCGTACGTTGACATTGCTCACAATTTTTCACAAATTCAAATGAGTCTTTAAAAACAGTGGGCCAAAAGAATCCACTTTGCAAAAATTTTGCGGCGGTACGGTTTCCACCGAAGTGGCCACCGTAGTGGGATGTGTGACAACCATGGAGTATTTGATGTTGTTCACTCCCATGGACACAACGCCTCAATATTTGGTCCGCCCCTATCTTGTACAAGAAGGGATCGTCCCAAACGTATTGTCGTGTGTCGTGTAAAAACTTCTTAAATGGTTGTCCACTCATCCCGTGGGGCTTAAGTCCACTTGCTAAAAAGTTTGCAATATCAGCATACCAAGGAATTTCATTATGATGCTGAGCAGATAATAATTGTTCATCGGGAAAAGTTTCTTTTACCGGAGTGAGGTCAGGAGTGGGATCAACAGTGCCCACTGTCTTCTCGAGCCTGGACAGATGATCGGCAACCTGATTGCTCGTTTCTTTCCTGTCGACGATCTGGAGGTCAAATTCTTGTAACAATAAAACCCATCTAATCAACCGTGGCTTGGAATCAGCCTTGTTGATCAAATATTTGATCGCTGCATGATCTGTGTGCACTATGACCTTCGTCCCTATCAAGTATGACCTGAAACGATCAAAAGCAAATACCACCGCAAGTAATTCTTTTTCAGTAACAATGTAATTAATCTGAGCTTCAATCAATGTTTTACTTGCATAATAAATGGGGTGAAAAACTTTGTTCTTTTTCTGTCCGAGAACAGCCCCCACAGCCCAATCGCTGGCATCACACATCACTTCGAATGGGAGTGACCAGTCAGGAGTGGTCACTATGGGTGCTGTGACTAAAGCTTCCTTGATTTTTTCAAAAGCTTCTCGGCAATCTTGGGTAAAAATGAAGTCTTTTTCATGTTGTAACAGGTTACATAGGGGTTTTGTAATTTTTGAAAAATCTTTGATGAACCTCCTATAAAAACCTGCGTGACCCAAAAAACTGCGAATACCTTTCACCGTTGTGGGTTCGGGAAGTTGTGCCACTACCTCAAGCTTGGCTTTATCAACTTCTAACCCTCTTTTTGAGACAAGGTGACCTAGGACAATACCTTCTTCTACCATAAAATGGCATTTTTCCCAATTTAAGACTAGGTTGTGGTTCTCACATCTCACTAGGCTCTTCTCTAGATTTCCCAAACAATTTTCGAATGATGTCCCTATTACAGAAAAGTCATCCATAAAAATTATATGGTGTCCTCAATCATGTCGGAAAAAATGGCCATCATACAACGTTGGAAAGTGGCTGGGGCATTACATAGACCGAACGGCATCCTCCGGAATGCAAAGGTACCGTAGGGACAAGTAAAGGTGGTCTTTTCTTGGTCCTCGGGTGCGATGTGGATTTGGTTGTATCCGGAGTATCCATCTAGAAAACAATAAAATTCCTTTCCCGCTAACCTATCAAGCATTTGGTCAATGAAAGGTAAGGGGAAATGGTCTTTCTTAGTGGCCAAATTGAGTTGTCTATAGTCCATGCATATTCTCCATCCCGTGATAGTCCTAGTTGGAATGAGCTCGTTTTTTTCGTTTTTTACTACGGTCGTCGCTCCCTTTTTAGGGACACATTGGACAGGACTCACCCAACTACTACTAGCAATGGGATAGATAATACCGGCATCTAACCACTTCAAGACTTCTTTTTTAACTACCTCCTTCATGATGGGGTTCAGCCTTCTTTGAGGTTGGACTTTCCCCGGGTGGTCACTCTCCAAGTTAATCTTATGTTGACATAAAGAGGGGCTAATTCCTCGAATGTCTGCTATGGTCCAACCAATTGCTTCCTTATGCTTCATCAACAAATCAATCAGAAGTTGTTCTTGTTTCTCACTAAGTTTGGAAGAGATAATGACGGGAAGTTTATTATCCTTAGCGAGATAAGCATACTTTAAATGGGAAGGCAATGGTTTAAGCTCTAACTCGGGAGGTTGTTCTATTGAAGGGGGTTGAACATCTCTATCTTTGAAGTCCAGAGGTTCAAAAGCTGCAACTATTTCGTTACACTCATCCTCAAAAGTGTCATCACTCTCTGATTCAGAGTGCTCACTGTCATTCCCCACTGTGGGAACTGTACTCCCCACTGTGGGAAGTGTGTCAAGACTGTGGATTCCATAGATCGAACTCAAGGCAAAACAATCTTCGGTGTCTATATATTTAAGAGACTTGAAAACATTAAAAGTTAGCTCTTGGTCATTAACTCTCATCGTGAGTTCTCCTTTGTGCACATCAATCAAAGTACATCCGGTTGCAAGAAACGGACGTCCTAAAATGATTGGGATTTCTTTATCGGCCTCATAATCTAGAACTAGAAAATCGGCGGGGAAGATAAATTTATCCACTTGGACCAAAACGTCTTCTATTTTTCCTTTTGGATAGGCAATGGACCGGTCGGCTAGTTGTAATGTCACGGTTGTGGGTCTAGCCTCTCCAATCCCTAACTTGTTAAAAATGGACAAAGGCATCAAGTTGACACTAGCTCCTAAATCACAGAGTGCTTGACCTACTTCTTGTCCTCCTATTGTGCACGGAATGGTGAAACTACCCGGGTCTTTCAACTTAGGTGGAATCTTGCTTGTAAGGAGGGCACTACATTCTTCGGTCAAAGCCACAGTCTCAAATTCACCCAACTTCCTCTTTTTGTTCAAAATATCTTTTAAGAATTTAACATAGCTTGGCATCTGCTCAAGAGCTTCTACCAAGGGTATGTTAATGTGAAGTTGCTTAAAAATGTCTAAGAATTTTTTAAACTGAACATCGACATTTTTAGGCTTCATTCTTTGAGGAAATGGAATGTTTCGTGGGTCAATCTGAGTTTGCTGTGGTATTGGCTTTGGAACAGTAGTCTCTGGGACAGGTCCATGAGTGGGAAGGTCAGGGATGTCGGTCCCCACTGTGGGAATCACAGTGACTTGAGGAGTGCCCACTGTGGTGCTCACAGTGGGTTTTTGAGGAGAATCATCAGATTCAAAAACGATATCTTTCAGATCCTTTCCACTCCTCAGTGTTATGGACTTGACATGTTCTGGTCCTTTTCCTATCACCCTAGCTTGCTCGGTATCACTAGGTAACGTTCCTGGTGGTCTATTCTTAACTTCAACGGCTAGTTGTCCTACTTGAGTCTCTATATTTCTAATGGCTGCTTGAGTTTGATTCATAAAACCCTTGAGAATTGATTCAAGTGACTGTTGGGTCTCAGCGGGTTGAGTGGATCGTGGTTGGTATGGTTGTGGGGACTGCCCACTGTGATGTGGCTAAAATCCAGGGGGATTGTATGGTCTTTGCTGGATATGACTCGGCCCTTGGGGTTGGAGTCCTTGATTACCAGACCAAGAGAAATTTGGATGATTTCTCCAACCTGGATTATAAGTCTGTGAATAAGGGTTGTTCCTCGGATTGGTTCCTATAACATTAACAGATTCGGGATTTGCTGGGCAAAAATCAAAAACATGCTCCTCTCCACAGAGGGAGCAGTTTTCAGGGAGATGCGTTGCTGAATTGACTTGGCCTCTATTTTGATTTAAAACGATTTTGGTCAAGGCCACCAATTGCGCATTCATGGTTTTAAGTGCCTCGGAATCGATGGTGTTGGTCTTTGATATGGGTGTTCTCGGATTTGACCATTCGGTATTGTTGTTGGACACTTTTTCTAAAATTTGATATCCTTCGTTGTAAGTCATACTCGTAAATGTTCCACCGGCTGTTGCATCTAAGATGATTTTGGCTGCATTGGTCAGACCATTGTAAAAGGTCTCCAATTGGATGCAATGTGGGATGCCATGATGTGGGCACTTTCGAAGTAAATCTTTAAATCGTTCCCATGCATCCGAAACAGCCTCATCTTCCTCTTGCCTAAACAAAATTATATCATTTCGAAACCTTACATTCCTTGTTGGAGGAAAGTATTTTTGCAAAAATTTATCGGCAAGCTCTTGCCAAGTGGTTATCGAGTGAGGTGCATGTGCGTTCAGCCAAGACTTTGCCTTGTCCCTTAATGAAAAAGGGAAAAGCCTTAGTCTCAATGCCTCATCACTAACACCTTGCAACTGAAAGGAATCGGTCATTTCTAAAAACGATTTTAAGTGTGAGTGCGGATCCTCAGATGGTGATCCTCCAAATTGACCCATGGCTTGGATCATTTGAAACATCACCGGTTTGAGTTCAAAATGATTTGCAACAATATTGGGTCTTAAAATCCCGGAGCTTAAATCACCAACTCCGGAAGTAGCATAGTCCCGTATTTTTCGATCATTGCTATCGGCAATCGTGATTGTGGTCTCCACTACAGGTGGCGGTATTGCAGCCATGTTCACAGTGGAGATCACAGGGGGTTGTCGATTTCTGTTTCTGCGTCTTCTTCGAAAAGTTTTCTCTATTTCAAGATCGATTGGTAACAAAGGTTCGTGTTGTTGCCTTGGCATGCAACACGAAAAGCTTAGAAAAACGAGTTACTCGGGCTCGAACAAAAACTAATGTCTTGAGATTTAAAATCACGTCAGTCCCCGGCAACGGCGCCAAAAACTTGGTACGTGCGAAATGTGTGTTTTAATCGCAGTGGGTTGCAAACTGTCCACAGTGGAAAGTGCAAGTGTACACTGTCCACTATGATCGTCACAGCAAGTAATAGTTGGTAAAATACCAGAATCGAATCCATAGAGACTGGACAATCAAGACAATACGGTTCTCATGAGCTCCTTTTACAAGTTTCAACTAGAGAGGAAAATAATACTTTGATTTGGTTTGGTAAAATAGCTACTTGAAACGATTTACTAAATGTTACAAAGGAGGAATGTAGGTTGGATTTTCCCTAAATTTTATCTCAAATACTCGGTCCTTAGAGTGATCCTCGTATTCGTGGTGGACATTTTCGCTAGAAAAGCCCGGTTACAAAATACTCACACCGTTAGATAAAAATCCCATACTCTTAGTACTTGTTGTTTTGTCAATGGTAATCTCTAAATGGACCTTTTCAGGCCTCGATGGAATGTGTAGAGACAAATACTCTAAGTGTTTTTAATACACAAATTAGCTTGCCTACTACTCCAGTGGGCAGAGATTAGCTCACTGTGCCGACCTCACTTTCGTAAGTGTCAAAAGAATTCTTTCGAATCCCCTAGCATCATTCAAGCTCGTGTCACTGCGTTCTACTTATTTCTAAGTTAAGAACTAGACTTTAGATCCTTGCAAGTGATCGGCTTGTTCGCATCCTTGGGTAAATATCGAGAATGAAAGACCAAAACAACAAATATTCTAAGTATAAAGATTACTCAAGCATTTTTGATAAAATCCAGGTACTTCTCCTTCCTACATCCCAAAGGATGTTTAGCCTAACATTTCCGAAGTAAAGAAAACAAAAGATGAAGAATTGCACATAATAAAACTGAAAGTGATTTGCATTAACTGCTCACAGTGGGGAACGAGAAGTCGTCCCTGCACTGTGTATTTCGAACTACAACAGAAAATAAATTACTGAAATTAAATGCTAAGTTACTGTAGTAAATGAAAGCTTACAACTTAAAGAAATGCTAGATAATATGCAAGATGGATGGATTGTAATAAATGAGACCCAACACCCCTTTTTATACTAAGGAGGAGGTGTTGGTCTTTACACAAAAAGGGTTTTCCAAGGTGTAAGGACTGCAGGGCAATGCTGAAATCAGCCCATAGGGTAATGCTTCAATCCTCCATGTATAGCTCTTATTACCCAATGGTCTTTTAGAAGTCAACTTTTGCAAGTACAAAGGGGTGTACTTGATGCTATCTTCAATGAGAACTACCTTGTACTTCTCCAGCCATTTCTCTGCCAAATGAACCTTCCTCCTCCAGAAAATTAGATTCCAACTAAAAGTTTCTTTTTCTCTTCTTTTTTTTGTTCTGCTCGAAGAGTGGGGAACCGGAGTGGACACTGTATACGTCACTGCGGATGAAAAAATCGTGAAAACACCCAAAACTTCCCCAAATAATTTATTAAAGACCATGGTTCACTCCTTTTGCTCGTTTTCGTAAATCATACCAAGAATGGGGGTTTTTAGAAGTGAAATGGCTAAAATTGACAAAATAAAGTGGAAAATAAATGGAAATAATAACTCTAAAAATAGAGTTATCAATGAACCAACTGGAAGAAGACTTGTTGATCATGCGAATTATGTTGGGGAAGAACTAAAAAAGCACAATGCTGATAAAGCAGCAAGGTCACTTGTAATGCAAGCATTAACTAACTATATTTATCAAAAGGTTGACAGTTTCAATGCCACCGGGAAGGACATGTTTGATGAGCTGATTAAACTTTATCAGGGCTTAGAGGTGGAAAATCATATGAGGACTTCTAATGTGATTAACAAGTATGAAAACTTTAGACAGTAGGAAGGAGAGTCACTGGATAGCACTTATGATCGCTTCACAACCATCCTGAATGAGCTGAATAGATATAGCATAAAGAAATCCATAATTGAGAACAATGTGAAGTTCTTAAGTGTACTTCAGTCCGAATGGAAGAAGTATGCTCACCGCATGAAACATCATTCCAGATTGGCTTCCCTACAGCTACAAGAGATGTTTGAGACGCTTAAACAGGATGAGGATGGAGCAGATGAGAAACGAGAAAAGAAGAAGAAGAAGAAGGATAAGAGAGATAAGAAAGAGAAGAAAGTAGAAGTGTTAGAGAAGAAAGAGGATGAATCTGAAAGTGAACCAATTGCCTTAATATCACACAAGTCTAGGAAGTATACTGATAAGGGAAAGGGTGTTGAATTCGAAGATGATGGTGTCTGCAGTGAGGATCTAGATGAAGCCGAAAGCTTGAAACAAGCCATGATTCTTCTGACAAAGGCTTTTCAGATAAATTTGTGAAGAAGACCGGATCAAACAACCAATGATACTTATCGGGATCCAGAAATGTTGAGCATAAAGATCACATAGAATCCAGGAAGCGGTTTGATGATCGGAAAGATGAAGTGAAGAGAATTGAGGACAAGGAGTTTGTTGATAAGAAAGGGGAGGAACATAAATGCTATAATTGTGGTAAAACTGGTCATTTCGCTAAGGAGTGCTAGAAACCGAAAGTACGAGACTCTAAATACTATAAGAACAAGATGTTACTGGCCAAACAGAAGGAGTATGGGAAAGCACTGCTGGTAGAAAAAGAGTATTGGTTGGTTGGCCAAAATGTGTCTGATGAGCACAGGATGTGATAATTCTGAAGCTGATGCGGCGCCTGAGACAGATGAGGTAGAATCCTTTACTTATAATCATATCGCGAAAAATCTAGAAAAAATGCAATCAAGACTAGATGATACAGTTGGTAAACTTCATAAAGCGCATAAAGTAATTGATTCTCAAAAACAACTAATCACTGAACATAACAAGTTGAGTGATGGGTTGAAAAAGAGTAAGGCTGAATTTGAAGAGTATCAAGATTGCTTTCGAAAAAGAATAGATGATTTGACTTCAAAATTAAAGACTTCAGAAGCAAAGATAATTGAGATTGAGAAATTATTACACTCTTATAAAGATATAAACACCGAACTGACTGAGAAGGCTAGTAGTCTGGAAGAAAAACTGTACAAATTAGGTCAAACTGAACAGACTATTCTTCTAAACACACCTAAGAATTTTAGATACTATCATTCAAAATGGGGCTTGGGATTTGATAATCCTCATTATTTGAAAAATGCTTTAACCAAGTCTCCAAGTTTGTATAAGTTTGAATGGCTTGATCTTCGATCAAGGTATCCTGATAAGTATCAAATTGACTGGCTTAATAAAGAAGAACATGAGGTTGAGGAAGAGGTTAAGAGAAAACTACTATCAAAATGCAACTTCCTTTTGTCTACGGATGGGAGAATAGGAAGGCTTTGGTTCGGAATTAGAAGCACACCTTGTCTAATGACTATTTCCAGAGCTATATGGTTGAGCAACCAAAGGAGAGTAAGAAACCCGCTTTTGAAGGAAAAATTTATTATCCTCCTTTGGTACTCGAACAAAAGCTCGTAGACCTCGAAAGCAAGATCAAAAGCAAAATTGAGGAAGTCAGAAATGATGACCAACTTGCTTTCGATATTGAAAAGAAAGTTATGTTTACAGTTATTTCAAATGGCTTAAAAGAAATGAAAGCTAAACGTAAAGAAATATCTGAAGATAAATCTTTAAAAGAAAAACATTCTTCAGATTCAGATGTTTCTTCATGTAAAGCATTTATGGGAAATACTATCTTCAGAGGCATGACTGTTGTTGACCAAGAAGATTCTGAATCTTGGGACTTGGAAATTCAATCAGTTGATACTCCTCTTGAGAAATATTTTCCTACAGAAGAGAAAAAGCTTTTAGAAAAGAACAAAATGAATTTCTCTATTCGAAGTCTTATGGTATCTTTCACACATCGGATAGTCAGTCTGAGCATGATATTGAGAATCCTTGTGATGTGAAGGGTAAGGAAGTAAAAGAACCAGCTGTTCAATTTGATTTTGATTTTAACGTTAAACTTCCAGATCACTCTGATTTCTTAATAAAAAAAGAGGAACCTAAGAAGACTTTCTTCAAAGGTGAATCTTCAAAATCGGTTGGGAAAAATCCTGATAATGATTATTAGTCCAAATCCAAATCTAAACAATCATTTCAGAAAAAGAAAAAGAAGAAGAATAATCACAGATCTAAGTCTATTCAAGCTCGAAATTTTAAAGCTTATGATTCTTATTTTGCTGGCATTTCAGATCGTTATATAAGAAACAACTCGAGACTCGAATGGAGAATAAAGGAGCCCACACAGGATGTGGCCCAGAAAAAATCATCTCATGTTTCTTTTAATTCCATGAAAAACAATTTTGCTTCTGCGGTTAGAAATCAAGATGTTTGCAATAAACAAAAACTTGTTATTCCGTACAAGCTTTATTCAATGCAACAATTGATTAATTTAGCGCATGATCAAATTTGTTGTTCATCTTGTGGCGTGGATGATTTTATCTGTAAGTCTGATTATTCTCATTGGTTTGGTTATAATTTTCATGGTCCTAAAAGATTTTATACAAATGGAAATTATAATAGAGGTTTTAAAAGTAAGAATACTAAATCCGAACCTGTTGAAACTCCTAACCCAAAAGGACCTATTCTCAAATGGGTACCTAAAACCACTTGATTTCCCTTTTGCAGCCCAGTCATGTGTGGTATTTAGATTCAGGATGCTCAAAACACATGACTGGAAGAAAGGAGCTGCTCAATAATTTTGTGGAAAAGTATGGTGGTAGAATCAAATTTGGGAATGATCAATATTCTCCGATTATGGGTTACGGAGACATTGTTAAAGACAACGTCCGGATTACAAAGGTCAACTATGTTGAAGGTTTGGGACATAATCTATTTAGCATAGGTCAATTCTTTGACAAAGACCTAGAAGTCAACTTCAAAAAGACTCGGTGTTCTGTCAGAACCAAAGGAGGAGATGAACTTCTAGTGGGTACGAGAAAGTCAAATCTTTACACCATTGACCTGTCAAAGATCAAACCAAAGAATGACGTGTGTCTATTGTCTAAAGCATCAATGGAGAAAAGATGGTTATGGCACATACGACTATCTCATCTCAATTTCCGTTATATTCAAAAACTGATGGTAGGTGATTTAGTCCTAGGTCTACCGGTTCTGAAGTTTGAGAAAGTCATCTTCTGTACCGTCTGTGAGAAAGGGAAGATGAAACGAGTTCCTCATCCGCCAAAACCTGAGCCGAGTACACGTAAAGTTTTGGAAATTCTTCATATGGATCTCTGTGGGCTAATGAAGACTCGGAGTATAAGTGCCAAGCGGTATGTGTTGGTTGTCGTTGACGATTATTCGAGATACACATGGGTGAAATTTATACGTTCCAAAGATGAAACACCTGAGTTGATTATCTCGCCAATCAAACAGCTTCAAGTGAATCTTCAAGAATCAGTCCAGACAATCCGATCAGACAACGGGACATAATTTAAAAACAAGACTCTAGATGATTTTCTTAAGTCATTAGGAGTGTCACATCAATATTCTGTGGCAAGAACACCAGAACAGAACGGGGTCGTTGAAAGACGAAATCGTACTATAGTTGAAGTTGCCAGAACGATGATGTCCTATGCTGATCTACCGTTGTTTCTTTGGACAGAAGTTGTGTCAACGGCATGCTACACACAAAATCGTTCAAGCATACACCGACAGTTTGGCAAAACACCATATGAAATTATCAACAATAGAAAACCTGTAATACACTACTTTCGTGTCTTTGGGTGCAGGTGTATCGTGCTAAATGACAAGGATAATTTGAACAAATTCAGTCCTAAGGCAAAAGAGGGCGTTTTCATCGGATACTCGTCAACCTCAATGATATACATAGTCTATTTCAAATCTTCCAGAACCGTGATAGAAAGCATTAACGTCAAATTCGATGAGACTGAAGAAATGGCTTCTGTACAAAACAGTACAGAACCCGCAATATCTGGAATTCTAGCGTCCGGACAAATCCGTCCGATGACTACTAAGTCAAACAAAGATCAAGCTTCTACTTCTAACTCTACTCCTAATGAACTTGATACTTTGTTTGAAAATTTTTATGATGATTTGTTTGGAAACAATAACTCATCTTTTTTTTTTGATAAGGTTCATCTAGGCTTTGCCTAGACTACATCCTTGGCAATTTGGAAACAAACAAACAAAGCGGCCGTCTCATCTTCGAATGTTAATGACAGGAATCAGATTGCTCAAAATCTAGTACAAGCTACATTGTCAGGTCCTTCAACGGTACCGACATCACCTAATACTGGTGCAACGACTCCTGCGTCTTCCCCAAGCAATCCAATCATGACATCTACACAAGCAATATCAACTAATGGTGCTTCTTCATCAGGTACGACTTCAAATGTTAATGATCAGAATACTGCTACCATACCTGAGGCATCTACTAACGCAGTTCCCGAGGCAATGCCAATTGTCACTTCTGACAACCAACCAGCCTCACATCCGGAACCGACATTGACGATTGAGTTGAACTTCGATAAAGATCCTACCTTAGTAGACCCCAATCGAGATGCTATCCACACTCGAAGAAGTGGACAACAAGTCACCCAATAGATCAAGTGATTGGTGAAGTGTCTGAACCTGTGAAGACCAGATCTGCAACTGCAAATGAAGTTCCGTTCGCGCTCTTTCTAAGTCAAGTTGATCCAACCACAGTTCAACAAGCCTTGGAAGAAGCGGATTAGATTATTGCAATGCAAGAGGAGCTGAATCAATTTGAAGCTCTGAAAGTGTGAAGATTAGTTCCTAGATCCAAAGGAAAGACAATCATTGGTACAAAGTGGGTCCTGAAAAATAAGAAAGACGAAGACGACATAGTTGTGAGAAACAAAGCCCGACTAGTAGCAAAAGGGTACAGGCAACAAGAGGGTATAGACTACGATGAGATGTATGCACCGGTTGCTCGCTTAGAGGCAATTCAGATGTTCCTATCTTTTGCCGCCTACAAGAACTTCACTGTTTATCAAATAGACGTGAAGACTGCATTCTTGAACGGTGTTCTGAAGGAGGAAGTGTACGTGTCTCAACCTGAAGGCTTTGTAGACAAAGATAAACCCGATCATGTGTATATTCTTGACAAAGCTCTTTACGGTCTCAAGCAAGCCCCACGTGCCTGGTACGAAGTTCTATCTACCTTTCTACTAGGTGTCGGCTTTGAAAAAGGTAAAATCGACACAACTCTTTTTACCAAGCATGAGGAAGGTGAAATTCTTCTCGTACAGATTTATGTTGATGATATAATTTTTGGTTTGACTAACCCTGCATTATGTACCTGGTTCTCTAACATTATGGTGACCAGATTCCTGATGAGTATGATGGGAGAGATTATCTTCTTTCTCGGATTACAAGTCAAGCAGTTTTCGACCGGAATCTTCATTAATCAGTCCAAGTACGTGTTTGACATTCTGAAGAAATTCAAGATGGAAAACTGTACGCCGATTGGTACTCCGATGGCACCAGGATCTAAGATCGGTCCAGATCCTGATGGTGAGGATGTTGATTTTAAGAATTATAGAGGAATGATAGGGTCATTAATGTATTTAACTGCGAGTCGTCTAGATATTATGTTTGCAACTTGTCTGTGTGCAAGATTTCAGGCTAAACCTAAGGCATCACACCTTGGCGCTGTCAAAAGAATATTTCGATATTTAAAAGGCACACCGCATCTTGGACTGTGGTATCCAAAAGGGACGGGATACGAACTCACCGCATACTCAGACGCGGATCATGGAGGAAGCTTGCTAGACATGAAGAGCACATCGGTACATGTATAGTTTTTGGGAGACAAGCTCGTAAGCTGGTCATCCAAGAAGCAAAACTGTGTGTCAACATCAACTGCGGAGGCTGAGTATGTAGCCGCGGCCAGCTGTTGTTCACAAGTGCAGTGGATGAAGACCCAACTCATGGACTACGGGTTCAAGTATGAGAAGATCCCCATATATTGTGACAGCAAAAGCGCGATTGCCATATCTGCTAATCCTGTCCAACACACCAAGACTAAACATATCGACATCAGGTATCATTTTATTAAAGATCATGTTGAGAAAGGAACAATTGAACTATACTTTGTTACAACTGAGCATCAACTTGCCGATGTTTTCACAAAAGCCTTGGATGAAAAACGCTTTAATTTCTTAGTATCCAAGATTGGCATGTTGAACATGAAAGTTTAACTTTCTTATATTGATCATATAATAGATGGAAAGATTTGTATCTCAATCTAGATATTGTATCTATATTGATACACTCAAATTTTCATCATATTCTATTCTCAATATATGTTATTTAAATTTTCATGACTTTGTTGTTTTTTCAAATGTTTGTTCAACTTGTTATTTTTTCTTTTCCTTTAATGTTGTATTTGAGATTATATATGTTACCTGTATCTGCATAAGGTGTGTTCATGGTCTCAGGGGGAGTATAGTATAGATTTTATGCACAAGAATAGGGGGAGTGTGCATAACTGACATATCTTGTAAGTATATATGACATGGGAATATGGGAAAACAACAAGGTAAGTTCTCTAAACTGCTTTAACACTAACTCTTCAATGATGAAAAATAATTTTCCAAATTTTTTTCATCATTTAAGGGGAGTGAAAACCTTGTTTTGAGTGCTTAATCAATTGGAAGTTGGACATCTTCCAATGTGATAAAATCTTTTTGAAATTTCTTGAAAAATATTTTGGAAAAATGTCTAAATGTTGAAGTTATCGCACCTAGGGGCTTGTGATAAAGGGTGTTATCGCATCAAGCTACTTGCGATAAAATACCTTTAGGTTTTATCGCAACATGCTTATTGCGATAACACAGGTTATCGCAACCTTAGCTTGCGATAACAGGAGTGAACAGTGTTTATCGCAACGCCTTGTTGCGATTACACTTGGGTTATGTCTATCGCACCTTGCCTCTTGCGATAACATGATGGTTTATCGAAACCTCTTTCTTGCAATAAACTGACACTGTGGCAGGTCAACCGTTGGACCAATCATTTGCTGCCATGTGTCACTAGTCTCAAATTCGTATAAATAGAGAGGTTTTTGAAACATTTGTCTTTTTCTAAACTCTCAAGACTCTCTCAAGCATACCGTGCGATTCTGTGATTTTCGAGGATCTTTGTGTTCCAGTTGATTTCATTGCATTCAGAATCACTTCGAGGTTAAATTCATATCTTTATTTCATTGTTTTATCCATTAAATCTCTGTCCACAGTCGTTTTTATTTGCTTAGCGTCGAACTCAAGTGAGTTTTTTTCGTATTCTCATCATAAATCGATGTGTTTGGGTTTGTTACATGTTAGAAATGCTAGGGTTTTGTTCCTGTGTACTTTGCGAACCTAGTAGAGTATATTAAAAGTTGATTTTGTGCGAAAATTTAGTTTATGGTCTTGAACACTTAGATTTAGTTTCGTGTTCAAGATTATCGCAACCTTAAGTGTTCTTCGTGTTCAACGTTGTCGCAACCCTCATATCTCCATCTTTATCGCAAGCCATTGGTTGCGATAAAATTTTATCACATCCTTTACCTGGCGATAAAACCTTCCTTGCGACAATGTTTGTGTGACTTGCGATAACCCCAGTACTTAGGATATTTTTTGTCAACTTTTCATAAAAACTCAATTTTTGGCACTATACTGATTCTATTCGACACCAGATGGCAAATGTAAGACACAATGATGGTCACTCCTCTGATGAAAACACTGTGATTCCGTCTCATCGATCCTCGCATCCATTGGTGAATACACGTGATTTAAACGAAGAACTTTTACCAGGGAGTCTTCATCTTGCTCTACTTGACAACAACCACCATCTGGATCTCGGTGTTGATTTCGAGTACCGCATCATCCTAGAGATCATCCGCGGTCATCCTCTTCGCACTGCTCTCACCAAGTTCGTCACCGTACTAGTGATCTACCTTCAGCAATTCTGGCATACACTATAATTTCACCCAACTCACAGACGTGGTCAACATTTCACCGCCAAGGTCGATCATTTCGATGTCCGTCTTACCCTGAAACGACTCCGATGAGCCTTGGATCTACCATACAGCAATAACTTTGAAGACATGGTTCCCGTGGAACAACTTTTTGCAAATATTCACAGCTTGGGATATCAAACCCCGAACAACTCAGTCCTTACCCGTTCTTCTAACTTCAAGAGGAAGTTTCTCCCAAGGGTCTGGTATACTCTATTCTCCGTTATTAACCACTGCATGACATCAAAACATACAAGTCTTGATAAGTGTAACATAGCCACTCTCAGGCTATTCCTTGCCGTTGGTTTCAACCGCCGTATCGACTTTGCCATTATTATCTGGAATGAACTCATCGAGATAGTTGGTGACAAGTCAAAGTCGATCAAGATTCGCCATTTCGTGCCATATCAAAGGTTTCTGCAGATTATTATTCACCAAATCATGGAAAGCAATCAAGAGATACCAAGACGACCCAATGCAGTCCAAGGCTCGAGCCAATGGATGCACTTCCTAAAGATGCCCGACCCAATCAACTTCGCCCACATCGCAGTCATACCGGAAGACGTGCTAGACTATGCCGACCAGCAGTCTAAGGTGGTTAGACAGTATAGAATAGATAATGCACTGATGGTCCAACCACATCTGGAGGGACCTACCCACAGTGCCAACCAATTAGGCGGTGAGGGTCAACAAGTCGAGCAGGTTCAGGAACGTGGGGTTCCTGAACAGGGAGAGGTGAGGAGAAGAGTAAGAAAGAGAGGGGGTAATGTGGCGTGGACTGCTGGTCTGGCATCTACCTATAAAGCTACCAAAGCTACCAAACTTCAAATCTTTGATGATGATGTGTCATGGGATTCTACTGACGATGTCGATGATGTTATATATGTTTCTCCTTCTGAGGATGAAGCCACTACCCAACCCAGTGTCAGGATCGAATCTTAACAAGATAATTAATACTTAGAATTCAGAATTAAAGAATCTGCGGAAAAGAACTTTAATTCTCACAATCAATGAACAATGTAACAGAAAATTCACCACTTTGTGTATTCACTAAATCGACTCACAAGATTACAACCAAACCTCAATCTTGTTGAACAGGCTCAACAAGACGACTTCTACTTCTCTAGAAATAGGGTTCTTACACCTTGAGGTTAATTCTCTCTGAAAACGATATCGAATTCTTTTTCACACGTATATTAACTCGTCTGCTTAATAGCTATCTATCAACAAATATATATACTGAATAATTACAAGATAACAATCAAAATAAATGATCTTCAGAATATTCTTTTAAGTATATCTTCAATCGTTCCATCTTTATCTCCTTCAATCTCGCATTCCATGTTCTGATCCCAAGCAGTATTAACTTCATTCTTCTCAAGCAGTACTAATAATCTTTCAGCAGTAGTAATGTTTGATATGCCCAAGCAGTACTAACAGTTTTCGTAAGACATCAGCAGTACTAGCAGCATTAATGATATTCCAGCAGTAGTAATATACCAGCAGTATTAACTTTGTTCAGCAGTATTAACCATGTACCAGCAGTAGTAACTTGTCTAGCAGTACTAATCATGTTCTTGCAGCATTAATGACTCAGCAGTACTAACCTTGAACTAGCAGTAGTATCTTTGTTCTGGCAGCACTAACATTGAACTAGCAGTACTAACTTGATCTGGCAGTAGTAATGTTGTTCTGGCAGTACTAACCATACTTAGCATATCTTCAGTTCCCAACAATCTCCCCCTAACTTGACTTTTCAGGATGAGAAGTTAAGTTCTTCAGATGATGCTTCCAAAACCTAATCATCAACGCATAAATTTGGATCCAATCCCAGACTTTGATTGAGAATCCTTTTTACAAGGTATCTTGCCATTTTAGAGTCTTTGTCACTCACCAACTTAGCATGCAGCATTCCATTCAACTTTTTCATGCTGTGCTTGTATACAACATCCACCAAATAATATTCATGAAATGTATTGTCAAGAGAGATGACATACACTCCACAATTCTCAATGAGCATCCAGTTGGTAATGACTTGAAAATTCCTTGCCATCAAATACTGAACTGCTTCTGGTTTGAACATTAAGCACAAGTATTCAAGAACCATCTTGGTGATAGACATACCTTGCTCTGTCAGCATGTTTCCATATAGCCTCATTCCCACCTTGAACATCTCTTCCAAGTCAGATCTAGAGCATGTTCTGATAAGTTTTCCCCAAGTAGGACAAACTTCAAACTTTCCATCTGCCCTTTTGATTCTGATCAACTCCTTTCTTCCATCTTTCAATGTGTCCCAGAAGATGATCTCTGGAGGCATGGAAGACAATGGTGTAGTCTTGATTGGATTAGTATCAACCACAGTTATATACACATCACATTGAGCATTTGATTGTGATTGTACAT
Organism: Saussurea involucrata; assembly: GCA_033807775.1. NCBI lineage: Eukaryota > Viridiplantae > Streptophyta > Magnoliopsida > Asterales > Asteraceae > Saussurea > Saussurea involucrata. Next base: position 31,583,196 of record CM066323.1, read on the forward strand.
TGCTTGGTTGACCTGATGAAGTTGCCACTTCTTCTTCAGCAACTTTTGGATCAGATTTCTCTTTCACTGCTTCCTCCTGGGCTTCTTTTACAGTTGGATCCACCATTGGCTTCTTTACATCTTTCTTCTTTGAGGCTATTGACTTTGTTCTTGGCCTCTTTGTTCTTTTGAAAGATTTAACAGCTTCAGGAGTGGTTTCAGCTGTTTCTTCTTTGTGGCTCTTAGCAGCACTAACAGTTTCTGCTGCCTTTTGTTTTTCAGCAGCAGTAACCATTTCTACTGCTATAGCTGTTACTGCTTCTTTCATGACCTTTAATACTGCTGCTTCGACACTGTCCTTCACAATCCCATATATCTCTTCATCAATCTCTGCTTTAGTTACTGTAGGAACAAATTCTGCTTTCTTCTCACTTTCAGATACTGCTGCTTCAGTCTTAGATACTGCAGCATTATCTGTTTCTACTGCTGGTTCTGTTTCTACTTCTTTTGCAACCTCAGCAGCAGTAACGGTTTCTGCTGCTGTTTCTGTTTCTGCTTCTTTTGTAATATCTGCAGCCTCCTCAGTCTCCCCCTCAACCTTATACTCATACTCCCCCTCAATTTTTTCATCCTCCATGTTTAGATCAGAGTCTAACTCCCCCTTTTTGGAAGCATCATTGGTAGGGTTTCTTCTCCTAAGGACAAACTGAGCTTTCTTCTTTCTGTGTATCAACTTAGTGATCATCTTCCTTTGCTTCTCAAGCTGTGAGTTTTGATAGAGGACCACTTTCTTGAGTTCATCAATTTCCTTTTTCTGATCCATGACCTCAATGTTGATATTTGCAATAGTTTCCATCAATTCCTCGTACGTATATCTATCCTCACCCTGTTTAGGAGTTTTTACCTCCCTTAAAGGATCATTGGAAGTTTTAGCAGGTGTCTCTTGCCTAGCAAAAGCACTACCTACCCCCTTGGTTTCTTGGCACCTGGGACCTCTGGATGATTTCTCACCCTGAGTTGCCGTGAGGAAGGGCTTAGTTATTTTACCACTGGCCTTCTCTTTGCTAGCAGAAGTAGTGGCAGCCTTGCGACTCACATGCTCAACCTTCTCCTTAGTGAGCACCTTCTTGGGGTTGGGAGACAACCCTGTGGTTTCCCTTTCGATATTCTCCATTGGAGAATGCTCCAACAGAGGGCTTAAAGGCTTCGGGCTCTTAGGAGATACAGCAAGGGAAGGAACCTTGTGTACCTTTCTTCTTTCAAACTTTTTGGTTATTATGGGAGTGGGTCGTACAAGAATGGACTGAGGGATTTCTTTTGTGATGGAAGGTTGGGATTGGTCATCAGCGGGTGTGTCTAATGAGGGCCTTGACCCTGATGGCATACCTTCAAATGTGTGGGACACAACCATCATTGTAGAGAACAATGGTGTGTCAACTCCTTCCGAGTCCCTAGGAAGTCTTTTCATATTTGAAAAAACCTTCCCTTTAGGGGGTTTTGGCACATATACCTCATCAAACTGAGGTAATTCCGTCAATTCCTTAGTTATCACTTCTTGAACAAACCTTGGATACATATAAAACCGCTTTTTGGATTCCAGGTTTGATACAAGATCATTGAAAAGCATTTGAGAAAAATTAAACTTCCTGTTAGTGGCTAAGCAGACTAGAGCATAAGCAATAGTACTGCTAAACTCACTCCATCCAGTAGTTTTCTTTGAAATACAATGCATTAGGGTATGAACAAAGAATCTCCATTGAGTAAAAAACTTTGACTTGTAGAATTTAAAAACTCCAATGGGACCTTCATACCCCATTCTTTGTAAAGTTGAGAAGAGTTCTTCATTGGGAATAGAAGATATACCTGAGGCATCATCTAGTCGAAGAGTGATGCGAATGAGTTCTTCTGAAACTTTCAAGGGTTTGTCACATACCCTTGTTTGAATGACTTTATGCCCATCTTCGGATTCTACGGTGGCATTGGCCCAGAATTGCGTCTGATGCTCGATGTATATTGTTGGATTCACCGTTAGGGCATACGAAATATGAGTGGACTTGAGAAAATCCACAATTTCATGAAATCCTTCGGCCTGCTTCGGCTTCTGAAGCATTGCAATCTCATTATGCTCGTCGACAAACTCCATAATCGTTGTGCTTCCTGAGGATTTGTATAGAAAACACAGAGATTCTAGGGAGAAGAGGTTAGAACGAGAGAGAGGAGAAGTTAATGCGAAGAGTCGTTATGAACTTTGGCGGGCAAACAGGGGTATTTATAGCAGTATTTGCCCTAGATTTTCAAAAGCAGTATTAACGACATAAGCAGTATTAACCACGAAGCAGTATTAACTACATAAGCAGTATTAACCACGAAGCAGTATTAACTACTTAAGCAGTATTAACTACTCATTGGCAGTATTAACTGTGCACTAGCAGTATTAACTACTGAGCAGTATTAACTGCAAAACAGTATTAACTACTGAGCAGTATTAACTGCAAAGCAGTATTAACTGTGCACTAGCAGTATTAACTACTGAGCAGTATTAACTGCAAAGCAGTATTAACTACTGAGCAGTATTAACTGCAAAGCAGTATTAACTACTGAGCAGTATTAACTACTCACTGGCAGTAGAAAATATGTACTAGCAGTAGAAACTCTGCACTGGCAGTAGTAACTCTGCACTAGCAGTAGTAACTCTGCACTAGCAGTAGTAACTCTGCATTAGCAGTAGTAACTCTGCACTGGCAGTAGTAACTATACTTGCACTTTGCAGCATTTGTCAAATCCTCAAATGTCATCTTACCTTCTGACACATCACCTTTGCCACTTATCTTACCTCCTGCAAGATTAATGTTGCTGACTCGGATTCCGATTCAGATCAAGACCTCGATGCGCATTTGATTCCAAGACATGTTGGTCTGAGAGATCGAATAAAGTGTTCCGATGCTGATTTCACCCGCAACGTCGGACTCTCAGGCGAAACTGGTGTCATAAGGCGGGATGAGGGTGTTGTAGTTGAAAATGTTGAGATAGTGAGCCGAGAGATTGCTAGAAAGTAAATGGGAAAGACTGAGACAGGGTCACACAAAGTTTTAACTCGTGACCCTTCCCAAACCGATCTAAGCCGGGTACCACATCCACTGCCAACGAGCGTACGTCGCTGTTGCGCATTGAAACAGACATGGTGGACTCAGCCATGCAGTGCACAACCCCACAAAGCCACTCATCGGCTTCTCGACAAGCCGATGTTTCATTCAACACAGGAGATCAAGCACAACTTCGATCAGGAACACACTCAGTGTTTGCTGATATTGAACAAGGTAGGCTCCTGCCCCGACCATCGAACTTTATTCCGCGCACCTCGAGTCTAGTACAATTTGGACGAACTACCTTTCCTAGGACACGAGCGCCGGTATATCACCAAGTTGGAGGCTTCCGTGCCCCAACCGGAACACCCCGAGTCAGGACGCCATTTGTTGGTGCCTCACGAGGACAGGGTGGAAGTCCTGTCATAGCTAACACCATGCCAGCTATAAGCACAAGCCATTTAGTTGGTTCAACTGCAATGCAAACCGTAAACCTACGTGGTACAAGTGTTAGGCCCAATTTCACTACTTTCTCTCTTGATCAGGTGGTTGATATGCTAGGCCCGCCCCGACATTATGTAACTCTGGATTTCCTGAGAGCTTCTCTAGCATCCATCAACAACTCTTACAAGCTCCACCATAAGGAAATGCAAGAGACAGTTGACAGACTCTCAACAGAAGTTAGTAGAGCCGTTAAAGGGAAAGGGGTAGCAGAGCCTCCTTCGGCTCCTGAATCTCAACCATCCGAAGCCTAACCCAGATCTCAACCTCCACCATCACAACCCTTAAATACCATCCCAACCCATGAGCTCAAATATGAGCTTCTAGCCCGGTTACTTGCTCAAGGAGATACCAATACAAACGAAGAGGTAGAGTTAGTAGGTTTACTCCGAAGACAATCTGAAACCCAAAACCAATTACCCACTAGTGCTGATTTTCAAAACCTCCAAGTCTCTATTAAAGAGATCACACAAGCTATGGTTACTGGTTATAAATCTCTATCTGACAGAATCACAGTGTTAGAGCAACCTTGTGGTACTCAAGCTCAAGGTTCCAACAAACGAAGACATGATGATCAGGATGATCCTGATCAACATGAGGGGGAGAAGAGAACCAGAGTTAGAGAATCCGGTGGTGTAAATGCTGAAAATGTTGGTGGATCAAGTCAGGCAATAACTGAGGGGGCAGAGGGGCAGGTGGACAGGAAACGGAAGTTGTCCAGGTTGATGATAATCCTGTTCTAGCTGGTGTCATAACTAGGGTTGAAAAGCCTCAAGTTGCTGACAATAGAACCGAGGAAGAAAAGATGGCAGATGATATGCTAAATGATTATATCTACATAGATTCAGAGGAGGAACCGAAAACGACAACTGTTCAGATTAAGGAAGAAATTGATGATGTGTTTGATACAACCGGAGCTCATGTAGTTGAATCTGATTCCGATGATGATACTTCTCAAGCGCAACCACCGAATGATCAAGGTACAGGTAGTTCAGCTCAAAATATTCCTGTAAATACTGATGGCAAGATAAGAGATCCAATCCAAGATGCTGAGCTTAGACACTATCAGATGATGATTGATGTTGAACCAAACTATGTCCAGACTGGAGAAAGAGTAAAGATACTCACTCCATTTCAAGAAAGTATAAGGAAGGATTTGTTTGTAAAAGACGATCAGAGGATCAACCTGGTAAAAGTATACGGACTTGAGAAGTGGCCGCCTCTTCACACAATAGAGTTTTTGCACGTAATTAACAACAAAGACCTGAAGATGGATGTTGTAAGGTCTGAAAAAATGATTATGAAGGTTGTGAAGATAAAGTCATACAAGCTACTCAATGTTTGGTATCTGCAGTTTACTGTTAAGAGGTCAGATGACACTGAATGTGTCTTTTCAGAATCCGACTTCAAGAGCCCGAAGCTAGATGATATCCTTAGCCTCTACCATATCCTTGTCAGCATTCTTAATAAGCCAATTGAATGGTCTGCGGCTTATCAGAGTGTTAAAAGATTCATGAGAAATATGCTGAAATTTTCTTATCTAGCAGATTTTCAAATGGCCTTAGAAGCACATCAGTCCAGAGTGAATCTCCAAAGACCCAACAAAAGACTTGCTGACATCCAAGGTATTCCTGCTTACTCTGTGCTTGATAAACCAGAACTCGGGGTCGTCTACTTCAATCATGAGAAGAAGAAGAGATTCCTGAGAATCTGTGAGGTAAACAAATACAGCGATGGAGCCTTCAAGATGATCAAGATCCATCTGGAGAGCCAACTCAGACTTGATGGAAGTGGAGAGGTCAAGCTAAAGGATAAGGAGAAGCGACTGGTAAGACAAGTCCTGGATGCCTTTACTTACAGACAAGAGTACCGGAATGTTCACCGAATGATCAAGGTACAGGTAGTTTAGCTTAAAATATTTCTGTAAATACTGATGGCAAGATAAGAGATCCAATCCAAGATGCTTAGCTTAGATACTATCAGATGGTGATTGATGTTGAACCAAACTATGTCCTGACTGGAGAAAGAGTAAGGATACTCACTCCATTTCAAGAAAGTATACGGAAGGATTTGTTTGTAAAAGACATTCAGAGGATCGACCTGGTAAAAGTATACGGACTTGAGAAGTTGCCGCCTCTTCATATAATAGAGTTTTTGCACGTAATGAACAACAAAGACTTGAAGATGGACGTTGTAAGGTCTGACAAAATGATTATGAAGATTGTGAAGATAGAGACATTCAAGCTGCTCAATGTTTGGTATCCGCAGTTTACTGTTAAGAGGTCAGATAAAACTGAATGTGTCTTTTCAGAAGACGACTTCAAGAGCCTAAATCTAGATGATATCCTTAGCCTCTACCATATCCTTGCCAGCATTCTGAATAAGCCAATTGAATGGTCTGCGGCTTATCAGAGTGTTAAAAGATTCATGAGAAATATGCTAAAATTTTCTTATCTAACAGATTTTCAAATGGCCTTAGAAGCACATCAGTCCAGAGTGAATCTCCGAAGACCCAACAAAAGACTTGCTGACATCCAAGGTATTCCTGCTTACTCTGTGCTTGATAAACCAGAACTCGGGGTTGTCTACTTCAATCATGAGAAGAAGAAGAGATTCCTGAGAATCTTTGAGGTAAACAAATACAACGATGGAACCTTCAAGGTGATTCAGATTCATCTGGAGAGCCGACTCAGACTTGATGGAAGTGGAGAGGTCAAGCTAAAGGATAAGGAGAAGCGGCTGGTAAGACAAGTCCTGGATGCCTTTACTTACAGACAAGAGTACCGGAATGTTCACCGAATGATCAAGGATAATTCAACTCAAAATATTCTTGTAAATACTGATGGCAAGATAAGAGATCCAATCCAAGATGCTGAGCTTAGATACTATCAGATGGTGATTGATGTTGAACCAAACTATGTCCTGACTGGAGAAAGAGTAAGGATACTCACTCCATCTTAAGAAAGTATAAGTAAGGATTTGTTTGTAAAAGACGTTCAGAGGATCGACATGGTAAAAGTATACGGACATGAGAAGTGGCCACCTCTTCACACAATAGAGTTTTTGCATGTAATGAACAACAAAGACCTGAAGATGGATGTTGTAAGGTCTGACAAAATGATTATGAAGATTGTAAAAATAGAGTAATACAAGCTGCTCAATGTTTGGTATCCGCAGTTTACTGTTAAGTGGTCAGATGACACTGAATGTGTCTTTTCAGAATCCGACTTCAAGAGCCTGAAGCTAGATGATATCCTTAGCCTCTACCATATCCTTGCCAGCATTCTGAATAAGCCAATTGAATGGTCTACGGCTTATCAGAGTGTTAAAAGATTCATGAGAAATATGCTGAAATTTTCTTATCTAACAGACTTTCAAATTGTCTTAGAAGCACTTCAGTCCAGAGTGAATCTCCAAAGACCCAACAAACGATTTGCTGACATCCAAGGTATTCCTGCTTACTCTGTGCTTGATAAACCAGAACTCGGGGTCGTCTACTTCAATCATGAGAAGAAGAAGAGATTCCTGAGAATCTGTGAGGTAAACAAATACAGCGATGGAACCTTCAAGATGATTCAGATCCATCTGGAGAGCCGACTTAGACTTGATGAAAGTGGAGAGGTCAAGCTAAAGGATAAGGAGAAGGGGCTGGTAAGACAAGTCCTGGATGCCTTTACTTACAAACAAGAGTACCGGAATGCTCTGACAAGATTCGAGATCGTTCTTGGAATTCGGAAGAAGCATGTGAACCCAGTGAACGCTTAAATCTATTGCCTCTACTTTGATACAAAGGGGGAGATTGTTTAGTGCTCTAACTGACACCTTGTATCAAGTAGAGGGGCTTACTTGAAACTTTATATTTTGCATCCTTTATAAGGATTTTCCCTTGTATTTCCTTAGTATGTCATTCCCTACAATTCCAAGTACTGTGTGCATATCTCTATCATTCATCACCATTGTACTTGAAGATTGATTCTTACTTAATAGAGGGATGACCAATTGATTCATATTGCTATATACTCTCCAACCCTTGCATTTTCAAAACCAAATCTTCAAGCTTCTCCATATCATTAACTACTAGACCAAGGGCAGCTTGAGCATCATGTTCAAGTTTGTCATGATACTCGTTTCTTTCTCCATACCAATGACGTTTCTTCAATATTTCAGAAGGAATGATATACTTTCTCTAACGCTTCACTATATATTGCAAAAATATCTCATCAATGCACATATTCTTCAATACAAAAAATATATGACGACATAGCAAATCGTAATAACGATAAAACAACCAACTACAATCAAAAGTACCATTGCACTTATTATGCACAACCTGGAAAAAATTTAAATAACTTCACTATTCACCATGAATAATAACTTATATTCATCATAATTTAATAAATATAATAATAATAATTAATAAGACTATTAATGAATTAAAATATAAATTAATAATTAAACGAACCTTGTAATAAGACTTTTTACATAAACTTATGAATTTCCACTGCATTCACCATTCACATCAACTGCATCTTTCCTTTTATGTTGAACCTTCTTCTTTTCAATCACAATAATAACATCATAACCATCTACCAAGCTCAAAGATGATTGGAAACACGACCAAACAAATTCATTTATCTCATTTTGAACATCTTTGGATATAGCACATGTATATATATCTTAGAAACATGAACCTCAATTGTAAGGGATGTCCTAAACTTCGGTATTGTTGTTCTTGTTTGATGGTTAAGTACCCTATGATTATTCCTTTGTTTGTCAATAGCTGAATCAAATGAGTCAATAAAAGCGATAAGGTTTGCACCATGATGAAAAAATAATGAAAAGAATGATTTTTCACTCTCAGATCTTGATGTCGTTCTCATTAGCCGAGCCATCAAAATATCCTTATAAAATGATCGAATCCACCTATCCTATCATCATACATATACGACAACCACTAGTGGCCAATAAGACCAAAATCAACCACTAAAGGCGTCCATCTCTCTTCAAATAAATAGGATCAATATGCTCATCCCATATAAGACCATGGAAACATTTCTTGAAATCGGTATTTGAAATAATATCGGAAGAAATCTAAAACCATTTAGTCATATAATAATTACAATTCATATTAAAAGATTCAGAATACATACAAATAAAGAAAAAAATGAATTACCTTATAAGGCAATTTTGTACTAACGTACCACATACAAAACCTGTGCCTTGACTCTGTAAAGACCTCAACAATAACTTGCTTAACAGCAAGACATTGACCAATTACCACCAACTTTGGTTGCTTCCCAAATGATTTCAAGAAAAAAAGAAGCAACCATTTGTAGGCTTCAATATTTTCTATTTTCTCCACCAAGAAGACCAGTACTAAGAGTTACACAGTTCTTGTGATTGTCAATTCCTGTGAATGAGACGAATACCATATAGTACCTAAAACACATACCATTAATAAAATAAATTAAGAAAAACAAATACTAAAAGAAGCTATAAAAGAAAAAAAATACGAATACTTAATTATTTGTTCTAAAAGTTGCATCAAATGAAATAATGTCACTAAACTCCTCAAAGTTGCATTTAGCTGTCTCATCTGTAATAACCGAGACCTAAATTGGAAAGGTTTAAGTGTTGTGTGAATTATGTAATGACAAAAGTTCAGGGGCTAATTTTTTAAGTTTTGGGGCAGGTATAAAAAGCCCCAAATAGGGCTCAAAACCCTAGTTTCCAATCATTTTGGTGTGGGTAGCGGCTGAGCAAAAGAGAAAGAGAAAGAGAGAGCAAGAAGGAAGAAAGGGTTCATCAATTTTAGTTGAAGGAAGAGAAAAGTTTGCAGCATCATCTAGTATCAGGTAATCTCTCCTCTACCATTCATAGCCTTTGATTTTGCTGCTGAACTAGTTATATTTGGGGTTTTTAATTGAAAGTTGAGTTTGAAGCTTAATGGAAGTTGTTAGGTGTTATATTGTGTTTTGCAGCTAAGAGTTTGGTATTAAATGAACTAAGTAAGTCAAAATACTGTTGTTAATCTATGATTTGTTGGAATAAGAACTTATCAGTGATTTTCGGTTCCTACTGAGTTTAGGGTCGTCGTCCAGAAAGTCCCTGTGGGTGTCCGGACACGATGACCGATTGAGAAAGGTATCCGGATGGGATGACTGCCCGGGTAGAAAGTATTCGGTAAATAGAAAGTATTCGGTAAGTAGAAAGTATCCGGTAAGTAGAAAGTATCCGGTAAGTGTGAAGTGTCCGGTAAGTGTAAGTTTTCCGGAAAGTAGAGTTGTCCGGAAAATAGAGTTGTCCGGAAAGTAAAGTTGTCCGGAAAAGTAGAGTTGTCCGAAAAGTTGGATAGTCAGCTTATATGTTTTATCCTTTCATTCAGGTAAATCGATTGGAAGTACGGAACATAGTAGGAAAGGAAAGTAAGCGTATCAAGTGAGTTTTTCTAACTAAAATACGTGACTTTTAACGTGTTTTCTAAAGTAAATACATGATGAGAAATGCCATGTTTTATTCCTATACTTTTAACTGCATGAAAGATTATTTAAAGTTTTACATGAGATATATGCATACATTGTGTGGGACGTAAATTGGCCAAGTCGGGGGGTGTGGCCTGCCAGTGCTCATGCCAGGAGGAGTGACCCATTTATGCCATGGAAGAGTGACCCTGTAACGCAGCGTGAGACTGACTCGTTGTCACTTTCGAGTGACTTCAGGGTGCCATTTACGGGAGCGGATTTATCCGTGAAAGTTTATGTAAAGTTATGTGATAGTTTTACGGAATGTTATGTGAAAGTTTATGCAAAGATATTTGAAAGTTATGAACAGTTTTGAAATGATTTTGAGAACTGTCAGGAGGGAGCTCACTAGACCTCATGGTCTAACCCTCGTATTTTCCAAACTAAACCTTTTCAGATAAGCAGATAGTAAGAGGCTCTGGCGAGTGAGCAAGAGCAGGATAGAGTACAGATGCAGGTAGAGACAGTGCTTTTGGCACTCGTAGAAACTAGTATATTCTCAGTTGTGTATAGGTTGTTTCCGCCAACCTAAATTTTGAGACTTATGTAAGAAATTTTGGGACCCATTTCTAGGATATTCTGAGTTATATGAAGTGCATGCTTTATTTTAGACTGGATTGTTACAATTGGTATCAAAGTCATAGTTTAAGGGATTTAGGTGACCGGACGGGCCTAAACTTAAACTTTGGAGTAGAAATCACAACTGAGAATCAGGAAATGCGTTAGAAGGGCACTATCATAGAGATATGACTAATAGGGTACTAAGGACAGTCATATAAGGTAAGTTTGGGATTACACCTGGCCAGTGTAATTGCGAACTTACAGGTACATGTATGTGCTTGACCTACCTTATTATCCGATGTTGTAGTCTTAAGCTAGTTTATATGTCGTGTTCCAGTAATCTAGAATGTCAGCAAGATCCCTAAGAGGTAGATTGAGACCCCTTGTTGGGGGAGTATCTTGAGAGTTCATTTATGATGTGATTTATGTATACATCGTAGAGAAGAAATGTTGTATAAAATGTTATGAGTCGTCTAGAGGTAGATCTTCGTGGATTCGAAGAGGATGAATGACTGATTTTGAGTAAGGCTCCTGTTTCTAGAGAGTCCCACTTCTAGAAATCGTGGGATAGATCAGTTCGAATGGTAAGGAAGGACAGTGTCGAGATCTTGGAAGTGTCAATTCAAGAGCGAGCAGAGGATTAGAGCCCTGGCTCTTTAGTCGAGTTGTTCAGTGGCAGGATCATTGAAGAGAGATTTCTGTAGAGGACTGAAGCGTGTTGAGGTAGAATATGAGATAATTGATCAAGACGAAAATAGTATGAAATGGTTGAGTAAGTGGACCATTGAATGTATGTATAGCAAATTGTTGCAAGGCCGAGAGGGCGACCACTGGTCGAAAGTAGAGTGTCAATGATAAGTTGCGTGAGTAAAGCGATTGACCTTGTTTGAGTGAGTAGCCTTCAATTTCAAGTAGAGTTTCATGCATTGAGTTCGTATATGTGTACATGGGATTTTTCGTAAGTAAAGTAAATGTGTAAATATCAAATTTGATCGGAAACGAGTCGGCGTGTGCAAGCGTATGTTTAAAGAAAAATGCAAATCCATTTACATCGCACAATGAAGTCTTGAGGTTTACGATTGGCAAAATATTCCACTCTTTTCATGATAAGTTAAATTGTGGCAAAAAAAGTCAAGAGAACGTTTGAATGCAAAACTTTATAACCAAAATGAGTATTGACATGTTGAAGTTATATAAATGAGTGTGAGAGCCGACCGGTTTATCTCGTGTCGGTAATTTTTTTTCAGAATTTTGTCGTATGAAAAGATTTACATCCAATATATTTCTGTCGTAACAACATATTTCGGTTGAGTAAGATTAAGTTTTACGGAAAGTTGCATGCAAACGATTCGCGAGATCGTTGTGCAGGGCATTTTAGTTATGAGAATGTTGGGGTCGTGTGTACCCAAGTTGTTTCCAAGTGTTGTTTCTTTAAAATGATAAAAAGTGTGAAATGATTTATTTATCGCGTTGTCATGCATGAAGGCTATGAACTCACTAGGTCGTAGAGTATTACATTTTAAGATAAGGAAGGACTCCGAGAGTGGAGAAGTGTTGGACAAATCAGGGGAGAATGTTTGTAGTTTTGGTATTTGTGTTCAAGAAAAGGGTGGACAGTGGAAGAGCCGGAAGTGGATTTTAGTGTCGGTTGTGTAAGGGTCTGTACCCTTGATTCGGTGGCTGGAAATACAGTAGCCAAGGGAGGGTTGTGTCCAAGGGAAGGACTAGAAGTCATCACGGTGTTGATATTAGAAACTTGTTATGAGTAGTGTTGAGAGACAGAAATGAAATATCCTCAACGTCGAATAACAGTTTTAAGGTGATCTTGCAATATTGACGTTGCACGAGTAAGTTTGAAATGAGGACGGCGGGATGTGAATTTGGTTATGATATGTTGGAAATATTAGGTTCAGTGAGAGACCCTTGTTGAAGAATAGGCTAAGGAAGTATCGACAGGTCGACTATTGACGTTGAAGTCGGCAGCTGAGTAAGGTGTATAAGGCGAAGACTTGAATCAGAAGGTTGAAAGTTGAAGGACCACCTTGTAGGGGTGTTAAGATAGTGAAGGACTGCTGTTTTAGATAAGCGTTTTACTTACGAGGTGGATGATTCGTAAAGGATGAAGTATTTAGCACAAACGAAGTGAGTGTATAGATTATGTCGATCTGTGAGGGAATGTGCCCTGTCTATGTAATGGTTTAGAATCGCAAAGAGCTAACAAGAAACGAGTATGTTAGAGTTAATCATAAACTCGTGAGTTGTGGTTCATCTAGAGCTGGGAGAGACAAAGTAGCGAGATAGACTCGGTTAGTTATGCGAGAGAACATGAAGGTAAGTTTGAGTTGTGTACGAATGACCATGAGAGACCTGGTCTGCAGTGAGATGTTATGGGTGGAGAATGTACGAATGAGTAGTGGCATCAATTGCCAAGATAAATGTGCCAACCGGTGTGTGATGTGATGTTAGATAGAGGAAGCATCAAATAGAAGTATTTTCGGGGTTTTCGGACGAGGTGTTCGATTCGTTAATCAAGTTGTTGGAGTACGTGGTTTGTAAGTTGGCATTGTGTTATGGCTATCATCGGAATAGAATGTCGGAGCGGTAGAGGGTGGTTACCCAAAGGAGAAACCAAGTGTTTTTGGTTGCGTGAGTCGCTAAGTAAGTATATTTTTTAGGATCTGGAAAAAGCTAAAGAAGATGTTGGATGAGTGAGTCTAAGAGGTGGTGTAGTAGATGCCAAATCTTTAAGGAATGTGAATTGTTTCCTTTTGTGCGAAAGGATTAGTCCGAGAAAGTAACGGATTGGAAATCAAGGAGTGTGTAGTGGCTTCGAGCACCGGTGTCATTTGGCATGACTGGGTTGGATGCCTCAAGTTAGAATTTTGGTTATGTGTACTAATGAGAAAGTGTTATCAACATACGGAAAGATCGGAAGAGAGGGGCAAGTAACGTTGGTGGGCGGTGCTCCACGTTAACGTGGGGAGGCGAAGATAGTAGTTCGGGATAAGTGAGTAGGATGGAAGCAGTAAGCTTGGCAGTAACACCGAAAAGGTGGAGTAGTGCGTGTAGATTGTCATCAGTAAATGTGCGAACTCCTGGAAAGAGTATAGAGGGAGAGGATTTGTGCATGTCATTGTGCGGGAAAGAAGTGGAAAAGGGCAGTTGAATGAGTGAGTTGGTGATATTGTGATAAACGTTCAAGCGAACTAATCGTCAGTGTAAGCTATTGAGAACAGTAGGGCGTGATCATGATTACTCCTCCTAGTTGAGTTGGGGTAACCGAAGTTATGTTATATGACTGGACGCTTGTGGCAAGCAGTGAAAAATTGATGAGCCTTCAGGACAAGTTCAATTCGGATATGTGAACACTCCAATAAGGAATTATAGAGGTTTCCTACTATTAGTCACGTTAAGTGTGGAATGATGAAGTGGTGAGAACGTACGAATTAGTTGTCAAGTTGTAGCCGATGTGATTCGGGAAGGAGTATGATCTGCATAGATGTATGCCGGTTAGAAGAAGTAATCTGGAATTACATGTATCCCGAGAAGGGAACTCTCACGTGTGAGTTCTTCGGGATGTACAAGGGTGGCCATGGGCCAAGTTGTCAAGTGAGTGATTATTCCTGGTCTAAGATTTTTGGTTGTTGTGGCGGGGAATTTCCGCCAAACCCCCCCCCCCCTTTCTTTTAAGGAAGTAAAGAGGTAGGAGAGACCGTAAGTAGAAGTGTTTTAAGACCATGAGTCCCGACGTGGGGACGGAAGCGAGCAAATGGAGGCGCGGTTGGCCTTGGATTTCTAGTGGTACTTAAGCGAGTATAGTATTCGGAGAGGTTGGAAGTAATTAGTTCAAGATGGCACGACATAGTAAAGTGGTGATTTGCCGAGGGCGGTTCCAAAGTATGGTGTACGGTTATGCTTCCCATCAGAACGGGTTGCGGTGCCCGAGTAGAACTGAGTTGGTTGGACTGAAAACATAAGACTTTTGAACCTTGAAGTTTGAGAGAGGTAAGGTGGACTACGTCTGTGAGTCCGTCGAAGTTATGAAAGTTGAATAGATAGCGCGCGATCCTGAGGTACTCGATGAAATTTTTGGAGGAATTCGTAGTGCGGTACACGCCTCTGTTATGGGGAACAGATGATGGAAGCTGAAATGATGGCGACCTTGCAAGTATTATAGGTGATAAGGAGTTGACTTTCGCCATTATTGAGCGAGTTAGCGCAGTGGCATACAAGTAATACTGGCCAGAGGAATTAAAGGGTGTTCATCCGACATTTCCTGTCTCGGACTCAAAGAAGTGTTTGTCAGAAGCCGATGTGGCTGTTCCTTTGGGGGACATCAGTATAGATGAGAGGTTGACTTACGTAGAAGAGCCGATGGATAGCGTGAGTAGTAAGGTTTGCAAAACGAGGAGCAAAGAGATCCGACTAGTAAAGGTCCGGCGGAGGTATCATAGGGGACGAAAGGCAACTGGGGCAGTGGAAGCAAACATGAGGTACAGATACCCTCATCTTTTCGATAATGGAATTCCGGGGACGGAATTCTTTTGAGGGGGGAGTGTTGTAATAACCGAAACCTAAATTGGAAAGGTTTAAGTGTTGTGTGAATTATGTAAAGACAAAATTTCAGGGGCTAATTTTGTAAGTTTTGGGGCAAGTATAAAAAGCCCCAAATAGGGCTCAAAACCCTAGTTTCCAATCATTTTGGTGTGGGTAGCGGCTGAGCAAAAGAGAAAGAGAAAGAGAGAGCAAAAAGGAAGAAATGGTTCTTCAATTTTAGTTGAAGGAAGAGAAAAGTTTGCAGCATCATCTAGTATCAGGTAATCTCTCCTCTACCATCCCTAGCCTTTGATTTTGCTGCTGAACTAGTTATATTTGGGGTTTTTAATTGAGAGTTGAGTTTGAAGCTTAATGGAAGTTGTTAGGTGTTATATTGTGTTTTGGAGCTAAGAGATTGGTATTAAATGAACTAAGTAAGTCAACATATTGTTGTTAATCTAAGATTTGTTGGAATAAGAACTTATCAGTGATTTTCGGTTCCTACTGAGTTTAGGGTCGTCGTCCGGAAAGTCCCTGTGGGTGTCCGGACACGATGACCGATTGAGAAAGGTATCCAGATGGGATGACTGTCCGGGTAGAAAGTATTCGGTAAATAGAAAGTATTCGGTAAGTAGAAAGTATCCGGTAAGTAGAAAGTATCCGGTAAGTGTGAAGTGTCCGGTAAGTGTAAGTTGTCCGGAAAGTAGAGTTGTCCGGAAAGTAGAGTTGTCCGGAAAGTAAAGTTGTCCGGAAAAGTAGAGTTGTCCGAAAAGTTGGATAGTCAACTTATATGTTTTATCCTTTCATTCAGGTAAATCGATTGGAAGTACGGAACATAGTAGGAAAGGAAAGTAAGCGTATCAGGTGAGTTTTTCTAACTAAAATACGTGACTTTTAACGTGTTTTCTAAAGTAAATACATGATGAGAAATGCCATGTTTTATTCCTATGCTTTTAAATGCATGAAAGATTATTTAAAGTTTTACATGAGATGTATACATACATTGTGTGGGACGTAAATTGGCTAAGTCGGGGGGTGTTCCCCGCCAGTGCTCATGCCGGGAGGGGTGACCCGTTTATGCCATGGGAAGAGTGACCCTGTAATGCAGCGTGAGACTGACTCGTTGTCACTTTCGAGTGACTTCAGGGTGCCATTTACGGGAGCGAATTTATCCGTGAAAGTTTATGTAAAGTTATGTGATAGTTTTACGGAATGTTATGTGAAAGTTTATGCAAAGATATTTGAAAGTTATGAACTGTTTTGAAATGATTTTGAGAACTGTCAGGAGGGAGCTCACTAGACCTCATGGTCTAACCCTCGCATTTTCCAAACTAAACCTTTTCAGGTAAGCAGATAGTAAGAGGCTCTGGCGAGTGAGCAAGAGCAGGATAGAGTACAGATGCAGGTAGAGACAGTGCTTTTGGCACTCGTAGAAACTAGTATATTCTCAGTTGTGTATAGGTTGTTTCCGCCAACCTAAATTTTGAGACTTATGTAAGAAATTTTGGGACCCGTTTCTGGGATATTCTGATTTATATGAAGTGCATGCTTTATTTTAGACTGGGTTGTTACATCATCCATAAAAAACATAGTTCAATACACCATTATCACATTTATATTCAAACGAACAATTTGGTACATATAACTTCCTATTATTCATTTCTCTAACAAACAAATTTGCATTGGTGTCACCAATGAAACAATTAGGACCCCGTTGAAAACTTTTATACTCAACCTTAGTACCACCATTTCATGCCCACCTTCAACTGACAAAGAATCTTTTGTGCTTGTATAGCACCAGTATTCACATTTGACATCATAAGAATCCACCTTTGTTGAGAATAGTCTAATTTCCGACTACTTTTTAACATGTTCTTTTAATCTCATCAAATAAACAATGTTTATGTTTCTCTTAAAATGCAAATAACACACACACACACACACACACACATCAGAACCAGTTCTATGAATGTTAGAACTTCTTGTCCTTTTTTCAATACATCCAACGTATCTGGATGGAATCTGAAAACCAACTCTATTGCATACAACATACCTCAAAATAAGCATCGCATATGCATTTTTATCCACAGAAGATAGTCTAATATAAAATCCTGCTTTAAAAGCATACTTTTTATACATTTCAATACCTCTCTCCAATGAATCAAAAACTTTTCCAACAACAAACTTCAAATCATCATCTACAATGGGAATCCAAAACTTCAATCCATCACTATCCTCAATTCTAATACTTGACTGCGCTTCTTGACTTCCAGTATAAATTTGATCTATAAAATACATTGTTCACATCAATTTTACAATTATAAACATAGCTATACTACTATATTATTTATATTCAGAATGCATAAAAAAATACTAAGAAAACAAAACAAAGACACTAACAAAATTCATAATGCATAAAGATATATAATTACAAATATACTAAATACATGAAAAACATGTTGATAGATATATTTTATTCAACATGAATAAAGAAAAATAATTAAAATTAAAAACTATTCATAGTGAATAACACAATTATTACTAAAATTAAAAACTATTCATAAGAAACATCTCAATTAATCTAATAAAAGTTATTATAAAATATATTCAAAATGAATAGCAAATACAAACACATTGTACGAAAATTAGGACAACATATACAAAACATTCATTATAGTTAATGCAAGATCCAAAAAATATAACTACTCAATAGAAAAATAAGAACTTCACAATTAAGATTAAGTAATACAAAAACACACTAAATTGAACACACTAAATCAATCTATATTACACAAAAACCAAGCCCATCAAAGATTAATTAAACATAAAAACCAAATAACTTACAACACGAATGTTCATCATAATTGGATAGACTGGACTCTCGAGAAGAGAGATAATGAATCAACTTCACAATTTGTTTTCTCAAAATCTGTAAAAAAATTATAATCATAAACAAAATTACTTCATTGTTCAACAAATAGTGTCGAGTTCTTAATAGCAACAGAATTCATAGAATAGCCTCAAAGGTCCAGATAACTAGTTTCAACTCGAGTTCTTAATAGCAACATGATTCATAAAATAGTGTTAAAAGGTAAGTATTATTTTACCAATCTTGACATTATTTTAATTATTGGATGTGTGTATGTTGTTTCCAGAACCAAAGGGACAATTTGGACTATAGCTTATAGTTGAAGGATGGCGCCTCACTTGTTGATGTTGCAGAAGGGTAGCGGAGCAATTAAAGTGGCTTCAGGGGCTTTTGTGCAATTAGAAGATTAGTATATAAAAATTAGGGTTTACTGAGTTATTCATTCATTCACTTCATTTTTACTTTCACGCACAAAGTTCTCTCTCGTTTCTCTTTGTGAGATTTAGGGTTTCGTTTATAGTTTTCATTTTCAAATCTTTTAAAGAAGATTATGTTAGAATACTGATTTGTATATTTCTGTTGTAATCTTTTGGTATTATAAATTTGAAGATGGTATCAGAGCCTCGTTGGTCTGTGATGCTTGTTTGTGACTACGAATGGTAAAACCCTAACTCTTCTTCTTCTTTTAAATCATTTCTTAAAATTACTGAGTTCTTGTGTTCATCTTCAATGTTTTGTTGTTCACGCTTAGAAGATACTTTACTGTCTTCTTATTTTTCTAAATACAAAACGTTTCATCTTTTGTGAATGATTCAAATCGTCCTACAATTTCAAATTGTTGTTTGGTTACTATTTGGTGTTGACAAAGAAATCAGTGCTTCGTCACTTTTTATTTCTTTCGTACAAATCTGGATTTGATTACTGTAGATCTTGTCCAGTGTTTGTTCGTGATTCTCTATTCGTCAAAAGAGTTTTCTCTTTAGCTCAAATCTGGATCTGATCCGTGTGGATCTTGTCCAGAGTGTAGTTGTTTTTCCTTTGTTTCTGAATCTAAAATTTGCAGATCTCATTAATTTTTCCTTTGTACGCTGCTTCGGATCTGAATCTCTTTCTCTTAATATTTGGTTTAGGTCTGTGACTTACGGTACATTGTACGGTAAAATCTGTTATTCAAATCATTTTTTTGTGTTGAGTCAGATCTAATCTTCTCTATTTTAGATCTCATTCAGACTCTGTGTTCTACGGAACATTCTCACACTTAACACTTTAAAGACTGATCTGAATCTGTTCTCTTTAGATCTCATTCGGATCACTCTGGCTTTCATCAAGATCTGGATCTTATCTTACTAGATCTGGTTCAGATCTTTGAGTATCTGTGCTGATCCTATTGTTTCTTTCACTCGAACTGTAGCATACTTTACTTAAATCAAATCTGGTTCAAATAAAATCTTATGACTAGAGGAAGATCCTTTAAGATCTCATGATTCGAAGAGGATCTGTTTCTAGATAACTTCCTTTAGTTTCTCAAACCAATTCTGTTTTTTTTTTGGCAACTACTGTGTAACACCCCATATTATTTCTCATTTGCAGATTAGAATAAATGGAAGTTTTGGGGGCCAAAGAGAGAAAATTGGAACTTGAGGACTTGGGGGTAAAATCTGAAAATGTGTTTATGCACAAAAAGGGGCAAAACCCTAAGTTCTTTTCATTCTTGTTGTTTATACGTATTGGAGAGACTAGAGGTGGATAGAAAGGAACCTGTTTCATCTTCATGGGGAGCAAAAGGGCAAGGAATGATTCAGAGTTATAACTCCATCTTCTTCAAGGTAAGCAATCATCCCTTAAACACTTGGTTTGGTTTTGGGATGGATGTATGTTTGGGATTTTCATTTGATAATTCATGTTGAGGGATTCATTCATACTTGGTAAGGAGAAAGGGAATTTATAGTACTTCTTTTTTATTTAATGCATTTCATTGAAAGAACTTCATCATCTCCTTGGTGAACTCTTGAATGGCAAGTATTTAGGTTTAATGGGGTTTTGAGTTTTTGGGTTTGAATCATGAATCATTGTGTGTGTTTGAATGAGTTTCACTAGATTAAATGATTCTTTGATGATTGGTAATTGTGGGTAAAGGTTTAGAACATCCATTATTTCATTTTGGAGGCTTAAAATCGATTTAGGATTAGTTGGGATTGAGAAAGAGTGAGATTTCGGCTGAAATTCGTGTACAGGTGCTCCGTGACAGTAGTGGCGCCAGTTGGCTAGCGACAGAACTGACGCCAGTTACTGTCCAGAGCCCCGCGCCAGTTGGGGCGCTAGTTGGCTGGCGCGGGCACTGGCGCCGAGCACTATTTCGCATTTTCGGGTTTCGTTTCGCGTGCTGTTTGAGGATATGTTTGTGGTATCACCTAAGGGTTGTTTTGGGGTTTATTATGAATGGATTTGGGATACAATTAGATGGTTTAACACCATTCTTGTGGCGCCAATTCAGGTGTTCGGTTTGAGCTAAATTGTGTCCCGGAGCGTGTGTCGATGTGCTAAGGCTAAGGTGAGTTCCCTTACCTTCTTTGTGCAAATGAAACGTTTTTGCTAAGAGTTTTCATAACTGATTATGGTGTTGAGCATGATGACATGATTAAACATTTTGAAAGGTTTTATTTCACATGACATAGAAATGTTTACTAATGCATGCAAATTGTTTATACGTTCGTTGTTACGTAAGTGTTGATTGCATGCTCTTGTGATGTTGTTGCTATGTGTGGAGTCGGGTTGCACAGTGGTATGTTGGACCCAGATGGGTGAGAATTATTGGTGGACAAGTTAGACCGTGTGCCTCGAATTCGTTTCGTGTGCACACGGATACGGCATGTACCGAGTGCCGAGGGGATCTACTGTGGATGCCCCGAAAGCCGAACCTGGCTTGACAAGGTGATGAAAGTTGTGACCACTGTGCTATCCCCTTTATGTGGAGTCGAGCATTTAAACTGGATTTCTGATTATTTTATAACGGTTAAATGTTTTAAACTACTGTTTGTGTGGAACTATTTTAAAGAGGGAATTCACTAGACCTCATGGTCTAACCCTCGCTTTTCAAAAACTAAAACCATTTTCAGGTGATAGTCGTGTTTGGGGTTTCATCTAGTGATGATGGAAGGTTGTGGCGTTGTAGAAGAGCTAGAGTCTAGTGAAGACTTGTAGATTACCGTCGGGCTTCCTGTAGCATCTCAGTTGTGAAGGTGTTTTTCCGCTGCGAGTTTAGAGTAGAACTGATGTAAATTATATACTTTGGGACCGTTTTTGGTTGTAATGTTGTCAAATGTTATTTTATGGAAATTGGGTTGTTACAAACGGTATCAAAGCCATAGTTTAAGGGATTTAGGTGACCGGATGGGCCTAAACTTAAACTGTGGTGTAGAATGAGACACAACTGAGATATATGAAGCCATTAGGAAAGACCTTAATCATAGGATATTGACAGTGCTTTGAATACACCGATAGACGTGTGCTAATTAAACCTCACCGCAAGTATACAATGAGATCTAATATCGTCTTTCAAGTAATACAGTAGTAAAATACCAGATATCGTTCCCACAGAGATTGGAGTAAAAGCGCAATAAAAGTCTAATAAAAGAAATGATTTCCAAGGATCAATTCGAAGATAATATTTTTGTTGGAGTTGTCACAGATTATATTGAACAATTAATAAAGAAAGCAAGGGTGTAAGATGTTGGGGTGAAGTCTAAATATAAATTCCAGCAGACCAATGTTGTGGCAATGCTACAGCATTGGTTTCTTAACTCTTAAGTTCACCATCTACTTTTCAGGATGCCCTTCCGGATCTTCAACATTATACTATTGATCTAGCATTCAACAACCCATTCCTAGTGATGTGTCAGGACTATCAATAGTGAAACGATGCCTTCCAAGTATATGGATAAACAAATTACTTTGTTAAAAATCACTCTTCCAAGTTGATCCCATATCTGTTAAGTTGACGTGCTCTGAGTGGTTCATTCCTGATACGCACTCTACACTTTTACCATCATGACGATGACCAACTTATTGGGCAAAATCAACCCAGAAAAGACATAGATGACAAATTCCTTTGTTAGTAGCTCTTCCAAGTCTTACTTCCTTTGTCATTCGGATTGACGTGCATATCAATGGCTCATTCCTGATGCCATGGCACTTTAACACTTTCAAAGTGATCAAAACGTCATGAAGTAAACTTATCTTTATAAAACTTAACAAGAAATGGTGAACATCATTATTGAGAAACGATGTCCACTATTCTTTATATATAAAACTTCACCCTTTAATCTCACACCCAAGCTTATAAAAATTAGCTATTCATACTTAAAATTAAATTGCAATAAATGTAAATTGCTGAAATGAAAGACATAATATAAATGACGTAAAAGTAAATGACAAGAATGTGAAGTGCAATAATTAAAAGCAAATAAGAAGTGCAGCAATGTTGTCAGCAATGCTGCAGCAACTCATGCATATGAACTATATAAAGAAGAACAAGATGAAGAAGATAACTTGCATAAAATTAAAGAAAGCAATAAAGTGTTTCAAAATCAGTTTGTGAACTGATTTATCCTATCCAAAACAATGCTAAGACACTCCTATTTATACAAAAGAGGAGTGGCAATCTAGACAATATCACAACACATTTCCTACTATACTATGTTGCAACTATTCATGTACCATGTTGCAACTATTTAAGTACTAAATACTATTCTAAGGAGATGTTACAATGTACTAGTATTATTACAAACCAACTACATCTAGTTAAAATGAAACTACACCAGCTGGATCCAGTTTGCTTGCTTTCTTTCCCAAAAGTTGCGTTCCACACCATTTCTTCATCTCTACTCGTCAGATTTGGATGCTGTAGCATTGAAACAGCATTGCCTGCAGTTTTCCAAGTTTTAGCCACTTTATTTTGTAAAAACAAGTAAAATCATTTACTTAGCTCCGTGATTAAGAAAGATAAAAATAAGAGAATAAAATGACTCAAAAGTTGGGATAAAGCAAAATATTATATCTAAAAAGATACGAAAAAGACACAATATGCATTAAATAAATAATGCATATCACACCCTCAAATTTAAAGTGTTGTTTGTCTCCAAACAACTAAAAGACTAAAAAAATAAATTGACTCAATTTTGAAATTTTAGGCAAAATCATGGCATTAAGTGCCCACACAATGTAGAACATACCCCATGGAATTCATAGCCTTTCATAACTATCGACTCATCCATTCCTAGCCTAGATGTGTGTGTCAATCATAAGCTAGCACCATTCTTCCCTTTGTTTGACTTAACACATCCTACATTTAGAATCAATAGGGCTTTTTAGGGTCACTCTTTGGCATATCTTTTCTCACCAAGCCTTTTCTCTCAACAAAAAATTTAAAATTTTGGTATTTTGTGCTCTTTTCTTGTTGACTTTTTATACCTTGCCCCTATGGGACATTTTTGGTATATTCTTGTATCATCTTTATAAGATTAGAGCTTTGTTCTTTTGAGTGATCTTTTCATGCTTTAAGGTGTAACCTTCCCACCCTCAAGTTTATCTTTTACAATGTCCTCATTGTAACATTGAAGTTCATAGGTGTATAAAGGCTACAAGTGGCTATTGGAAATTGAAAAGATGGCCTAGATCATTCTCTAAATGTATATAGGGTGTGTGAGTCAAGTTGTGTCCCAAGAGGAAATTTGCTAGTTCCAACAATAACAAAAAACTTAGGTAAATTCGTGATTCAAAAATCTATTAGGGCTATGAACAAAAAACAAGGTATGATTATTCTGTGTGTAATCTTGCAAAAGAAAAGAAAAACCTAAAAATTGTAAAACTATCCCAGACAAAAATAAAATAAAATAAAACATGGAGACTAAGGTAAGTGATTTGAACTGTTCGCTGAACTTTAAACTTAAAGAGCGAGAGTTCCTATCAGCGGTACTGTAAAGTCTTAGTACTTATCAGCGATAGAGAAACTCCATAAGAGTAGGTTTATGGACCAAGTGGTTGGAATGAATGTTGCGGCACAAGACTCTGCATTTTCTTCTTTTAACATGGTGTTCTTCTTTTTCAACAACTGGATTTCTTGTTGACAACTTATTAAGGAGTGGTGGAATTTGCTGGAGCACATCAGTATGCTCCTCAGCCCAAACGGTTCTCACCAACTTAAATTGGTGTTTCTCTTTCCACTTATGTTTATACACGTTTCTCATCACGTGTTTCTCTCTTTGATCATGGCACAAGATTTTAATGGAACAAATGGGGGAATAGGTCATCCCCCAAATATTTTTCCACATCATCTCACCAACAATAGAACTTGATTTTATGAAGTTTCCTGAGTCCTCAGATTGATCATCACGTCCCTTTTCACAAACAACTTGAAAAGTTTCTGCACAACATTGCTGCAGGAATGCTGCAGCATTCGCAACAATATGTTTTTTCTGCACAGATTCAAAGTAAGGGTTAATGACAATCTTGGCACTGTGTTGCACCTCTTCACTATTTTGAAGTGAAGTGGGATTGCTTAAATGCTCAGGTTCTTCCTTGTAACTTTCCATCTCTTGACTATTTTCCAAAGTATTGACCTCATCCTCATCCTTACCAATACATTCAAAATTTTCAATCTCACTTGGTATAGGATTTTCGTTTTGTCTAATGATTTCTTGAACATAAGTTGTGATGTTGGCAACATATGTTTCCATTCTTTTTGTGTAGTTAATCATCACAGTTTCAAGAGATTCAAAGTTTTCAACTTGTTCTGACGAGGGTGTAGGGGGTAAAAATGAGTTATTAAAGTCATCCCCTTGAAAACTCTCAGAAAAGTCAACTTGTTCCTCCCAAGATTGGTCAAAATTACTTGCGTAAGTGTTACTCCAATCTTGGTATGGAGGTATTGGTGATGTGAAAATGCCATGATCTTGACTGTTTAAAAACAAATTAGGATGATCCTCCCATGATTGAGTATAACCATTGAAGTGTGAGGTATCCCAATTACTATCTCCCATGAAATAATTGGAATCAGGGTTCGAAGGGCAATAATATGTGAAATTAGTTCCGCCACAGAAGTCACAGAAAACAGTTTCATATGGCCCAAACGAATATCCCATTGAATCCATATTCACAGAAAGATAAACTCAAAAATATATTACTTGTGCACACATGGAGACGTATGACAAGCAACAAAGGTGGTAGAAAAATCAAATCTTTTAAAATACTTTTATAGACTTTTAGCGTGCAAATCCCCGGCAGCGGCGCCAAAAACTTGACAGTGCTTTGAATACACCGATAGACGTGTGCTAATTAAACCTCACCGCAAGTATACAATGAGATCTAATATCGTCTTTCAAGTAATACAGTAGTAAAATACCAGATATCGTTCCCACAGAGATTGGAGTAAAAGCGCAATAAAAGTCTAATAAAAGAAATGATTTCCAAGGATCAATTCGAATATAATATTTTTGTTGGAGTTGTCACAGATTATATTGAACAATTAATAAAGAATGCAAGGGTGTAAGATGTTAGGGTGAAGTCTAAATATAAATTCCAGCAGACCAATGTTGTGGCAATGCTACAGCATTGGTTTCTCAACTCTTAAGTTCACCATCTACTTTTCAGGATGCCCTTCCGGATCTTCAACATTATACTATTGATCTAGCTTTCAACAACCTATTCCTGGTGATGTGTCAGGACTATCAATAGTGAAACGATGCCTTCCAAGTATATGGATAAACAAATTACTTTGTTAAAAATCACTCCTCCAAGTTGATCCCATATCTATTAAGTTGACGTGTTCTGAGTGGTTCATTCCTGATACGCACTCTACACTTTTACCATCATGATGATGACCAACATATCGGGCAAAATCAACCCAGAAAAGACAGAGAAGACAAATTCCTTTGTCAGTAGCTCTTCCAAGTCTTACTTCCTTTGTCATTCGGATTGACGTGCATATCAATGGCTCATTCCTGATGCCATGGCACTTTAACACTTTCAAAGTGATCAAAACGTCATGAAGTAAACTTATCTTTATAAAACTTAACAAGAAATGGTGAACATCATTATTGAGAAACGATGTCCACTATTCTTTATATATAAAACTTCACCCTTTAATCTCACACCCAAGCTTATAAAAATTAGCTATTCATACTTAAAATTAAATTGCAATAAATGTAAATTATTGAAATGAAAGACATAATATAAATGACGTAAAAGTAAATGACAAGAATGTAAAGTGCAATAATTAAAAGCAAATAAGAAGTGCAGCAATGTTGTCAGCAATGCTGCAGCAACTCATGCATATGAACTATATAAAGAAGAACAAGATAACTTGCATAAAATTAAAAAAAGCAATAAAGTGTTTCAAAATCAGTTTGTGAACTGATTTATCCTACCCAAAACAATGCTAAGACACTCCTATTTATTCAAAAGAGGAGTGGCAATCTAGACAATATCACAACACATTTCCTACTATACTATGTTGCAACTATTCATGTACCATGTTGCAACTATTTAAGTACTAAATACTATTCTAAGGAGATGTTACAATGTACTAGTATTATTACAAACCAACTACATCTAGTTAAAATGAAACTACACCAGCTGGATCCAGTTTGCTTGCTTTCTTTCCCAAAAGTTGCGTTCCACACCATTTCTTCATCTCTACTCGTCAGCTTTGGATGCTGTAGCATTGAAACAGCATTGCCTGCAGTTTTCCCAAGTTTTAGCCACTTTATTTTGTAAAAACAAGTAAAATCATTTACTTAGCTCCGTGATTAAGAAAGATAAAAATAAGAGAATAAAATGACTCAAAAGTTGGGATAAAGCAAAATATTATATCTAAAAAGATACGAAAAAGACACAATATGCATTAAATAAATAATGCATATCACACCCTCAAATTTAAAGTGTTGTTTGTCCCCAAACAACTAAAAGACTAAAAAACGAAATTGACTCAATTTTGAAATTTTAGGCAAGATCATGGCATTAAGTGCCCACACAATGTAGAACATACCCCATGGAATTCATAGCCTTTCATAACTATCGACTCATCCATTCCTAGCCTAGATGTGTGTGTGAATCATAAGCTAGCACCATTCTTCCCTTTGTTTGACTTAACACATCCTACATTTAGAATCAATAGGGCTTTTTAGGGTCACTCTTTGGCATATCTTTTCTCACCAAGCCTTTTCTCTCAACAAAAATTTTAAAATTTTGGTATTTTGTGCTCTTTTCTTGTTGACTTTTTATACCTTGCCCCAATGGGACATTTTTGGTATATTCTTGTATCATCTTTATCAGATTAGATCTTTGCTCTTTTGAGTGATCTTTTCATGCTTTAAGGTGTAACCTTCCACCCTCAAATTTATCTTTTACAATGTCCTCATTGTAACATTGAAGTTCATAGGTGTATAAAGGCTACAAGTGGCTATTGGAAATTGAAAAGATGGCCTAGATCATTCTCTAAATGTATATAGGGTGTGTGAGTCAAGTTGCGTCCCAAGAAGAAATTTGCTAGTTCTAACAAGAACACAAAACTTAGGTAAATTCGTGATTCAAAAAATTACTAGGGCTATGAACAAAAAACAAGGTATGATTATTCTGTGTGTAATCTTGCAAAAGAAAAATAAACCTAAAAATTGTAAAACTATCCCAGACAAAAATAAAATAAAATAAAACATGGAGACTAAGGTAAGTGATTTGAACCTGCCCTACTCCATAAGAGTAGGTTTATGGACCAAGTGGTTGGAATGAATGTTGCGGCACAAGACTCTGCATTTTCTTCTTTTAACAAGGTGTTCTTCTTTTTCAACAACTGGATTTCTTGTTGACAACTTATTAAGGAGTGGTGGAATTTGCTGGAGCACATCAGTATGCTCCTCAGCCCAAACGGTTCTCACCAACTTAAATTGGTGTTTCTCTTTCCACTTATGTTTATACACGTTTCTCATCACGTGTTTCTCTCTTTGATCATGGCACAAGATTTTAATGGAACAAATGGGGGAATAGGTCATCCCCCAAATATTTTTCCACATCACCTCACCAACAATAGAACTTGATTTTATGAAGTTTCCTGAGTCCTCGGATTGATCATCACGTCCCTTTTCACAAACAACATGAAAATTTTCTGCACAACATTGCTGCAGGAATGCTGCAGCATTCGCAACAATATGTTTTTTCTGCACAGATTCAAAGTAAGGGTTAATGACAATCTTGGCATTGTGTTGCACCTCTTCACTATTTTGAAGTGAAGAGGGATTGCTTAAATGCTCAGGTTCTTCCTCATAACTTTCCATCTCTTGACTATTTTCCAAAGTATTGACCTCATCCTTATCCTTACCAATACATTCAAAATTTTCAATCTCACTTGGTATAGGATTTTGGTTTTGTCTAATGATTTCTTGAACATAAGTTGTGATGTTGGCAACATATGTTTCCATTCTTTTTGTGTACTTTATCATCATAGTTTCAAGAGATTCAAAGTTTTCAACTTGTTCTGACGAGGGTGTAGGGGGTAAAAATGAGTTATTAAAGTCATCCCCTTGAAAACTCTCAGAAAAGTCAACTTGTTCCTCCCAAGATTGGTCAAAATTATTTGCGTAAGTGTTACTCCAATCTTGGTATGGAGGTATTGGTGATGTGAAAGTTCCATGATCTTGACTGTTTAAAAATAAATTAGGATGATCCTCCCATGATTGAGTATAACAATTGAAGTGTGAGGTATCCCAATTACTATCTCCTATGAAATAATTGGAATCAGGGTTCGAAGGGCAATAATATGTGAAATGATTTCCGCCACAGAAGTCATAGAAAACAGTTTCATATGGCCCAAACGAATATCCCATTGAATCCATATTCACAGAAAGATAAACTCAAAAATTTATTACTTGTGCACACATGGAGACGTATGACAAGCAACAAAGGTGGTAGAAAATCAAATCTTTTAAAATACTTTTATAGACTTTTAGCGTGCCAATCCCCGGCAGCGGCGCCAAAAACTTGACAGTGCTTTGAATACACCGATAGACGTGTGCTAATTAAACCTCACCGCAAGTATACAATGATATCTAATATCGTCTTTCAAGTAATAAAGTGGTAAAATACCAGATATCGTTCCCACAGAGATTGGAGTAAAAGCGCAATAAAAGTCTAATAAAAGAAATGATTTCCAAGGATCAATTCGAAGATAATATTTTTGTTGGAGTTGTCACAGATTATATTGAACAATTAATAAAGAATGCAAGGGTGTAAGATGTTGGGGTGAAGTCTAAATATAAATTCCAGCAGACCAATGCTGTGGAAATGCTACAGCATTGGTTTCTCAACTCTTAAGTTCACCATGTACTTTTCAGGATGCCCTTCCGGATCTTCAACATTATACTATTGATCTAGCTTTCAACAACCCATTCCTGGTGATGTGTCAGGACTATCAATAGTGAAACGATGCCTTCCAAGTATATGGATAAACAAATTACTTTGTTAAAAATCACTCTTCCAAGTTGATCCCATATCTGTTAAGTTGACGTGTTCTGAGTGGTTCATTCCTGATACACACTCTACACTTTTACCATCATGACGATGACCAACTTATCGGGCAAAATCAACCCAGAAAAGACAGAGATGACAAATTCCTTTGTCAGTAGCTCTTCCAAGTCTTACTTCCTTTGTCATTCGGATTGACGTGCATATCAATGGCTCATTTCTGATGCCATGGCACTTTAACACTTTCAAAGTGATCAAAACGTCATGAAGTAAACTTATCTTTATAAAACTTAACAAGAAATGGTGAACATCATTATTGAGAAACGATGTCCACTATTCTTTATATATAAAATTTCACCATTTAATCTCACACCCAAGCTTATAAAAATTAGCTATTCATACTTAAAATTAAATTGCAATAAATGTAAATTACTGAAATGAAAGACATAATATAAATGACGTAAAAGTAAATGACAAGAATGTAAACTGCAATAATTAAAAACAAATAAGAAGTGCAGCAATGTTGTCAGCAATGCTGCAGCAACTCATGCATATGAACTATATAAAGAAGAAGAAGATAACTTGCATAAAATTAAAGAAAGCAATAAAGTGTTTCAAAATCAGTTTGTGAACTGATTTATCCTACCCAAAACAATGCTAAGACACTCCTATTTATACAAAAGAGGAGTGGCAATCTAGACAATATCACAACACATTTCCTACTATACTATGTTGCAACTATTCATGTACCATGTTGCAACTATTTAAGTACTAAATACTATTCTAAGGAGATGTTACAATGTACTAGTATTATTACAAACCAACTACATCTAGTTAAAATGAAACTACCCCAGCTGGATCCAGTTTGCATGCTTTCTTTCCCAAAAGTTGCGTTCCACACCATCTCTTCATCTCTACTCGTCAGCTTTGGATGCTGTAGCATTGAAACAGCATTGCCTGCAGTTTTCCCAAGTTTTAGCCACTTTATTTTGTAAAAACAAGTAAAATCATTTACTTAGCTCCGTGATTAAGAAAGATAAAAATAAGAGAATAAAATGACTCAAAAGTTGGGATAAAGCAAAATATTTTAGCTAAAAAGATACGAAAAAGACACAATATGCATTAAATAAATAATGCATATCAGATATCTTGACAATGGTATTGAGAACTCTCATGTAAGGTAAATTCAAATCGCATCTGGCCAATGATATGAATTTACAGGTGCATGGGTGTAATCAACATCTATTGTCGGGATGAGTGGTAAGTGTGGCAGTATGTAGAAGGTTCTAACCTTGTATTTGATAGCAAAGAGTTGATGTGTCATGGGAGATCGCTTATGATGCGATGCTTTTACCTTCTAGGAGAAGTGATTTTCGGTATGTCGGTGAGTCGGCTAGATGTATGATACTTGGAATTGAGGTGTCTACCAGTAGGGATAGGAAGTGTAGACTATATGGGAATCTTGAAAGCTTCGATTCAAGATCGAGTGAGGGAATATAGTCTTGGACTCCTTAGTCAAGCGGTTTAGTGGCAAGAATATTAGACGAAAGTTATCAATGTTGTTTTGGGGTATGCATAAGAGTAGAAGGTGAGACAATTGGTCAATTGGTAAACCATGTTTGAATGGTCGATCAGGTGGGTTGTGAAGCACTTGTACTACAAGTTGTAGCAAAAGTAAGAAAGCGGTTATTGGTCATAGTATGGTGTCAGTGAAGAGTTGAAGTGAGTGCAACGGTTGACCTGGTTAGAGCGAGTAGCCTTCAATTGCATGTTGAGTTCTTGCATCATGTCACTAAATGTATTACACGAGTTCATTCATGTTAAAAGCATGTACGTGCATAACAAACTTTCCTTGTTTGGGAAATGAGTTGACACGCGCAAGTGTGTATTCTTAAAAGTAAAAGACAAATTTGTTTTCACTATACGATAAAGCTTTCACCTTAGAGATCTACGAATTATTTCACGCTTTTATTTGTGGAGAAAATCTTCGTTACGAAAATATTGAAAACATTTTATGGCGAGGTTTTGTTTTATAAACAAAATGAGTATTGACTCGTTATTATCATGTAAACGAGTATTGGAGTTGACTGACCCACTTTGGGTAAGTGATTTCGTTCGAAATTTTCTAGTCGTATTGGAAAGGGTTCCGTTGGAGACGACCGTTGTGTCGACATCGATTTGGATGGACAAGGTTACAAATTATCGTAAGGTTGCCTGTGAGCGATCCTTACAGTCATGTTTTACTATTCATCTTGAGTGGTGTTGTATCATGCATACTCAAGCTTGTTTTATGATTTTGTATCTATTGCATTTTAAAAGTGTGCAAAGTGATTTCAATCGTTGTGTCATTGTGCATGAAGGCTATGAACTCGCTAGGTCGGGGAGGGTATTACGATTGAGGTTAAGGAATAGTTTTGGGAGTTGAATTGTCAGTTGAATAAGATGTGGTCGAGTTATGACCTTAGTGTTTCTGTTAGAGGAGGTGGGTGAATACCGAGAGTCTCGGGCAGTGAATTCGGAATGTCGGTATGATTGTAGTTTGAACTATTACTGGGTTATGTGAGAATAGTTTTAATTGCGGTGAAATTTGAATTGGTCAAAGTGTTTCTGTTGGTGGGATGGTAATAAGTAGCGTTACGTTACTTGATGTAATGTTATCGGCTTTGAGTCGGAGTACTGAGCTGATTTGGTAATTAGATTTTGCGCTAAGAAAGGTCTTGTGTTTCCCCCAAGTGAGGACGGTGGGGTATAAGTTGATTATGATGTGTTGGGCGAAGTGGATTCCGTTAGGAATCCTGGATTGCCGGGAAGAAATGGAATCATCATGTAGTCCATTAATATGGAGTTTTGAGACTGTTTAACATGTCCCAAGTTGGAGGATTTGTCGGGAGATTGAAACTTGAGAAATGAACCCGCTGTGTGTGAACGGATGAGGTTGTTCGGGAATTTGTAAATGATATGGTATAGGAACACCTAGTGAGGAAATTAGGAGAATGGAAGATCACCAATGTGGATGTGATGTCCATTGAGGTTTTGATGATTCGCTTATGCGGGAAGTGCTTAATACGGAGGAGATAGATCGCGAGGAGTTGGCGAGAAATGAGAACTTGATCGAAGAGTTAGGAGAAGTAGATTCCTTCGAGAATCCTTGTCTATCGTGAGGCAGTTGGATATTAGCATGTCGATTGTCGATGTTGAAATCAATGTCCGTTATGTTGGATGGTTGTCAGGAGACTGTATTGGAGAAGTAACTATAGTGTGGTTACCTTGTTGAGTCTCTCTTGCAAAGATGTAAGAAGTTGATCGGAGAAAGGTGTGTATCCGGCATGACGCTGGACTATCTTGTGTGAGTGTTACAAAAGTGATTTCCTATGGAGTTTGATGATCCATTTAGGAACGAAATGTTTAGCGTAATCGAAGCGGGTGTGCTTGATTAGATGATCTTGACATGTGGTTTGTCTAGAACCAGGAAGGACAAAGTCGGGAAACGATTTTACTTCAAAATGAAATTGTGTATGGGTGGCATGAAGGTAGTAATATCTTTCGTGTATGTAAAGGCATCATGATAGCCTGTTTGCAATATGGTTGCGTGGTGCGATAGTAGTGTGAGGAAGTGGTAGCACTTTGCACCAAAGGAGCGTGTAAGTCATAGATGTAATGATGGTTTGCCGTGATATTGAAGTATTCCAAGGTGGTGAGTATGCTCGATTGAAGTGTATGGATTTTCAGGCAATATACGTTAATGCTATTTTGAGATCTGGAGGTTGAGTTGTTGTTGGTGACGAGATGAAAGGAGAACCCTTGTCCTTCTCGATCTCATTGGATTTTGGGTGAGTTTTCATACTTCACTTGATTGTCGAAGAGGATACTGTAACCGTTAAGCTGTGGTGCTTCGTTATGAAGTTTAGTCAGGAGCGTTGGAGTATCCCGTGGATGTAAAGAAATACAATGAGTAGGGTCGGCTGTGTTGGAGAGTTAGGAACTCTTGGTAGTTCTTGGTGCTAAGTACTTCACGAGAACTTGGCTAAAGGTCTTGACTGATGATTTTGGAGGAACTGTCCTTTTGGACTATAGCGGTGTGTGATGGGCATTTCGTGCAAGCACGAGAGAAAATGATGACGGCATAACAGATCAAGTATAGACAGGCTTGCGATAAGAAGATGTCATGAGACACTGGAAAGACGGACTATAATTAAGAATTGTTATATGAAGGGCATAAGAAAAGGGATCGTTGTGTATGTCATGGTTAAAGAGTTGAGAAAGCTAAGTTTGTGCGACCGGTCTAAAAACTGGCTTGTGTTAGCGAACCATTCGTTTAAAGCATCTTTAATGTTGTCAAGATAGAATGGAAACATGTGGTCGAATGTGGTGCCCTGGTTGAGAGACCATGGGATTAGATTCAGTATGGTCGGAGAAAATGTTTCACTTGAGCGTGTCGCTATGTATTCGATTAATTTGAATAGTTTAAGTGAGCTTGGTCACTCCTCCTTGTGAGAGGGCAAGTAAATTTTGGCGGTAGTTCCTAATTAGTGGAATCATTAGGTGGATGTTGTAAGGAACATAAATGTGCGTCCGTAAGGCGGATAAGCTTGAGTGAGCGGATCATGCGGTTGTTAAGTTGTGCAAGTCTTCTCCATATAATTCTGTTTGAAAGCGGGTTATAGCGTGATCATTGATTGGTAACTGTTGTTGCATGTATAATTTAGTGTGGTTTCAAGAAATGTTATTCGGCGGTGAGAATACGGTAACGATATGAGGACGATCTTGTGTGATGTCGACGAAAGGAGTGGTTAGTCTCTGTTTAGAGATTCGGGTTGTTGCGGCATTGACTCCAGTAGAGTCGCTTTCTTTTAAAGAGAGTATTTTGGTGTGAGTAGTATGATTGATCGAAGAGATTGCAAATGTGTATGGTTTGGCATGCTACCGACCTGAGAATGTGGTAGTTGGCCGAGGAGCGATGTCAAAGAATGTTGTACGTTGTCGGTTCTGATCAGAAATGGATGGATAAGTGAATGGGACTAAGAGGACTGGATTGGAAGGTATAAGTATTTTCAATCTCAAGTCGGAGGAAGCAGTTAGATGGAAAACATCCCCAGGGAATGGAGTAGTGTGTTTCAAGAAGAAATTGAGTTGGGCCACATTGTAATGGATTAATGGCAGTTATAGAAAGAATTGGGGAAATAATGAATGAATTAAAGGTACTCGGGAAGTATGGATCATTTTTGGTGTATCTTCGCAAAAAATGCGAATGATTGAGGAGTCGGATTTTGTGGTATCGTTAGAAGCAATCTTTGGGGCTGAATGGTCGAGAATGTTAAAGGCAGAGAAATTGATCTTGTAGAGATGTATTTGCAACTCCTTAAGAATGTTTTTTGGGCAATGTAAGTATTAGAAGTCAGAAGTTAACTCCAACTTTCAGCATGTGTCCGGCAATGGAATTCTGAAGAACGGAATTCTAATAAGGGGGAGGTGATGTAACACCCCATATTATTTCTCATTTGCAGATTAGAATAAATGGAAGTTTTGGGGGCCAAAGAGAGAAAATTGGAACTTGAGGACTTGGGGGTAAAATCTGAAAATGTGTTTATGCACAAAAAGGGGTAAAACCCTAAGTTCTTTTCATTCTTGTTGTTTATACGTATTGGAGAGACTAGAGGTGGATGGAAAGGAACCTGTTTCATCTTCATGGGGAGAAAAAGGGCAAGGAATGATTCAGAGTTATAACTCCATCTTCTTCAAGGTAAGCAATCATCCCTTAAACTCTTGGTTTGGTTTTGGGATGGATGTATGTTTGGGATTTTTGTTTGATAATTCGTGTTGAAGGATTCATTCATACTTGGTAAGGAGAAAGGGAATTGATAGTACTTCTTTTTGATTTAATGCATTTCATTGAAAGAACTTCATCATCTCCTTGGTGAACTCTTGAATGGCAAGTATTTAGGTTTAATGGGGTTTTGAGTTTTTGGGTTTGAATCATGAATCATTGGGTGTGTTTGAATGAGTTTCACTAGATTAAATGATGCTTTGATGATTGGTAATTGCGGGGAAAGGTTTAGAACATCCATTATTTCATTTTGGAGGCTTAAAATCGATTTAGGGTGAGTTGGGATTGAGAAAGAGTGAGATTTCGGCTGAAATTCGTGTGCAGGTGCTCCGTGCGTGTAGTGGCACCAGTTGTCTAGCTCCAGAACTGGTGCCAGTTACTGTCCAGAGCCCCGCGCCAGTTATGGCGGCAGTTGGCTGGCGCGGGCACTAGCGTCGAGGACTGTTTCGCGTTTTCAGGTTTCGTTCCGCGTGCTGTTTGAGGATATGTTTATCGTATCACCTAAGGGTTGTTTTGGGGTTTATTAGGAATGGATTTGGTATACAATTAGATGGTTTAACACCATTCTTGTGGCACCAATTTAGGTGTTCGGTTTGAGCTAAAGTGTGTCCCGGATCGTGTGTCGATGTGCTAAGGCTAAGGTGAGTTCCCTTACCTTCTTTGTCCAAATGAAAAGTTTTTGCTAAGAGTTTTCATAACTGATTATGGTTTCGAGCATGATGACATGATTAAACATTTTGAAAGGTTTTATTTCACATGACATAGAAATGTTTACTAATGCATGCAAATTGTTTATACGTTCGTTGTTACGTAAGTGTTGATTGCATGCTCTTGTGACGTTGTTGCTATGTGTGGAGTCGGGTTGCATAGTGGTATGTTGGACCCAGATGGGTGAGAATTATTGGTGGACAAGTTAGACCGTGTGCCTCGAATTCGTTTCGTATGCACACAGATAGGGCATGTACCGAGTGCCGAGGGGATCTACTATGGATGCCTCGAATGCCGAACCTGGCTTGATAAGGTGATGAAAGTTGTGACCACTGTGCTATCCCCTTTATGTGGAGTCGAGCATTTAAACTGGATTTCTGATTATTTTATAACGGTTAAATGTTTTAAACTACTGTTTGTGTGGAACTGTTTTAAAGAGGGAGTTCACTAGACCTCATGGTCTAACCCTCGCTTTTCAAAAACTAAAACCATTTTCAGGTGATAGTCGTGTTTGGGGTTTCATCTGGTGATGATGGAAGGTTGTGGCTTTGTAGAAGAGCTAGAGTCTAGTGAAGACTTGTAGATTACCGTCGGGCTTCCTGTAGCATCTCAGTTGTGAAGGTGTTTTTACGCTGTGAGTTTAGAGTAGAACTGATGTAAATTATATACTTTGGGACCGTTTTTGGTTGTAATGTTGTCAAATGTTATTTTATGGAAATTGGGTTGTTACATACTGTTTGTTCTCACCTTCACTTCGAGGAGGATCCCTTACACATCTGTTGATTCGAGTTGTTTTTGTCCAGATCTGTGTGAAGATCAGGTACTAGATCGTTGTGGTTATATCTTTGTGTTCAGGTGTGGTCTGGACTACTATTGTTTATTCTGGACTCCTCTTTGAGACTCCAGATCTGCCCATTTCTTTCTCTGTGCAATTTTAAAACATCGTTGTAAGCTTGTTACCTTTCCTTATCGTTCCTCTCCCCACTGTAAGTATTCTTCTCTTCTCTACTGTGTGTTTCTCTCTTGTTGTGGATATCCAAGAGTTAGCTTGACCTACCACCTTAAGAGTGGCAAAGAATCCTTCCTTTAAGCTCTTGGAGTTTTATCCTTGTGTGCTATCATTTATCCTGAGGTTTCACTATGACTGGAGAAGAATCACCCAAAGCACCAGAACCGCAATCTCTAATTGCGAAGCTGGACTTTGGTGATCCTTTATATCTCCATCCGAGTGACACATCAGGAGTCTCTATATTTAGTATGAAACTCAGTGGTACCGAGAATTACAAAGTGTGGTGCTGTGCAATGACCCTTGCATTAGAAACCAAGAATAAACTTGGTTTCGTTGATGGATCTGTTATGCTTTCTAAGGACAATGATGTTCTTGCTAGACAATGGGATAGGTGCAACTCTGTTGTTTTGTCATGGATACTTAACTCCATATCTGAGGAATTGTTAAGTCATGTTTTTTCAAAAATAGCTTCTCAAGTGTGGACTGAGCTAAAGGAAACTTATGATAAAATAGATGGTTCAATTACTTTCAATCTTCATCAGAAAATCAATTCACTCACACAAAATGGCACCTCAGTGTCTGATTACTATCACAAATTAAATGCATTAGGGAAACAATATGATGCTTTGATCAAACTGCCTTCTTGCACATGTAATGCTTCTCATGATTTTTCTAAGCATGATCAATTAATAAAACTCATGCAATTTCTAATGGGTCTGGATGACAACTATAGTCACATTAGAAGTAATATTTTAACTACGGATCCTTTACCCTCAATCAAGACTGCCTTCTCTTTGGTGTCAAGAGAAGAGTATCACAGAGGTGTGACTCGTACTTCTGATGCCAAGAGTCAGCAGCATTCTGTCTTTTTGGAAAAACAAATGGGAATAAGAAGAACATTGGGAAAACTCCATTAGTCTGCAAGCATTGTGGATTAAATGGTCACATCATAGAGAGATGCTACAAAATAATTGGGTCCCCAAAGATTTTCAGTTTACAAAATCCCAAACTAGCCAATCTTTCAAAAACACATCTGGTAATGCTTGCTCTACAGAGAATAATGTTCATTCCCAGAATTCTGCTACATCCCTGACTGAAGAACAAATAAATAAACTCTTGACTCTGATTGATCATAAACCATCTGAAGGAATTGCAGTTAATATGGCTGGTAAGCTCTGTGCTAATATGGCAAATTTATCTAAATTTTCTCATAAATCCTTTAGTCCTGGTTGGATAATTGACTCGGGAGCTAATCAGCATATGACATCATTATCTTCTCATCTTGAAAATTTACTTGATATTTCTGATTTAAACCTGAAAGTAACCCAAACCTAATGGAGAAGAAGCTAAAATAAATCAGATTGGAAATTATAGGTTAAATGACAAAGTTGTGCTGTTTGATGTTCTTGTTATTCTTGATTTCCATGTAAATCTTCTTTTTGTACATAAAATTTCTAGAGATAGCAAAATCTTTGTTGGTTTTGATGAATACAAGTCCTATCTTCTTCAGGGTTCACAACCCACGAATCTAGTGGGGACTGGTAGCGAACAGGGAGGTTTATACTTCTTTGATCAGCTATCATTAGGTGAGTCCAATTTTAAAGGTTGTAAGCCAAATATGTCAATTGTTTGTTATGTGTCTCGTAAGGTGTGGCATAGTAGGCTGGGGCATCTAGCTGATCGAGTTCTTGGAGTCCTGAAAGAGACTCTTAACCTAGGAAATGACAATTTCTCTCCTCCATGTGACATTTGTCATATGGCTAAACAAGCCAGAGACAAATTCAATTTGAGCAATCACACTACCACTGCCCTATGTGAATTAATTCACCTAGACTTATGGGGACCCTATCGTGTTACCACCAAAGAGGGTTTCATATTCTTTTTAACCATAGTTGATGACTACTCTAGGTCAGTTTGGGTATATTTGTTGAAAACGAAAGATGAAGTGGTTGACAACATTATTGCTTTTCACAGTTTGTTGTTTACTCAGTTTGGCAAACGTGTTAAAACTTTCAGAAGCGATAATGGTACTGAATTCGTGAATAATAGACTAGGTGAGTTTTTTAGAACTAATGGGATAATTCATCAAACCACTTGCGTTTATACACCTCAACAAAATGGGGTGGCTAAACACAAGCATAGACATTTACTTAATATGGCTAGAGCTTTAATGTTTCAAGGAAACATTCCTTTGAATATGTGGAGTGAGTGCATTTTAACACCCACTTATCTCATCAATCGCACTCCCTCTTCTGTATTAAAAGGAAAATGTCCATATGAAATTGTGTACGGTTTTGCTCCTGTTTTGTCTCATCTCAGGAACTTTGGATGTTTATGTTTTGCTATCAAACCTAATGTTTTGGATAAATTTGCGTCTAGATCTGAAAAATGTGTTCATATTGGTTATTCAAATTCAAAAAAGGGTTATAGAGTTTATAGTCTGGAAACTAAACAAGTCATTGTTTCAAGAGATGTTAAGTTTTACGAGACAATCTTTCCTTTCAAAATGAGCACAAATCTTGATGAACATGTATCCAATGATGTTAGTTCTTTAAATTTTTTTGATCCCATTCTTGTTCAATCTAATGATTCTGTTTGTAATGTACCCGGTGATGACACTAGGGTGAACCTTCAAAATGAAAATAATTTTAATTCTGATATTAGTAACACTCGTGATCAACTCGGTAACCAGAACGGAACTACTAGACCTGGTAATCCTAGTAGTACTTCTTCTTCAGTAAATTCTGACAGAGCTGCCGGATCAAATGATCCTGGTAGTACTGAGGCTTCCAGTGGGTCACAACCTGTTGGGGACAATTAAGTATTCAAACTCACAATGATGATCATTTGGGGTCCTTCCTGAGGGTAGTGATTCTGACCAAAATATTGCCTCTGTTCGTAAATCTGAAAGACCATCCAACTTACCTAGAAAATTTAATGATTACGTTATTGAAAGTAAAGTTAAATATGGCCTAGAAAAGGTTGTCAATTACTCTTCTCTTAGTGCAAATAATTTTTGTTTTGTGTCTACTCTCAACAAGTCATATGAACCTGAAAACTTTTTTGAAGCAAGTAAGGACCAAAACTGGGTAGATGCTATGAACACAGAAATGGAGGCACTGTATAGAAATGGTACTTGGGTTCTTACCGAGTTGCCTCCAGGTCGTAAAACTATAGGATGTAGATGGATATGCAAAATAAAGTACAAGTCCACTGGAGAAATGAAAGGTACAAGGCACGTCTTGTTGCCAAGGGTTACAGTCAATGTGAACATCTTGACTATGAGGAAACATTTTCCCCAGTTAAGATGGTGAATGTCAGATGTGTCATAGCCCTTGCTGTTCAACACCACTTGCCATGATGCCAGTTAGATGTGAACAATGCTTTTCTCTATGGAGATTTAGAAGAGGAAGTCTACATGAACTTGCCACCCGGATATTTTTCGCCTAATGATAAAAGGGTTTGCAAGTTAGTAAAGTCTTTGTATGGTCTCAAACAGGCTCCGCGT
This sequence comes from Saussurea involucrata, assembly GCA_033807775.1. NCBI lineage: Eukaryota > Viridiplantae > Streptophyta > Magnoliopsida > Asterales > Asteraceae > Saussurea > Saussurea involucrata. The sequence goes on from CM066323.1 coordinate 31,623,806, forward strand.
CAATGGTACGCTAAGCTTTCATCCTGTTTAATTGAACATGGATTTGTTCAAAGTACCAGTGATTATTCGTTATTCACTAAGGTCTCAGGTAATATTTTTGTTGTGCTTCTTGTATATGTGGATGATATAGTGTTGACTGGTAATTCTGAAACTGAGATTAATCTTGTTAAACATCATTTAAAATCAAATTTTAAAATAAAAGATTTAGGCCTATTTGTAAAGCCCGTGTCCCGGTAGGGTTTTTAAAATTCTTAATGTAATTATTTTATTGACGTTTAAAGCGAGTCTTGTTAACGAAAGTTGTCAAAGGGGACCTTGAATGTTATGTGTGGCAAACCTTACTCCCTTTTGCAATAATATAGAAATTCAGGGACCAAAAGTGTCAAAGGGATTGAGCCTAGGGGTCAAAGGTGGACAATGGAGGTGTTTGGGTGGTTGAACGGCCAAGGGAAGGGGAACCGACCCCCCCCCCCCCCCTCTTCCTCTTCTCGGCGGTTTCCAAATTGCACCAACATATAGTTTTCTTTTGTTATTTGCTTATTTTGGCTCCATAGTTTTTGATTTGCCGAGAGGGTGATCGTGAGTGTGAGAAGCCGAGAGAGGAAGAAAAAGAGAGAGAGAGAGGTCGCTGGAGAAACGCCGTCGCCGGAAAACCACCGGTGTCAACGTCCTTCGTCGGAGAGGTCGAGAAGAAGGGATTGCAGGCACGGTTGCGAGTCGTCGTTGTAAGGTATGGCTCTCGTTACGTTTCTGTTTTTGCGACGGCCATAACTTTTCCGTCGTAACTCCGATTGATCCGAAACTGGTACCCACGGTTCAAGTTCGAGGTCGACCACGTTTTCCGTGTTTTAGCGGAAGACCGATTCAGCTTCTAGCTAGGTGAAAAAGTGGTCGCAAATTTGGTGATTTGTCATTTTATGTGAATGACGATTTTTCTGCCACTGTTTTGTCGTGGCCGTAACTTTTTACTCGTAGCTCGGATTGAAATGAAATCGGTGGCCGAAGTTCACTAATCGAGTCAGGAAAGTTTTTCGTGTTTTGCCGAGAATCTGGTTAAGCCTGTAGCTGGGCCGTATGGGGCTGTTTATACAGCCTGGTCCGAAAAACTTCCAGCTTTCTGTCCCTGTTTTGTTTTAAGCATAACTTTTGCTTGGAATGTCGGATTGGGATGAAACTGGTGCCAAAAGTTCCCATTCTGAGTCTAGTAACTTTTATATGTTTTGTGGAAAAACCAGTTCGGGCCATCGCTAGTGTCAAATTGCCATTTTATACTGACAGGTCCTGTTTTAGCTGCACTGCGAGATGTTTTTGTAAAATTCGTATAGAGTGCTAGGAATATCGTTAGGACGCGTGCGATACGTCCCTGGAACCATAAGACATTGAACTTCCTGGATGTGGAATTAAGTTTTTGGTTTGATCAGTTTAGCAGGGGTAAAATGGGTCCCGAACAGACCTGCGTTTTTAGTATAAAAGCTGGAATTTTAGTTTTGCTAAACTAGTAAAAGTGTCGTGAGTTGGGACTTCCCGTTGACGTTTTAGTGCGTATTTAGGTGGGAAAAAGTGAGGAAGGTTGACGTGCTGGTGTTGCGGCTCGGGAGCGCGTCGGTTTGCTTTGAGGTGAGTTTTCTCACCGCGTAGTTAGGAATTTCATGTATACCGCTGTTTTTGTGCTATGTGTTATTACGTGTTTACGTGGACCAATTTGGATGGGATGATTTAGCTGTGATTGTTGAAATTATATGTCGATTATTTGTGCTTGCGTACACCTCAGTGGGACTGGGGGGCTCGGTGGGACCGAGGGCTCGGTGGGACTGAGCTAGTACATCTATTTACCTTTACTCGGTGGGACCGGGGGCTCGGTGGGACTGAGCTAGTACAACTATTTACCTTTACTCGGTGGGACCGGGGGCTCGGTGGGACTGAGCTGGTATTGCTATATTTTTGTATACTCGGTGGGACCGAGGTTTGTATGTATGCATGAATCATTATGTGGCTTCGTATTCATGGTAGTGGTGATGTTTCCTACTTGCGAGTAGGGGCGATATGCGTGGGGTTGCTACCTACGTGTGTGGTTGAATTCACTAAGCATTATAGCTTACCCCTTCCCAATATGTTGTTATTTCAGGTGCGGGCGGCAGTCGGGCGTGACCGTACACACATCAAGCGCAGAGTACCAAAGATTGTTAAACTTTCACTTTCGAACCCTTTGAATTTAATTATATAATTTTCCGCTGCATAAACTTTGTTGACGGTTTGAGTCAACGACGTTAATTTCACTTAAGACGTGAATTATTGAATTATGGTTGTTTTATAATGAAATGTATGTTTTAAAATTTTTAAATTTCCTTGTAATTTTTGGGACGTTACAACTTGGTATCAGAGCACAACTTGAGTGAATCAAACACATCTCGGTGTGTTTGGTCTCAAGTTGCGGCTATGAAGTTTTTAAACTCTCTTATTAAAATCTTTGAAAATAAATGAACGGAGAAAGCCCGTTTGGGAAACGGTGATCGTGGGCGCAGTGTGTACAGTCAGCCGACGCCAATTGGGAAGGTACAGCACTTAGTGTATTTATTGCTTTCTAGGCATAGGGTATGCATGCTAGATTGCCGAGGTTGTTTACACTGTGCTGTACGATGACTGCTTGCTAGTAGGAATCAATGCTAGTTATAGTAGGTTGTCAAGTGAAGGCCCTATAGGTTGCATGCAGTAAGAATCATATAGCCTTAGAATATTTGATTTAGTTCTATTGCGCAGCTCTTGTTTGAGTCCAACCGTTCTAGGATAGAATCTTGTATTCGAATGTCTATTTGATTCACGATGCGTGCGACTGGGTATTCGCGAGGCAACTCGTTATGGCTAACAGGGATTCCGTTGTAGCAAGAGTAGTGGGATGAGATGAAATTCCTAGTGAGCTGGGAATAGCGTTTACATATGAGTACGTATGCTAGATTGCTTTCTAGAACATAGGAGTATGTATGCTAGATTGCTTACGTGGATTTTGTGGTATTGTATGGTTGTTACTTGCTATTAGGAACTTATGCTAACCTTGATAGGTTGTTAAGCGAATGCACTATAGGCTGTATGCGGTAGGAACCGAATAGCCTTAGAATGTTAGATTTAGTTCTATTGCGCAGCTCTTGTTTGAGTCCAACCGTTGTAGGATAGAATCTTATATTCGAATGTCTATCTGGTTTCCACTGTATACGACTGTGCGTTCACGAGGCGACTCGTCAGGGCTAGTGGGGGTTCCGATCTAGCAAGGGTAGTGGGGTATTATGACTTTTCTAGGGAGCTAGGAAAAGTGTTTGCATATGCCGGAATGGGCATATGTGTTTGTTTGTGGTAAGCAACTACTTGGACGTCCCGGGACAGGACTCGAAACGAGTAAGGATAGGTGTGAAGGGTAGTAGCAGAGCTCCTACTATCTGAAGCACAGGATCCGTGCTCGAGTCGGGGAAAGTCACGGAGAATCCGAAGAGTTGAGTGTGAGCGTAGTTAGCAGGTTTTAATGTGTGTTAGTAGCTCGTTAAGGAGAAACAACAATGTTGATCCAGATGCTGATGCTGGAATTATTGCTGATCAGATTCGTGAGATGTTTGCGGTCGAGGTGACGCATATTTTGAGGAGGCGATCCCCGATATTATTACCGCCATTCGTGATGAGGTAATAGTGTCGATGGAGGAGCGCATCGCGGCGATTCCACCCCCTGCGGGTGGGCAGCCCCGAACAAGAGGGTCGGGATCGGTTATAGAGTGCACATTCCTTACCGGTGGTTGTCCTGCGAACTAGAAGGTTCGCTTCGCGGTGAATCTGTTACGAGACGGAGCGAAGGACTGGTGTGCTATTGCTTTGACGCTTAACGGGCTCACTACTTGACCTGGGAGGAGTTCGTCGTATGTTTCGTGTAGAGCATGTGCCTCTAGTGGAGATGGAGAGGAGTGCCAAAGAGTTCTTGGAGCTCTGTCAGACTACGGAGGCCATAAAGGAGGTGAACCGAAAGTTTACGAAAATGACATTATTCTATCCTTAGCATGCTGCTTTTGAGGACATGAAGAGGACACGGTGCAAGGATATGTTACGTACCAAGATCAGGGAGTTCGTGAGTACCGCGCAGTATGCTTCACTTGCTGTAGTGATGGAGGCGGCCTGAGGTAGAGTTCGTCAACTGGGAGTGGAGGAGGCACAACCTACGTATAAAGTGGTGACAGGTACGTTCTTGGTTAACCCGGTGCTTGCTGTGGTGACGATTGATAGCGGGGCTACTCATCCTTCCGTGTCTCACATAGTCAGTGAGTGTTTGGGGCCGAGTTGTAGGACGGTTAGGCTGTCCACTTGTGGTTGCAGTTGCTGAAGACAGGACCTTGACGGTTACTGACGTGTACCCGGGGTGCACTTTGGAGATCTCTGGTGTGAGGTTCCCGATTGATTTGATTCCGATCGCTATGCGGGAGTTGTGCGTGACTGTGGGCATGGATTGGATGGATGCGTATGATGCGGAGATTGTTTGTCGTCGCAAACAAGTACGAGTTCGAACCCCAAGCGGGGGAGAAATGCTAGTTCAGGGCGGCTTGCCCAGGCGGACCTCAGCGATATGTTCGGCTGCAAGGGCTCGGAGGTACTTGCAGCACAGTGGTCAGGGATTTTTGGCGTATGTGATCGACACGCGCGACGACGGAGAGAAGAAGTCTGTGGAGGATGTGCCAATTGTACGGGAGTTTGCTGACGTATTTTCCCGAGGAGTTACCGGGGATACCTCCCGAGCGACAGGTAGAGTTCCACGTTGATTTGATTCCGGATGCTGCTCCGGTGGCCAAGGCACCTTATCGCCTGGCTCCATCGGAAATGAAGGAGTTGTACACTCGTTGCAGGAACTTATCGAAAAGGAGTTCATCAAGCCGAGTTGTCCACCGTGGGGAGCCCCGATTCTGTTTGTGAAAAAGAAAGACGGGTCCCAACGGATGTGTGGACTACCGTGAGTTGAATAAGCTTACGGTGAAGAATCGTTATCCTCCGCCAAGGATCGATGACTTGTTCGATCAGCTTCAGGGAGCCTCGTGGTTCTCTAAGGTTGATTTGAGATCGGGGTATCATCGGATGCGGGTGAGGAGAGAGGATACAGAGTAGACGGCCTTTCGTTCACGTCATGGCCATTTACAAGTTGTGGTGATGCCTCTCGGGCTCACCAATGCACCCGCAACGTTCATGGACCTCATGAACCGGGTATGTAGCCCTATGTGGGATCGATCGGTGATCGTGTTCATCGACGATATTCTTGTGTAATCGAAGTCGAAGGAAGAGCATGAGATGCATTTGCGAGAAGTTTTGGAAGTTTTGAGGCGGGAGAAGCTGTATGCTAAGCTCTCCAAGTGTGAGTTCTGGTTACGAGAGGACCACTTTCGAGAGCATGTCGTGAACCAGAATGGTATTATGGTGGACCCGGCCAAGATTACAGCTGTGAAGCGGTGGAAAATGCCAATCGCGAGAGAGTTTCGGGGGAAAATTCCGAATTTTGTCCGTGATAGTCATGGGTCAATTTCTCGGTCTTAATGGAAGGTTGGGTATCCCACGCGTGTGGGTACTGTAGGCCGAATATTATCGGTTAGGGAATGCTGCCCTTTGTAATAAAGAGGATAAATGCGTAGAATTTTTGAGGTAAATAGTATACTTAGGTGTCGACTTTTGGGCTTGAGGCCAAATGCCTTAGTGTAATTGGGGAATTGTAGCCGATTTTAAGGAAATTATGTTGATGATAGTAGTAATCATGAGATGTTTGCTTGTGGTGGAATGACCTTCGTGGATGATTATAAATTTACTAGTTTGATAATTCATGTGGAGTAAATTGTGGGAGTCTATTATAACTCGTGAAAGTTAATCGACAGTTAATGATAGGAATGATTGAATTCGAGTATCCTGTAGGGTATATTGGTGAGCAACTTTAGAATGGTTAGAGCTTGAAATTTGAATCGGGATGTTTGGACTATCTATGGTTGGGAGACAACCGAAGTCGTTTGACCAGGAATGAATCCAGTTGTTGGAATGTTCCTCCGATCATACTTGCGGTGTACTTGAAGGAGTTTTGTGGTAAGAAAAGTATTCGAGAGATTTTTAGGCGGTGTGGGAAATCTTAAATTCCTGTTAGTGAAGGTCTAGTGGAAACACCGGAAGTGCTCCGAGTAAACTTGGGAACCTGAAGCGAAGATGCGAGAGAATTATCCGGAGCTGTGTGCGGGTGTAGACTTCGGGGACGAAGTCTAACTCAAGCGGGGGAGAGTTGTAAAGCCCGTGTCCCGGTAGGGTTTTTAAAATTCTTAATGTAATTATTTTATTGACGTTTAAAGCGAGTCTTGTTAACGAAAGTTGTCAAAGGGGACCTTGAATGTTATGTGTGGCAAACCTTACTCCCTTTTGCAATAATATAGAAATTCAGGGACCAAAAGTGTCAAAGGGATTGAGCCTAGGGGTCAAAGGTGGACAATGGAGGTGTTTGGGTGGTTGAACGGCCAAGGGAAGGGGAACCGACCCCCCCCCCCCCCCTCTTCCTCTTCTCGGCGGTTTCCAAATTGCACCAACATATAGTTTTCTTTTGTTATTTGCTTATTTTGGCTCCATAGTTTTTGATTTGCCGAGAGGGTGATCGTGAGTGTGAGAAGCCGAGAGAGGAAGAAAAAGAGAGAGAGAGAGAGGTCGCTGGAGAAACGCCGTCGCCGGAAAACCACCGGTGTCAACGTCCTTCGTCGGAGAGGTCGAGAAGAAGGGATTGCAGGCACGGTTGCGAGTCGTCGTTGTAAGGTATGGCTCTCGTTACGTTTCTGTTTTTGCGACGGCCATAACTTTTCCGTCGTAACTCCGATTGATCCGAAACTGGTACCCACGGTTCAAGTTCGAGGTCGACCACGTTTTCCGTGTTTTAGCGGAAGACCGATTCAGCTTCTAGCTAGGTGAAAAAGTGGTCGCAAATTTGGTGATTTGTCATTTTATGTGAATGACGATTTTTCTGCCACTGTTTTGTCGTGGCCGTAACTTTTTACTCGTAGCTCGGATTGAAATGAAATCGGTGGCCGAAGTTCACTAATCGAGTCAGGAAAGTTTTTCGTGTTTTGCCGAGAATCTGGTTAAGCCTGTAGCTGGGCCGTATGGGGCTGTTTATACAGCCTGGTCCGAAAAACTTCCAGCTTTCTGTCCCTGTTTTGTTTTAAGCATAACTTTTGCTTGGAATGTCGGATTGGGATGAAACTGGTGCCAAAAGTTCCCATTCTGAGTCTAGTAACTTTTATATGTTTTGTGGAAAAACCAGTTCGGGCCATCGCTAGTGTCAAATTGCCATTTTATACTGACAGGTCCTGTTTTAGCTGCACTGCGAGATGTTTTTGTAAAATTCGTATAGAGTGCTAGGAATATCGTTAGGACGCGTGCGATACGTCCCTGGAACCATAAGACATTGAACTTCCTGGATGTGGAATTAAGTTTTTGGTTTGATCAGTTTAGCAGGGGTAAAATGGGTCCCGAACAGACCTGCGTTTTTAGTATAAAAGCTGGAATTTTAGTTTTGCTAAACTAGTAAAAGTGTCGTGAGTTGGGACTTCCCGTTGACGTTTTAGTGCGTATTTAGGTGGGAAAAAGTGAGGAAGGTTGACGTGCTGGTGTTGCGGCTCGGGAGCGCGTCGGTTTGCTTTGAGGTGAGTTTTCTCACCGCGTAGTTAGGAATTTCATGTATACCGCTGTTTTTGTGCTATGTGTTATTACGTGTTTACGTGGACCAATTTGGATGGGATGATTTAGCTGTGATTGTTGAAATTATATGTCGATTATTTGTGCTTGCGTACACCTCAGTGGGACTGGGGGGCTCGGTGGGACCGAGGGCTCGGTGGGACTGAGCTAGTACATCTATTTACCTTTACTCGGTGGGACCGGGGGCTCGGTGGGACTGAGCTAGTACAACTATTTACCTTTACTCGGTGGGACCGGGGGCTCGGTGGGACTGAGCTGGTATTGCTATATTTTTGTATACTCGGTGGGACCGAGGTTTGTATGTATGCATGAATCATTATGTGGCTTCGTATTCATGGTAGTGGTGATGTTTCCTACTTGCGAGTAGGGGCGATATGCGTGGGGTTGCTACCTACGTGTGTGGTTGAATTCACTAAGCATTATAGCTTACCCCTTCCCAATATGTTGTTATTTCAGGTGCGGGCGGCAGTCGGGCGTGACCGTACACACATCAAGCGCAGAGTACCAAAGATTGTTAAACTTTCACTTTCGAACCCTTTGAATTTAATTATATAATTTTCCGCTGCATAAACTTTGTTGACGGTTTGAGTCAACGACGTTAATTTCACTTAAGACGTGAATTATTGAATTATGGTTGTTTTATAATGAAATGTATGTTTTAAAATTTTTAAATTTCCTTGTAATTTTTGGGACGTTACACTATTAAAGTTCTTCTTAGGAATTGAAATTCTTGAAACTGACAAAGGTTTATGTATGTCACAAATGAAGTACTATCTTGAACTTTTGAATGATTTTGGTTATCTAGGCTGTAAACCAATAAATACCCCAATGGATATGAACTTGATAGTGACAGATTCTGCTGGATCAGAATCAAAGGATCCACCTTTAAAAGATTTTACTGGGTATCAAAAACCGATTGGTAGGCTTATATATCTTTTAGCTACTCGTCCTGATATTTCTTTTGTTGTACATTGTCTAAGTCAGTTCATGCACTCACCACGCCAATCTCATTTGAAATTGGCTCTCCGTGTCTTAAGATATCTAAAGGCTGCTCCTGGTAAGGGAATTTATTTTTCTGCATGTTTGTCTACTGATTTTAAACTTACTGCCTATGTTGATGCCGATTGGGGCAAGTGTTTATCAACTAGGAGGTCTGTCACTGGATATTGTTTGTTTTTAGGTAATTAATTGTAAGGTTTCGTGGAGGAGCAAGAAACAATCTACTGTTTCTCGTTCTTCCGCTGAATCCGAGTACAGAGCGATGTCTGTTGCTCTGTGTGAAATAATCTGGATTATTAGCATTTTGACAGATTTGAAAGTTGACAATTTACTTTCGGTAAGTCTAAATTGTGACAACAAATCTGCTATACAAATCGCTAACAATCCGGTATTTCACGAAAGGACCAAACATATTGAAATCGATATACATCAAGTAAGAAATAAAGTTTCAACTGGAATGATTAAAACTAAAAAGGTGTTATCTACTGAAAATCCAGCTGATGTCTTTACTAAATCTCTTGGTGTAAACCAACATAATTATCTTGTTAAAAAAACTCAATATGTTTGATCTTTTCCAGTGTCAAGATTGAGGGTGGGTGTTAAAAGGTAAGTATTATTTTACCAATCTTGACATTATTTTAATTATTGGGTGTGTATATGTTGTTTCCAGAACCATAGGTACCAGTTTGGACTATTGCTTATAGTTGAAGGATGGCACCTCACTTGTTGATGTTGCAGAAGGGTAGCGGAGCAATTAAAGTGGCTTCAGGGGCTTTTGTGCAATTAGAAGATTAGTATATAAACATTAGGGTTTACTGAGTTATTCATTCATTCACTTCATTTTTACTTTCACACACAAAGTTCTCTCTCGTTTCTCCCTCTGAGATTTAGGGTTTCGTTTATAGTTTTCATCTTCCAATCTTTTGAAGAAGATTAGGTTAGAATATTGATTTGTATATTTCTGTTGTAATCTTTTGGTATTATAAATTTGTAGAAATAGCCTCAAAGAACCAGATAACCAACTTCAACAAAAAGCAATAGGATTTTAACCTAAATAGAAAAATCAACGGCGTTTAGGGAATTGAATCGGAAAATATCAAAAGAATCCATAGAAAAAGTAATCGGAAAAATCAACAATCAATTTCTTAGTTGTGATTTAAATTAGAAGTTACTAAAATACCTAGCTTTTTCATATTAGTTATTAACTAGCCGTGTACCCGTGCAATGCTGTGGGGCATTCAATTTTTAAACATCTAATTTTTTGTAATACATCTTTGAAATTCTTGGTTCATTGCACTTATCGGATAAAACGTTGCATACAATGTTGTGGACTAAAACTTTACCAAAAAACTTAAATGAAAATTTTGACTATTGAGTATTAATGATAAGAGCTTACCGGATAAACATCTTGAAAACCAAGCTTAGGGGGTGTTTTGGATTGGTTATTTTTTCCAACTTAAGTTATTTTTAGTGTTTAAACTGGAAAAAAGAAAAGTGCTTATGATTTTTTCCCACCACAAATAAGTTGTTTTTGATAAGTTAATCCATTTTAACTTATTTGTTTAAATTATATTTTTACCCCAACTTCTTTTTAACACAACATAAAATGATAAACATTTTTTAAAAATAAGCATAAGTTGTTTTAAATAAGCAATCCCAAACACTCCTCGTATTTAATTGTTAATAAATATAAGAAATAATATAACAATGCAAATGTGTTTTTGCCATATAAACCAAATTGATTCGTGGATTGGATCGAGTGGTATTACCAATGTACTCAGTCGATGATATACAAATTTTACCAATGGTGGTATAGATATACATGATATAGAGATTTATCGTCATAAATAACACTTTAAAAAACGTTGTGGCTTATCTTGAAGCCTACGGCTTGAGGCTCGTATCATTTATAACTTTAGTAATCAATTGTTTATTACATGGCATTCAAACACATTTAAAAATATGTATTGAAATCTATGGAATTATATATGACTAATGTCAATTTTTTGTTTTTAACACTTCTACTTAAATATTTTATAATATAAAATAGATTATCAAAATAACTTATCACCTGCAAATAGATGAGTCACAATCATCCCACAAGACAAAATAACATACATGAAATCCTTTTTCTTATTCAGATATCCACAATGTCATCCATTACCAACATCTTTATGCATAAATATCTTGTACTCTATACTTAAAACTTTGTTTTTAAGACTTTAAAACTTTTAAGCCTAAATGCTTTATAAGATAGTATAGATTTAAAAAAATTAGTATAATTGAAATCAGAAATGTTTATTAAAGAAATTAGGTTTCAAATTTAATGCAAAAGGAAATTAATGTTTTTTAATTGAAATCATAAATGTTTTTTAAGGAAATTACGTTTCAAAATTAATGAAAAACGAAATTTATGTTTTCTAATTAAAATCAAAAATGTTTTTTAAGAAAATTACGTTTCAAAATAAATGCAAATGGAAATTAATGTTTTTTAATTGAAATCAGGAATGTTTTTTTAAGGAAATTACGTTTCAAAATTAATGCGAAGGAAAAATAATGTTTTTTAATTGAAATCAGAAATGTTTTTTAAGAAAATTACGTTTGAAAATTAATGCAAAACGAATTAATGTTTTCTAATTGAAATCTGAAATGTTTTTTTAAGGAAATTATGTTTCAAATTTAATGCAAAATGAAATTAATGTTTTTTAATTGAAATCAGAAATGTTTTTTAAGGAAATTACGTTTCAAAATTAATGCAAAACAAAATTAATGTTTTCCAATTGAAAACATATACAAAAACAGGATAAGAGTTGGGTAAACAGCCCCGAAACATGTTTTTGGGATTTACACATTGTTATAGCAAAGTTAAGTCAAACACTAAAAAACCTAAAATACATTTAACTAATTGTTAAACAATTTTTTTCCCTTTTCAAAAATTTAGCCTTTTTGAATCATTTTTACAAATTTAAGTAATGCTTGGTGAAATCGTTATAGCATAGAATAATGATGAAAATCTTTAACACTTTGGAGATTTTGCTAACCGAAACACAACTTAAGACTAAACTATGATGCAAATGTAATTTAACTTAATTATAGTTGTTGGCCAGAAAGTTTTATTTGCACAAATAGCAACAAAAAAGAACCGGAAGAAAAATACTCAAAGCCAATTTATAGATGCATGCACACATAACCAAGATACCTTAGCAAAAGCAAAACCAAATAATTTTCATTCATTTCCATTAATATAAGCAAGTGCAAAACTTGGTCAACAAAACTTCACATGATTGTAGCAAGCATGAACAAAAACAGGACCATGTTAAATAAACAGAAAAACAAATATAGAATAAACATTGAAAAGGCCTACGCCAAACAAATATCCAGCTACAAACATAAGAACCTCCATCTGGTGGTGCAGTCTCCATCTATCCATCTTCTCAGTACCAGTACATTAAATCTCATATCCTTGATTTTTGTTCTTTGCTTTATGACCAAACCACTCCTGCACCAACTTTCAAAAGGTTCAAAATACAAATAAATCATCTTATTTTGTTTTCTTTTTTTATCCTTGCAATGTTTGAAAAAGATGAAATATGTACAAAATTCATTATGTTTTTTCTTTTATAAAAGATTTCATTATCTTCTCCATAAAAGTATTTTGAGACTAAACACACAAAAGCATACAGACTTAGCATCAAAATATGATGAAAAAAAACAAACAGGAGATGGTTGAACCAAGTAGTAATATACAAGTAGACAAGACTTACTGTTCGCCATTGTGCTAACTATATCTCAGTCAGAGAGACCATATAAGTTGCATGCAACAAAATGACATATCTAGACAAAAACATAATGGGCACAAATAACAAATCAGGAACATAAGATTATGAAAAATAAGTAGCAACATTAACAATTAACATAATAGGAGCAGGGAAATATATACATCTAAGTACAAAGAGCGGAGTAAACCTTGAGTGGTGGTATATTGTCAGCAGCAAACAGAATCACTCGTGCCTGTGTGATATCATGATGAACACTCAATACACATTTCAAGAATTTTTTGGAGTCTTGTTGTATTAGTTACCGGATTTCCAGAATTCTCACAAACCAAAACATTGTTTTTAGCCATAATATATAGGAGAAAGAAGGGACTTATTTTTGGGGCTTATTTTAGGCAAAATTAATCAATTTTGATTATTTCCTTAATTATGAATATAACTAATACCATTTAGTTTCCTTTATTTTTGCGGAAAAATTAATTATTTCGAAATTACTGCAAAAATTAAACAAATTTCGAAATTTATTAATTATTTCGAAATTGATTTCCCCATCCAAATAGACAAAGTTATTTTTGGGGCTTATTTTAAATGGTATTAATCAATTTTGATTATTTCCTTAATTATTTCGAAATTGATTTCCCCATCCAAATAACTATGAATATAACTAATACCATTTAGTTTACTTTTTTTTGGGGCAAAATTAATTATTTCGAAATTACTACAAAAATTAAACAAATTTTGAAATTTATTAATTATTTCGAAATTGATTTCCCCATCCAAATAGACAAAGTGTTTATTTTATTTTTCAGGATAAAATAAGTCAAGCAATCCCAAACACCCCCTTAGAAAAAAAAATATTATAAGAAGGTATGATCAATTTAATTATTTCGAAATTACTGCAAAAATTAAACAAATTTTGGAATTATTAATTATTTCGAAATTGATTTCCCCATCCAAATAGACAAAGTTATTTTTGGGGCTTATTTTAAATGGTATTAATCAATTTTGATTATTTACTTAATTATTTTGAAATTGAAATCATTAATTGTTATGGATGTATTTATGGACGTATTAACTGAAATATTTAATTAAGTATTTGTAGATGGTCCATGGTTTCCAAAAAAAAGTTCATGGTTTCCAAAAACAAAAGAATTAGGTTTCTCTCTCTAAAAAAAATTAAGTAAATATGCTTTAAGTTGTAGTACATAGTGCTTAAATTATTGTTTTTAAGAGTTTGGGGGCTTCATGCTTTATAATATAGTATAGATAATAATTAAAATGAAATTATTGGTATATTTTGGTCCTCATATTATCACAATATTTATATGATTTCCTCTCTCTCAATAATTAATTTGAAGTGTTTTTCTTGCTGTTTATCCTTCATAAAGAGTTGTTTATATAGGCATGGAAAAGGATTTGTTCCTGGAAGCAACAATCTCTTTCAGATCTCTTCATCCATAAAGTCTCACATGAGTCACATGCATTGTCTTATTCAAAAAGACATTGTTCTTTACAAGATCTATCCTATTTCCTTGCATTCAAACCCCTTTCAATATCAAGATCATAAAAAAGTGATAACCAAATGATTTTTTTTGAACGGCAGATTCTTCATTTATATATATATCAAAATATTTATTACGTGTAAGGATTAAACCCAAGACCTTCTGTACAAAGAGTTTTAATTTGCCAAACATAAAGCATCCCGCCAAATCAAGTTTCGTTATATAATTGATAAACCAAACATCTCACTAGTTATTTACGTATCATTATACATCAAACTACATAACTTCGTATATCCTAATTAATAGGATGCCCGTCCTTTTATCGTACGTTTTGAACTATTTGAAACTATATAAACCTCTATTTGGAAAACCTTGGTCATTAGGTATCTTAATTATACAACACAATGTGCCCAAGAATAGCATCCTAGCAACCTCAAAAGTATTTCATGAGTTCTTCTTCTTGGCTACCTAGTGATCAAAAGATCTTATCTTTCTTGACATACATGTATACACTGTGTTTTTAAATAAATATATTCTTACACTTACTAAAATCAATTGTTAGGAATATTTCATATAGATTTGATGTGTCAAAACTTCAACTTACAAGGGTTCGAATTGTAATATGTTTATTTTATAGTTATCCTTGTAAATTCTAGTTTATCTAGGATTCCTAGTTTATCTAGGATTGGTATTTATCTAGTTTCTAGTTTATCTAGGTTTCTAGTATATAAAGAAACCTAGAGATATAGAATTAGACGTTCTTGAAACCCACGTTTAAACAAAAACGTGTAGATGTGTGTGCATGAGCCCCAAGGTTCTTAATCCTAATACTTGAGAAGAAGTATTCGTTTGTTGATAACTTAGGTCAACAAATTGGGGCGTGAGTATGTAATCAGTATGTTTAAATTAATGAACCTTGTTAGCTATACAAATCTGTCGTTTAATTCCGCTGTTCATGTTGTGATTTGTATATGTTTATTCCATGATCTAGAACTAATCATTCTTGAGCTTAAAGATCCGGTTTAGGGTTAATAAAAATCCTATCAGGTGGTATCAGAGCACATGGTGCTCTCTGATCTGGAAGAAAAACAAGGTTTAATGGAAGATTTGAAGAGACGAACGAAAGAAAGAAAAATCAGATTTTTCGCAGAAATTTTCTGGAAAATCACAGCCGGCCGTTTCGCCTATTCCCGGAGATTGAACCGTCGGATCGTCGCGATTTTTGGACAGCAGCTTCGGGACACATTGTTTAACATTATGTCTGGTTGGATTGGCCGTACGACGTCCATAACGCTCCCAGAAATTCTCGAAATCCAGCAGTTTTTTTTTTCTTGATAAAAATTGTTCTTCACTCAGAATTCCTCAAAGCCATGAAATCAAAGCCGCGATGCAATGGAGAATACATGTCACACACCATGTTAGGATCATGCTCGACAAAAGGAGGATGATTTTTGTTTGTTTCAAGAAAATTCACACACACAAGGTATGAAGGTTTGATGAACGATAGAGGAAGAATGCTTAAATGACTACCCTTTGATCGTCATCAGTTGATTACAAAAAGGAAGATTAATTAGAGTTTGTTTGAAGAAGAAGTGAAAGTTAGAGTTTGTGTTCTTATCATATCTTTAAAGGTATCCTTCACCAGTTAAAGATAATCCGTGATATTATGAAGATTATTAACGTAATTGTTCGAAGAATGTGACTTCAATTTGACGAAATCTTAGAGAAGAAGATTGGTCGAAGGACAGGGATCCCCTCATTCATGAGAATGACGTTGTTGTTCACTTGGTTTCTACGGGATATAAGACTCAAGGTTTGGTTTTTTACTTCAACTTCAAATAGATAATGGTTGATTTTCTTTACAACGTAATTGATATAACCTCGAAGACACAAGGATGGTTAGCATAAATTCAGGGGAAGAAGAAGTGTTGATCATTCAAGGGGAAGATTCAAGTTTGATAAGTTTTGGATTTGATTATGTCAAAAAGGGGAAGAGCTACTTGAAGATTCTGATGCTAAGTTTTGTCATCATCAAATAGGGGAAGATTGTTAGGAATATTTCATATAGATTTGATATGTCAAAACTTCAACTTACAAGGGTTCGAATTGTAATATGTTTATTTTATAGTTATCCTTGTAAATTCTAGTTTATCTAGGATTCCTAGTTTATCTAGGATTGGTATTTATCTAGTTTCTAGTTTATCTAGGTTTCTAGTATATAAAGAAACCTAGAGATATAGAATTAGACGTTCTTGAAACCCACGTTTAAACAAAAACGTGTAGATGTGTGTGCATGAGCCCCAAGGTTCTTAATCCTAATACTTGAGAAGAAGTATTCGTTTGTTGATAACTTAGGTCAACAAATTGGGGCGTGAGTATGTAATCAGTATGTTTAAATTAATGAACCTTGTTAGCTATACAAATCTGTCGTTTAATTCCGCTGTTCATGTTGTGATTTGTATATGTTTATTCCATGATCTAGAACTAATCATTCTTGAGCTTAAAGATCCGGTTTAGGGTTTATATAAATCCTATCATCAATCAAATAAATCTTTGAACTCACTAAAATGAAAAAACCAAACGGACTTTCATATTATGAACGATTACGTTCATGGGCATTTGTTTTAAACGAATAAATCCTTACACTTAGAAATGAAAGAAATATTTTGTTTATGTTTCTATGTATTAACATATCAGTAACAAAGTTCAATGAATCAAAAAAAGAAGAAAGAAATACACCATTTCATTAGTCATTATTTATTTATTAGATTCAAATGAAAATTATAAGAGAAATTATTGATTATTTATTTTCATGTTCAAATGACAGTCACATGTATTTGTTACGATCATGTGATTGTCATTTTAATCTGGGAAAAAATATATAATCAAGAACATCTCGTGTGTAGAGATGGCAATGAGGTCGGGAGTACCTGGGACCCTAATCCTCGTCGTTGTCCTCGTTAGGGAATACGATTCTATCCCCGTCCCCATCCACATTGCCGAACGGGGACCCACATTGTGGAATCAGGGATTTTTTCCGTCTACATAATTTATTTTTTACGAAACACATTTATGTATACTATATATATAGATATATATATATATAGGGAGCTTCTTTTGTAAACCAACTTTATCATGTTAACTATGTAAACTAATCTAGACCATCCATTATCTTGATCGACGGTTGAGAAATTTTCGGATTTAAATTTATTTAAAAAAATAGGGAAAGGGTAGTTTGGGAATTAAAAATAAAATAAAATCATAAGATAATTACCAAAAAAACTGTCATTATTTTAATAAAGGAATCCCACAATTTCCGGATTTAATCTCCCTCTCTCTCTATCTCTCTCTCTCTCACACACACACACAATTTCTAGCACCTCCTCTCTCTTTCTCTCTCACAATTTTCGGCGCCTCCTCTCTCTTTCTCACACACAAAATTCTGGCAGCACCGAGAACCACCATCACTACGCTAGTGATCACTCAGAGGACGAAGAACTTGACTTGTCTGATCACTCATCAGATGATTAAATATTAGGTTAACTTTAGTCTTATTAAACTTTGTCTAGTCTTTTAAATCTCGTTTTTGGAAAACATGTTTAGTTGTTTATTTGTTACCCTTATGAATTTGGAGAAAATGTTTGTTTTGGCTTATCGTATTGGGTGGAATATAACACTGTGTTGTATAGTTGCATTATTTTTCTATGTTTTCTAACTTTGTTTTGTAGACTTTGCTACAATGTCGCACATTTGGCCTTTTGGAGGTAGGGGTAGTTCCAGCAACCGAGGAGGAAGAGAGAGCACTTCTACTCCAGAGGCCTCCAGTAGTGTTGCTTCGACACCACCAACAGATAAACTTGAGTCCGAAATGTCTATGGCATCACAAATCCGGAACAACTTTTGACACAAAGTTTGCGGATTGGGGTAAACCGCAATGAGTAAGTGTCATATTAACTAATTCATCAAATTAACTGTTTTTGGGTATCGATACTAATTTAAGTCATTATATAGCTATGAAGATGCCCATGTCATTCGCCACATGAGCCAGATTAATCGGTCCATGGTTGATCACCCATGGTGCCACTTGGACGGAGATCATAAGGGAGGTCAGGACCGAATGTGGAAGCGTTTTCAGGTTTGTAGTATGTATTTAACTTGTAATTGTTTTAAACTTAAAAATTAACTAACACTTTATGTACAGGGATTTTATTGTTGGGATTCGGCCTTAGACATCTGTATGTTGTAGATTTGGAGACCAAATCCATGAAGAATTACAATGACGACTTGATATCAGCGAGGAAAGGGGTGGGGGGGGGGAAAGGTCGTAATGCAAGGATATGAATTGGTTGAAGAAATTCTCCGTCGCTTAGTGATAAGTGCATAATTTATCACATTCTAAGCACTTATTTTATAGATATTTAGTCTTATTTTAGTTTTCCAATTAGCATAATTGAGTCTTTTAGTTTGATTTTATCTTTTATTATAGTTTGGAGCTAAGTAGGAGAAATGGGTCTGTTTGTGCTTGTTTTGTGGAAAAATCTAACAGTTCGGTATGTTGCAGCAGGATGCTACAGCATGGTTCGCAGATCCAGAAAAGTCAACGACAAGTACTTCATAAACTTTTTGG
Organism: Saussurea involucrata; assembly: GCA_033807775.1. NCBI lineage: Eukaryota > Viridiplantae > Streptophyta > Magnoliopsida > Asterales > Asteraceae > Saussurea > Saussurea involucrata. The sequence continues at coordinate 31,642,441 of CM066323.1, forward strand.
TTGGGGAATCTTTTGGCAATCTCTTCAGCCCTTTTTGCAAACTGGAAGGCAGGGGCATCTGCAGAAGAATATATTTTTGATAGAGATCACCTCAAAAAGAGCATCTTATAATCTTTTTAGCTTTTGGATAAAAACCTTTGGTTAAGGAATCTTGTACTAGCTAAGTTGACTTTTGATGCTTTCCCCTTGTATAAATAGGAGTCGAGCTCCCTGTTGTTTAGAACCCCACTTCTTGCTTTAAGCAAGTAGTTCTTTAGTCTAGTTCTAAATTGTAGTTTACTTTACTTTAATTCTAGTTTCTCCTAACAAGGAAACTAGCTAGGTAGTTCATATAGCTACTTAGAAGCAATTGTTATTTCCTTTCTTGTTTTAATCCAAAATCGTTGGCACATCTATTGTTTTTAACATTTATATTTCTGTTTGATCACCATGATTTATATGTGTTTTAAAGCGATGAGGGGCTAATTCCCGAGCTTGGGTGTAAGTAACGGTTGGGAGATAAAGGCTTTTATGTAGTGGAAGAATGCTTTCGCTATTGGCTATCAACCTTGCTATTCATCCCTTGTATTCTAAGCTTCATTTAAGTAGTTTTCTTGACAAAGTGACGCATGTTGTTCTACTTAAGTAAGTTGGTCTTGAATGCAAGCCAACGTAAGTCTTTAGAACTCTGAGATGTTGTAATATCAATTTCTTGTAAATTGTGACTTATATGAATGGATTAGTGGATTATACTACACGGGTTGGGTCTCCCATTTGCGTGAGCTGCCCTTACTGGTTGGGTCTCCCTCTTTTGTGGAGCTGCCAGTAGATAGTCTGATCTGAACTCTGCAAAGGGGCTAATCTATTCAGTAGCAAAGTTGAGAACCAATGCTGCAGCACCATGCTGTAGCATTCTTCCTAAGCATAATGTTGCTGTAATCCAGCCAGAACTTACACCCTTGCATTTCTTTTACTGTTTTACAAACGTTTTCAAAGCTGTTACTTCACTCAAAGATTATTCCTTCGAATTCTGTTCTCGAGGTCTTATTTTAAGTTTGGCTTAAGACTAACCGCTTGCTTTGTTTGTCTCTGTGGGATCGATACTTGGTACTTAGTACCACTTTATTACTTGTTTTTCAAAACGATATTGGTTTGGCATGTATACTTGTGTGCTATTCCATTGTTGATTTTAGGGATATACTTTCCACGAACCACTTAGCTTACTCGGCGTCTTTGGGCCAATATGATCGACCGCTGGAACAGCGACGAATGGAAGGCTTATCCAAGACGACTTACAAGAATCAGATGACTGGGATTGATGGTGAAATATCCAAACACACTCCTGGTCCATCTCATTTTCTATGCACGATGCTCGATTAGTGGGTCCTTAATGCCGATTACTTTAGTAGCTTGAATTTTAGTATGTTACAATTAACACATGTTTGTATTTACCTTTGTAGACAAGAGAAACAAAAGGTGTGCCACCGACCTGTGTGGCCCTCTTCAATTATACACATAGAAAGAGGTCGAATAAAAAGTCATATTATTTAGATAGTGGTCCCTAGGGGATTACTAAACTATGAGGGCTAGCTGGGTTGTGGTGAGTGTAAAATATCTTCAACTTTATAATTGTTTACCTTTAATTCCAAATCTCTATCTAGTTTGTTAGGTAAACGTTATGATTTTTTAAGTTAAAATATTAGTATATATACGTCTAGTTTGGGTTGCCATTTGTTGGGCAAACATGAAGATTTTTTAGTTTAAATGTAGGTATATTCTCCATTTTAATATGGGTTGCCATTTGTTGGGCAACCATTAGGATTGTTTTATTTGGAAACATCTCATTTAAGATCGTTATGTTGTCGAAATTGACTTGTGTTTTATACCAAAGGGTAACTATCAAACCAATCCCACCCAAAGGTATGACGATAATGCCGACTCCTTCCTTTAGTAGATGCAAAATTATGAAAACAGTCGGATGTGGGAAGCAAGAAAGATCGACTATATGTCTTTGGGAACCCCTCTGATCCCAGTTGTCTTGACCGGGGTACCCTCACAGGGATTCGCGAGTGATGGATCGTCTTTTGATGCGCGGGTATGTACCTCCCTCTTCTTTGATGTTTATCTATTTCATATATAATTCATATTAAAAATTCTAATGTTGTATGTTTTTTATAGATTCAAGCATTAGAGAGCTGACTGCAGGAATCAGAAGAGGCTCGTAGGAGGGCGATGGAGAAGATGCGCCAAGTAGAAGAGTCCAAAGTTAGCAAGCAGTTTCCTTCGTCCCAGTTTCCGCCTCCCCTACTCTAGAGTTTTGATGTTTAGTTGTTATGAACTCTTGTTACTTGAATTAAACGTACTTAGAACTCCGTTTATCGAACAAATTGGAACAATTTGTATTTATTACGCCCGAATAATTGTGACGGACTTTAATTAATTTATGATATTTTATTTCTAGTTTTTAGCAGTTTTTTTGCATTTACAAGATTTTAAAAACTTTAAATCAGTTTTAAAGTTTTAAAATATACAGTTAATGTTCGGCGAAATACCCATCGGAGAAATTTTCCAATTTATAAAAAAAATGAAAAACAGTTTTTCGACGAATATTCAGCGGATTATCTGTCGGAGAGTTGTTATTTCTTTTTTTGAATGAATACATAAAAAACTAGATTCATTAATATTTTGTAAAAACAAATTAAATTACCGACAAATAATCAGTCCGAAGTGTGTTGGAATTTTAATTAATCTGACTACGGAAACTTGATTAACCGATTTCTTTAAAGTAAATTGGAAGAAAAAAAGACGACGAATTTCTGACGGAATTATCCGCCGAAAATTGTGAATCCGCTGGAAATCCGTCAGAAAAGTCAAAATGTGACGAGGGATCTTGCGACAGTCGAATCTACCAGAAATCCACCGCTAATGGCCATATCCGATGGATTTTCAGCAGATTTTTCCGCCGGTAATGGTCCTTTATTTAGTAGTGTTAATAAGTTCATTTGTTGCCGGTGAAAGAAACTGTATATATTTTTTTGTTCAAAAAGCTTCGGATTTATTTGTTCATGATTTTGTTTCTTCAAAAAAACTTTGGGTTTTATTTGTTCAAAAAAGGTTCAAGATTTATTTGGTAAAAATTTAGGAAAAAGTTTAGAGATTTATTTGTTAAAAAAATTCAGAAACTTAATTATTTAAAGAGTGAATTGTGGATTTGGTCGTTGTGGTTGTGTTTTATTTTACTATGATCCGCATTCTATGTTTATTATGGATATGGTCTTTGTGGTATGCAATATATTGTGGTTAAGGTCCCTTAACACTAACACATGTGCCTTGCACATGATGGGTTTAAACTCTAATTTTGGTCCCTATGGTTTATATAAATATTTGAAAGTGGTCCCTGTGGTTTATTATTATCTTTACATTTTTCCTTTTAAAAACTAATAAAAATATAATTATATATATATATATATTATTAAAAAGATAAAACTATATTATCTAATTCATATTAATATATATAAACATATATATATATTAAAAAAAATTATAATTTTTTAATAATATTTTCATATATATAATTAGTATTTTATTTTCTTCATCGATCTTGTTAAGATTTTCATATTTAAAATATATAAATAATATATATTTATTAAAACTATGTAATTAATAAATTTGATGTTTAAAATTTAAATTTGACATGAAGCATTAAATTTAAGTATTATATAATTTTAACAAATATATATTATATATAATTTTAAAAAATATATATTGTCAACAACCGGAGGCTTTTCAACCCCAGTTATGACATCAACTAGAACTACAGTGTCATCAACCTGGACCATATCAGTACCTGATCCACCTGCTCCGGCTACCCCCACATCTACTGCTTGATCTGATCCCCCAACATTTTCAGTAGCCGCTGCACTTGATTCTCCAACCCTTGCTCTCTTCTCCCCCTCATGTTGATCAGGATCATCATGTCTTCTTTTCCATTGGGGCTGAGCTTGAATCCCACACTTCTCTTCAACAGTCTTGAGCCTATCAGTTATGGAAGTGAATCCTGACATCATGGCATTCGTCATTTCTGTCATGGAGTCAGTGAGACGTTGGAAGTCAGTGTTGGATGGTAATTGGGTTTGAGGTTGGGTTTGTTGTCGGAGAAATCCAATTAGATCTACTTCTTCGGTGGTGTTGGATTCTCCTTGGGCTAGTAGACGGGCTAACAACTCAGATTTGAGTTGATCGGTGGGGATTTGGTGTAAAGGAATTGATGGTGGTGGTTGTGGGTCAGATTGAGCGCTTGATGGTGGATTCTGAGGAGTTGATGATGATTCAGCAATGGCTTTTCCCTTTATTCCTCTACTGGCCTCATTTGCGAGTCGATTAACCGTTTGTTGCATGGCGTTACGATGTTGCTTGTAGGCATGGTCAATAGAGCCTAAGGCAGATGCTAGTAGTGGAAGAGTGATAAAATGCAGATACGGGCCTAACATTCGCACAACCTACTCGTGTGGAAAATAGGGAAATATGATGCTAACCTCCGGACCACTTAGGTTACCGGTTGAAGTAGCGGTTGTAGCAACCGTACTGCCTGTGTACATAGCTGGCATAGTGTTGACTATGACAGGAGTTCCACCCAGTCCTCGTGGGGTACCAACAAATGGAGGCCGTACTCGGGGTGTTCCGGTTGGGGCACGAAAGCCCACAACTTGGTGTGATACCGACGTGTGTGGCCTAGGAAAGGATGTGTGTCCGAAAGGCTCTAGATTCAACGTGCTCGGAATAAGAGGCGGTGGCTGGGGCAGAAGCCTACCTTGTTCAATACCGGCAGACACCGAGTGTGTCGTCGATAGTGTATGAGCTAAATCCCCTGTGTGAAATGAAACACCGGCAAATTGAGATGCCGATGAGTGGCTGGGAGGGGATGTGTTATGCATGGTTGGGTCCACCATGGCTTGTTCAATACGCAACGGCGACGAACGCTCGTTGGTAGTAGATGTGGATACCCGGCTTGTAACAGTTTGGAAAGGATCGGTAGTTAAAACTTTATCCGATCCTGTCACAGTCTCTCCCATTTCTTTTCTCACCTCCGCACGGCTCACAATATCGGTATTTTCTACTTCGACCCCCTCTTCTCTCCTTATGTCACCGATATCGTCGGAGAGTCCGAAGTTCCAGGTGGAATCAGCTTCGAAACTCTCTATAATAGGTCTCCGTCCAACATGTCGTGGAATTAGATCAGCATCTGGATCATGATCTGGATCGGAGTCGGAGTTGGAGTTTCCATCATCATCGTGTCGGGGTTGGGCTGATACTTCATCTTTGGATGAAGAAGCATCATGGTCAAAATCCGGATCATCCTCTGAATCCATAGACACGTTATCGTCAAGGATTGGAATTCGTGCAGCTCCAGATGTGGATGTCTGACTAGCAGTACTCGCCACCCCACCCACTCTCTGTCTTAATATACGCCTCACCTCTCCCCGTTCAGGAACCCCGTGTTCTTGAACCTGCTCAACATTCATACCCTCACCGCCTAGTGGGATTGCACCTTGGGGAGGTCCCGCCCGTTCTTGTTGTACCACTAGTGCGTTAGCTATCCTATACTGCCTAACTACCTCAGACTGCTGATCGGCATAGGCAAGTATGGGTTCTGGTATCACAACGATGTGAGCGAAGTCGTCGTGATCTGGCATCTTCAGAAAATGCATCCACTGGGTCGGTCCTTGTACTGCATTTGGGTGTCTAGGGATTTCCTGGCTGCCCTCCATTATTTGATGGATGATGATCTGGAAGAAGCGTTGATAGGGTACGAAGTTCCGATTCTTTTTCGGTCTAGCTTTATCTTCGACTAACTCTTGCAGCTTGTTCCAGATGAGAACTGCATAGTCTATGAGTCGGTTGAACGCAAAGGCATGGAACATCTTGAGAATTACAAGATTTCATTTATCAAGGCCGGTATGCTTTGAAGTCATGCATCGGTTGAGGATTGAGCATAGGGTGTACCAGACCGGTGGTAGGTGTCTTCGTTGGAATTTCGAGGACCTATTAAGCACTTCGTTGTGCGGATCTTGATATCCCAGACTCCGGATATCGGCGAACAGTTGTTCTTCCATTACCATGTCCTCGAAGTCAGGGCTATGGGGAAGGTCTAAGGCTCAATGAAGTCGTCGTAGGGTCAGGCGAACGTCGAAGTGATCGACTCTAGCAGAAAAATGTGGACCTCTGTGGTGTATAGGGTGGAATCGTAGTGTGTGCCAGAATTGTTGCAGGTAAATAATGGGCACAGTGACTACCTTAGTAAGCGCAGTACGGAGAGGATGGCCGCGGATGATCTCAAAAATGATGCGGTGGTCGAACGCCACACTGAGGTCTAGATGATGATTGTTGTCGTGGAGGGAAAGATGGAGACTTCTCGGTAGAAGCTCCTCGTCTAGATCTCGGGCATTGACCGACGGATGTGACGACCGGTGTGACGGAATGACGTAGTTTTCGTCAGATGAGTGGTCGTCATTGTGTGCCATCTGGATAGTGAAATCAGTATAGGCTTAGAATGAGGGCAGTTGATTTTTTTTAACAATTAATGAAAATATCCTAAGTGTAAAGGTTATCGCAAGACACAACAGAATGTTATCACAAGGCAAGTTGTTATCGCAAGGTACATGTTGCGATGAAGGGTTATCGCAACACACACGTTGCGACAACATGTTATCGCAACACAAAGGTTGCGATAAGGATGAATCTTGGAAGGATACGATAAACATGAATGTGAAGAACATGTTGGGTTGCGATAAATATGAACTCAAGAACACCTAAGGCTGCGATAACTTTGAATGCTAGATATTTTCTAAGTGCTTAGGCCCAGATTTGACTTTTTCACACAAAAATAGATTTCTAACCTATACTATAAGTCTCGCAGTGTATACAGAAAACTAAATCTAACTGTTACATAAACTAAAACATATAAACACATCAATTTAAGGCAAGAATATGAAAGGGTAGTTTATGAGTTCGAAGTCAAAAGACTCTAAAATCAAATTTAACGGATAAACTGAAGTAAAAGATATAGAAAATATACCTCGAAGTGAACCTGAAGGATATGCAATCGATGTGAACTCGAAGATCGTTAAAAACTTTCAGAATCGACCAAAGATAGTTGAGAGAAAAAACTGAGGGTTTTGAATGAGTTGAGATATTTTGGAATGAGACAACAAATTCAAACACTTCATATTTATAGAAGGTTGAGACTTGGACACGTGGCATAAGATGATTGGTCCAACGTTTGACCGCCACAATGTCAAGTTATCGCAAGTAAGAAGTTGCGATAACCCTTGGTATTATCGCAAGGAACATAATGCGATAACAATCCTAGTGTATGATCGCAACAGAGAGTTGCGATAAACACTGTTCACATCATTTTATCGCAAGCAAGGGTTGCGATAAGGTATCTTTTATGTTTCATCGCAACAGAGGGTTGCGATGAAACACTGTGGGTTCCTGTGTTGCTTAACAATGATGATTCTATCTAATAGTTCAAAGAAGATATAATGCGGAAGCGTTTTTAACGAACTAAAATATATAATAAGGTAGTAGAACACACAATATCAAATACGTGAAGTGTAAATAACACAGATAAATAACTCAATGATTCACTGTATTTGATATAAACAAGAACACCGAGAGTTATACGAGAAATCTGTTATAATGGTGTGTGTGTTGTGCAAAGCTTTATAGTAGAACTCAACATGAGTCTTCTATTTATACTACTTCCAAACGGGACAAGCTCTAGACAATAAGGACAGAAAGGTACTAAAACACTATTCTGGTACTGTTGATAGTACAACGTTAATTAAATGTGCCGGCTTATACTAAGGCTATGACCTATCAGAGTTTGACACGTGGAGTTGTCAGGGCATGCCTTGTACGAATGATCTCATTGATCTTCGTACAGCAGAAATTGTTAGAAGCACGTTTGTCCTTGTATAGATATTTTAATCTTTATACCACAGAGGCTCTGTCAAGTATGACAGAGGCTCTGTGGCCTTGTCCGCTGAGAAGAGTCTTCTGGCGATTCTTCGGTCTTCTCGGTGATTCTTCGGTCTTCTCGGAGACTCGGCAGAGCCTCTGTCGAAGACTGTACTTCAATCTTCTATCGGTGCCTTGGCAGAACCTCTGTTAGAGTTTTCTATACTTAGCCTATTTTTCAATACTTTTATAAACAGAAAGATTGGAGCTAACATTCTCCCCCTAAGTATCGAAAAATAAAAAAATGAGAAGTGCAAGGTTTTCTAGGCTAAGTACATGACAAGAGGTATTTGACCTCTGTAGAACATTTTCTTTTCATACAAGATTATGCCAGAGGAATTTACATTTGATTACAGTGAAGAGAAAAAGTGACAGAGATTTGTAGACTAACTCAGACGTTGGCGTTTTGGAAGTCATTGAAACTTCTGTTGTCGATTCCTACTTCTTTAAGCTCATGATAGAAACTGATGCAGAGGTTACGGAAGTTGATCATAGAGTCGATGACCTCTATCAGTCTATTTGCAAGAGCTTGATCCATGAGCTCCGTTCCTCTGTGCTCCATGAGATTAGCTCTGAACTCTGTCAAAGTATTTGTTGCATACTTCTGACAGTCCATTTCTAGGAATAGTCTTGACTTACCCGCAGGATCTTGAAAGACGTACCCAACCTTTAGGAAAGTTATGATTGAGTTTGGTATGGCAGAAGTTGGGCAGTCATCTTCTGGTGGTCGAAGACTCAAGTTTCTCACTCCTAGGTCTCGTGCTAGTTGGAAATCGACCAGACTATACAGCAGAAGTTTCTCGCGCATGGCCCTTTTTATCACTCTGTATGCCCTTCGAGCTTCATCAGTTGTAAAGTTCTTTTTCGTCCATTCCAGAAGATCAGGTAGGTCATAGGGACTTAGGTTTCTGAGATCGGCATCCGATAATTGATTCTCGGTTCTGTCCACTCTTTTGACCTTATAGATATTATAGTAGATCTTAGTGCTTCTGGTGCGAGAGAACTTACAGTATATGACCTTGTCGATTTTGGAGATTGAGTAGACTTGGTAGGCAGGCTTGGGTGTTGTTCTGTTGAAGATATTCTCGAGCTCAGCACGGAAGTTGGGATCTTGAATCGATGGTGGCATTGAGTCTACACTCGTTCTGTTGTACAAATATCTGTACACCACTTCTTCCATTTGTCTTGGAGGAGCACCAGGGGGAGGCATGGGCCTTCGCAGAGCGTCCATTTGGCTTTTTATCTGGGCAATTCTGTCCTCTGTAGGTTTTGCCTTTGGATCTAGAGCTTGTATGTTTAACAGGGGGGTAACACCGAAAGCCCAGTCTTCTTCTTCTGGCTTTGGTGTCACATAGGTGTCGAAGGAGCTTTTCATCAATTTCTCTGCTGGTTGATGCTTTGGCTTTTTCTTCTTGGGTTCCTCTGTCATTATCCCTTTGCCTTTGTCTTTTGCCTTCGGCTGTAGATCTTCTTGTAGAGATGTGATTGCCTCTGAGGGTTTTGTCTTTTGGGGATCTAAGGGCTTTGAAGGAGATGTGGGTTTGGTTGTTGGTGCTTCTGTTGGTTTTGTGGGGGTTGCCTCTGTTGGTTTTGACACTTGTGTTTCTGAGGTCTTGGATGGTGGGGAGGTTGGTGAGGCTTCTGTAGACTTGCTCAAATATTTTCTCTTGTGAGCAATCGACTTGGTTCTGGTTTTGGGTGTGGGAGATGGAGATTTTGGTTCTTCTGGTGTTTTTGGTGTTGGGGAAGGGAGTTCTTCTGCTGATTTTGGTTTTGGTGATTAGGATGGTTGATCTTTTCGGAGGATGTTAGGATTTGGAATTCTTCACGGGTTGGGATATCTGCTCCGAATACAGAGGATGTTTCCACAGAGGTGGGTGTTGATGTTGGTCCCGAAGGCCTATACAAGTTTGTAGAAGGGGGGGTTGAATACAAACACACAGATTTTACTTTTCTAAATTGTTTATTGATAAATCATTAACAATTTACAGCTTGTTGCGGAAACAAGATTAAGGATAAACCTAAATCTAAACAAGTTGGAACACTAAGGTTTCTTGCACTAAGAGAGATAAGGAAATTACTAATAATAACCTATCTTGAGATAAGAGATTGAACTTGTCCAGAGTTAGCAAGTTACTTCAAAAGAAGTGGGTTCATCTCTTTATATACTGCATGCATTTAATGCAAGTCAGTATACACTTTACACGTGTCATCAACTTGTTGGTTGCATGTCATTGACCTTGGTTGACAACCTTAGTAGCCGCATGGATGAACAGTGTAGTATCAGAGTGGTTGTACGATTTCAGACAGTCGGAGGTTCTTTTCTGACATTTCGTACGGAGTCGTGCAAGGGGGGTTAAGACAAAAGTACTTTGTACGGAGGACTTCATGATCAGCTTTTCGTTGATTCAACGATTATCATTTTCTATTCAGCGAATGATAAAGTTCAGCGATAGCTGAAGTCTTGTACTTGATACTTCACGTTGAGTGGACAAATCTGAGTCTTCGCTGATCCGCATCAGTTCATTAGGAGACTTGTCGCTGGTTCTTGAGCTTGATCTTCGACTTCAGCGTAGAACCTTTGTTGACGTGAAACTTGTCTTCAGGGATCATAAGTAAACAACTAACTTATCAGCGATCATCATAATGACTGAACAGACTCAGAGCATTAATGATGAACAGTTTTCGCTGAATGTTTAAAAAAGAGCGAGAGTTCCTATCAGCGGTACTGTAAGATCTTAGTACTTATCAGCGATAGTGAAACTCTGATACATATTGTTTACTTACAATTTTCACTAAGTATATAAGAGAGGGTCATTATCAAATCACTGAGGGTTTGGATCAACAATCTCCCCCTATTTGATTATGACATAGCAACAAAGAAAATTGCTATTTGATGAAAACATAAGGATAAAAAGAACTCATAAAATATTTGTCCCTTTTACTGTTTTCTGGGATCTTTTCAGTACTGATGGAGTAAAGTACATTCGCTGAAATCTTTCTTTAAAACTTTGAATCAGGTTACAAAGAGAAATGGAAAGATTACAAGTACGAGCGAAATAAATTACAAGTACAGAAGAATAACTGATACAATAGAGAAAAAGGCGATCATATCAGCTTATAAAGGTTCTTACTTGATGAGAAGTTCATCAAGGGTCTTTGATGTGGGGATCATCCAGTCAGGGACATCTTCTCCTTGATTCTTTTTCTTCAGAGCTGCTTTGAAAATCAAGGGCTTCAGGTGTCTAGCTTTGATGTTGCGTCTGACTTCACACCAGTATACGAGATCTCTGAGTTGTTCGATGGGAGCGATGTCTAGCTCAGAGATACGTTGAAAGTGATGATTTCCATAGTACTCTAAAAAGAATATACCATAGGGATCACTTACAACTGTTCCAGGAATCAATGTTTCTCCAGGTGGTAGGGAGGTGTCAAGTATTGAGAGATCGGCATCAGGGCCAACAATTTCAGCACGAGAGAAACCAATGCCCGTTTCATTCCGAATATGAGGACCTGAACCAGAGGCTTTCTTTTTTTCTTTTCAGAGACTTTTCTTGGTTGAGGAAGAGTAGGAGGAATATCCACAGCAGATGAAAGCAGGTCGATCTGTTTTGTTAGACAACCTAGGGGGGGGTAAGGTTGTATTTAAAACTTTTACTTTCAAAAATCCTTTTATAAAAAATATCTTAATAATGTAAATACAACAGAGTATATGAAAACACAACAGATACGTATAAATACAGGATAGTATAAATACAGTAAATAAAGCAGAGTATATATACAATAATTATATAAACAGATATAATTAAATGCACAGCGGAAATATAAAGAGATAAGGGATAGAGATACTTGACACGGAGATTTAGTGATCTACCACAACTTGGTAAATCACTAGCCGAGACACTTCCCGACACGATCCAATAAAAGTATTCTTTACGGTAGAATACAAACCAAATACAAAGGAAAGCAATAGGCTCTCAAGCTTTAGCTTATCGAGATATACAGGATCACACACCCGTTATTCAAACACTTACAAGAGGAGTATAACTCACAATGGTAATCACTCTTGTATAATATTTATCACTTGGATATTTTATAAAAACGTTTTATAAAATAAATATGTAGTGATAATATGTAGTATGGAATATTAGTTGGGAGAGATCAGATGGATAGATGGCAGTGTGTTGTTGATCTGTTATTTTATTCTTCTCCACCATCGCATGCATTATATAGCAACTCTTCCAACGGAAACAATGCATCCGCGGTATACCGCCAAAAGCACGCGGTATACCGTGCAGTAATAAAAGTACTTTTGCAGAAGAGAAAGGTCAAACCTGCAAAAACAAACGTAAACTTGTACCCGCGGTATACCGGCTAAACATCGCGGTATACCGCCCAACTGTACCCGCGGTATACCTGCTAAACACCGCGGTATACCTGCGTCAGAAAAAAGTACGACCAATCAATCAGAGATCTACAGTAAGCCGCCGCGGTATACCTGCTGAACACCGCGGTATACCTGCGTCAGAAAAGGACAGTTTCTCAAAAACCTTATTTAATTAAAATCATTTATGGTTTTTAGAAATATCCAAGTGGTATATTATTTTAGGGTGTTTATCATTATAAATTATAAACACTAATGACAACGTAAAACTTCCGTCTTGAACTCTTCAGATAAAATCTTCGTGTTCTTCAAGAACTGTACACTTGGATAGGATTGTTAGATAAACAATAATACGGTGTGTTTGTAATCATCAAAATAAATATATATAAATATATAGAGATGTGGTACACTTGCACCAACATGTTTGTTTAAGATCTTCTCGACATGGCTTTTGAACTTTGAGCGCGATCCCTGAATGGCTAATTTTGTTTCTAACCATTCAGAGAGACCAAACTTTTCTAAGGTAGCAGCATAGAAAGTTTGCTTGGTTTCGTCATCTCTGTAGACGTCCACTTCAACAACAGGAACTTCAGCGTACAGTCTTCCTCTGATGTTTGCCTTGACGATTTTGGATGGTCTAGATCGATAGGTCAGCATTTGTTTAGCCCATTCCAAAGTCGTATCAGAGACCTTGGTCTTTTCTCTAACGATCTCTTGAGCATCATCCCATAGCTGACGTTGAACATCAATGGGAACTCTTTTCAGCTTGGGGTCTTTTATTGATCGTTTAGAAAGCTGGATGGCGTATTCTCTGTCTTTTTCTTCAGCTTCCTTTCTTTCAGCGATTAGGCGTTCAGCTCTGAGGTGTTCCTTGTATTCCTTTTTTTGAAATCCTGAACTTTGGAGGAACTGAAGGAAGTTGATCACGCCTCAGAATGATTCGCTGATCCTCGAATCGCTTTATTATCTCCTCTCTTCTTTTCTGATCCTCTTCACTTAGCTTTTGAGGAGCTAAGAAAGGTCTGCCTCTGTGCGAGAGTAGCTGTTCTTCTGGTTCATCAGTCTCAGAGATTAAATCTAAGACTGGGATAATTTCTTCAGCAGCAGCTGGTATTATTGGTAAAGTCGCAGTTGTGGAGCCTTCAGCGATATCCTCAAACAGGGGAGAGGACTAGCTGAAACACAGCGATTTTACGAGTAAGAACTTGGGTAGAATCAGATAGAGAGAATTGGTTCAAGTGTATAGGCTTGGGTAGAAGAACTGATAGTGTATGATAGAAGAGGGATGAAGTGAGATATGTTTAGTTTACCTGACAAACCGGCTTTTCAAGCAAGATCATCAGATTGTCATCTTCAGCGACGCTTTTGCCTTTGCCTTTCTCATCTCCAGAGGCTGAGGGTTTTGTCTTTGTCCGCTCCCCTGAAGGTTCATTTATCGAGATTCCCTTAAGAGCTTTGATCCTCGGAGCAGGTTTGACGATAAAGAAGTCATCGTCATCTTCGTCATCATCATCATCATTCTTTGGAGAAGAAGATGGTTCATCATCAGGGATGTCGACGGCTTCATCATCTTCTGCTTCGGATTCAGTTTTCTCAGCTTCTTCTTCGAGTTGCTCCCCCTCAGATACAGAGGCGAGCTTCTCGGTTTCCTCAGGGTTTTCATCTCCCTGAGGTCCAGCGGTGGTTTCTTCAGTATTCGTCTTCTCTCCCCTGATAGATTCATCATGGGAAAGGTCTTCAGCGCTCTTGGAGAGGTCTTCAGCGCTCTTCTCCCCCTCTTTTTCATGATGACTGGGGGAGGAATGGGTAGATTCAGCAGCGTTGGTAGGTTCTCTGTCTTCTTGGCCAGAGAGACCTACACAAACTTCAATCTTTGCTAATCTGTCTTCAAGGCCAGAAATAGCAGGATTGATCTTCTTCAGCTCAGTGCGATCCGCCGCTGTGAAGTTGTCAGATGCAGGGACGGGGGCAGGAGAAGGATCAGGAATATTCGCTTTGTGTAGCAGCTGCTCGATCATCATTTTCATCGAACTAACGTCGGTCTTTACAGAGCCTAAGTCAGTCTTCACAGTAGACATATCCCCCTCTAGATGTCCAACCGATGTCTTCAGCGATGTAACCTCGCTGGACATGGATGAAACTGAATTTTTGAGAGAGGTGTAGTCTGTGTAGATGTCAGCGAGCACCTTGGCGAAGTCGCTGAGAGTTTTATCCACCTGCTTCATGTCATCTGTGGAAGCCTTCTTCTCCACCACCGTTGTCAGCTTGTTCAGATTCTCTCCAGCGTTTGTTACAGCTGTAGAGTTATTAGTAAGAGTGGTGGTGAGATCTGTCAGCGTTGTCTCCACAGCTTTCAAGGAGGCGTTGATGTCTCCCAAATTAGGACCTGTAACATATAAAAACTTGTGAACATAGGAAAGCTCAGAAGTTTGGGGTTTAGTCACAGTGTTTATGGGTTGGGGTGTACCTGCAGGAGGATTGGTGAATTCATCAAAATCACGGGTTCCTGAGTAAAGTTCCATTTCATCTTCAAAAGTGCCCATGGATTGTTTTGCAGGTCCTGTCTTCATCATTCCTGGAGAATCAGCTTTAGGTTCCGTAGAAATGATGGCAGCTCCAGTGAGATCTGGAGTAGAGACCAAATGAGTGGAGGGAGGAGCGAAGGATAAGAATGGGGGTTGGGTTCTGAGTTCAGCGTTGGATTCGCTGACAATCACTTCATCGGTCTTTTGAGAGACTGAAGGAGGTTGGGTAGGTTCCAAGTTTGTAACCTCAGCGTTTAGAGACGCTGAAGTTGGGATTAAAGGGATGGCTTGTTCAGGTGTGGCAGAGCGTACCACTGAACGTTCCTTCAGCTCTGCAGAAGGAGCTGAGGAGTCTTCAGCATGAAATTGCTAGGGTTGCTCCTTTGTTTTCTTGATCCTTTTAGAACCAAGTGGGGTAGAAGAATGTTTCCTTTTCTTAGAGGGAGAGGATTTTGTGGCCAGGGTATCAGCGATGGGTATTGTCGCTGAAGGAGCCACAGAATGAGAAGAAGAAGGGTTGAGAAGAGACAAGAGTGTAGAAAGACGTACCTCATTCACCATCGGTTTGAAGTCGAGTATCTTTGGGCCGACCTGAGAGAGTTTCAGGTCACCTTCAGTTGGGTAGCTCTCCTTCAGGCCATATTGGAAGATGGCGCTCATGAATCGGGGGTAGGGAACCCATGGAGGTCTGTCAGCGACGGTGTCCACTCTTAGAACTAGGTCATCATAGATAATCGATGCCCAGTCTATGTTGAGACCTTTCAGCAGTGCATACCCCATTGCTTGCTGAGGTTTAGCGGCTTGGTCAGAGGAGCCGCTCTTTGCAGTCATACAGCTGATAAGATGAGCGAAGATGAAATTCATCTCGCTGGGCATTTTCGATTTTTTGATATTGTCAGCTTCTTCTCGGCCTTCATGTCTCTGCCGATTTCCCATACATAGCCCATTGCATCGAAAAATGCAATGATGGCTTCCCTGTCTGAGTTTTTCTTGGGGTCAGGGAGGGGAACAAAAGGTTTTTCCTTGGTAGCTATTGGAAGGCTGAGAGCTTTGCGAATTATGGCAGGGGTGATCTTCATGGTGCCATATTCGATGTCGCAGAGGATGCAATCGATTGTTTTGGAGGGGTCTTTGGCTGAAGGTAGTTGAGAGTGTCTGGCTGAGTACCAGAATTGTTAGAGCAAGAGCTGATGAGCAGGAGGTGTTATGGTCAGGGCTGTGGAGATGCAGCAATTCTTTAGGAAATTCACAGCATCATCTAGATGTGTGACTTGCTTTCGAGGAGGAAACTCGAAAAGCGCATAGAGGTTGTTTACCTTAGTCCAATCCAGTTTGTCAAGGGCAAACTTGACTTGAGGAGCCTTGAGGATGTCCACTTCCTCAGAATCAGCGGAGATGTTCTCAGCGGTAGCAGGAATGTCAGACGAAACCATTTCTCTGTATTATCAGTTCAACCAAAGGTGTTAACAAATAAGAATTATCTTAATGTGGAAAGAATTTCCATTAAGATGGTTCAAATTTTATCCATTTCATTCAGACACAAATGTCTTAATGAAGATTAGGGTTTTTCTTGATTTTAAGAAATGAAATATAAAACCCATTTATTCTTGTTATCCAGTTTTCTATGAAGAAATAGATTCTGGAAAAACGAATGTGTGAAGAACAAGTTTAAGATTTTTGCATTTAAACTTGAAGAACAACCATGAAATGGTTGTGTTCATAAAACCATGAAATAAAATGATTTCATTTTAAGAAGTTCTTTTGTTTGATCTTGTTAAACAAAGAGTAGATCAGAAACAAGTTATTTGCATTCGGTAAATAATAAGAACATATTAACCTTGATGTTTGATGAAGAAGATGATGAACAGTTCTTGAAGTTTTTGAAATCACAAATGCAACAGTGAATTCTTTCTTGCGGAGGAAGATTGATCGCGTAAAAGAAAAATATAAACTTCGAGTTTGTTTATATAGAGAGATTAGAGAGAGAAAATCTTGAGCGGGAAAAGATTTTCATCATGACACGGACACGTGTTTGCATTTGATTGGAAGTTTGAACGAGACGTGCAAACGTGTGTCAGGAAGAGAAAACGTGTCGGGGTTTATCCGTTGCAATGACGTCACAACTGTCCTTTCATATTCTTGGTTGTCTCTGAGGTTTTGAAAAACTCAGGGATACTTTTGAAAACATGAAGCACTGAATGAAGATATTCAGCGATGGTTTTAAGAAATTTCAAAATATCGCTGTTAAGGAAGAGATATTCAGCGATGCATTTTGTTTTGAAATCTTGCATTTTCATGCGATTGTCAGAGAGAAAAAACATACCTTGATATCTGTTTAACCAAGTTTTATTCAGAGAGAAGATGATTGAATAGGTTATATGAGTTGATTTTATCCTGTCGCTGATCAATGTGAACCGTTTAGGATTTTACCCTTCAAAGTTCAGCATTCCAAGCTCGCTGATGAGAAAGTTGAATCTTGTCTCATCAAGAGGTTTGGTAAATAAATCAGCTAACTGATAATCAGTTGGGATAAAATGAAGTTCTATATCACCATTCATCACATGATCTCTAATAAAATGATATCTGATTTCTATATGTTTGGTCTTTGAATGTAGTACTGGATTGTTTGCTATAGTGATGGCACTTGTGCTGTCGCAATAGATTGGAATTTTGGAGAGCTGAAGATCATAGTCTAGTAGCTGATTTCTCATCCACAATACTTGAGAACAACAGCTTCCAACAGCTACATATTCAGCTTCAGCTGTGGAAGTGGAAGTGGACACTGAATTTTGCTTTTTACTTGTCCAACTTACCAGCTTTCCACCCAGGAGCTGACATCCTCCTGTGGTGCTTTTCCTATCCATTTTGCAACCTGCAAAATCACTATCTGAATAGGCGGTTAGATCGAATCCTGAATCTTTGGGATACCAAAGACCTAGATTCGTTGTACCCTTAAGATATCGAAAAATTCGCTTTACAGCTTTCATATGAGATATCTTAGGTTCAGCTTGATATCGTGCACACAAGCATGTTGCAAACATAATATCGGGTCGGCTAGCTGTAAGATACAATAGTGAGCCGATCATCCCACGGTACAGCGTGACATTGACAGGAACACCCTTAGTGTCCTTATCAAGTGTCAGCGGTGGTGCCATAGGGGTTTTCATAGCTGAACTTTCAGTTAAGTCGAATTTCTTCAGCATATCTTTAACATACTTTCCCTGATTAATAAAAGTTCCTTTTTCAGTTTGCTTAATCTGAAGACCAAGGAAATATGTTAGTTCACCAATCATGCTCATTTTGTACTCATCTTTCATTCTATCAGCGAAACGAGTACAAAGCTCAGGGTTAGTAGAACCAAATATAATGTCATCAACATATATTTGAACTAGAATGATATGACCTTTCACTTTTCTAAAAAATAGAGTTTTGTCAATCTTACCTCGCTCAAATTTTTCAATATGGAGATAAGTGGAAAGAGTGTCATACCATGCACGTGGAGCTTGCTTCAAGCCATAAAGTGCCTTATCCAGTTTATAAACATAACCTGGACACTTAGAATCTGAGAATCCTGGAGGTTGTTCCACATACACTTCTTCATTCAGCTTTCCATTCAGAAACGCTGACTTAACATCCATCTGATGTACTTTGAAGTTTTTGTGTACAGCATACGCTAAGAATAGACGAATAGATTCAAGTCTTGCTACTGGAGCAAATGTTTCGTCATAATCTATACCTTCCTCTTGTCATAATCTATACCTTCCTCAAGACGAATACCATGTTCGTCCAACTTATTTCGATAGACCCATTTAGTGCCTATCACAGTTTTATCAGTTGGTCTCTGAACAAGTTTCCAAACTTTGTTTCTTTCGAATTCAGTCAGCTCTTCTTGCATGGCGCTGACCCAGTTTGGATATTTGAGGGCATCATCTACTTTCTTTGGTTCAGTTAGTGAAATAAAATTTACAAATAAACAAATATTACCTACACTTCGTCGAGTCTGAATCCCAGCGTTTGGATCACCAAGAATTTGATCAATTGGGTGATTTATAGTCCATCGCTGAGCCGGAGTGTGAGACGCTGACTCAACTTGAACTGGAGGAGCTGAAGATGAAGCTTCAGCGACGTCGGGAGTATCAGCCAAGAGAGGAATGGATGCAGTTGTCATTATATTCACTGATTGCTGAGAAGTAGATGGAATGTCTGAGACATTTGGTTCAGCGTTAGGTATAGTGTTTATAGGGACAGCTGAGACCCAAGAAGTTTCAGCTTCACTATTCTGCATATTTGGAATGATAGGAGGACTATCATCTTCTACTGTATGAGCATGAGTAGTGGGAATATCTTCTGAATCACCAAGATGAGAAAACATCCATTGATTCAGTTCTTCAGTATCAGCGGACGGTTTAGAGTTCGCTGAACGGGATTCGTCAAACGTGACGTGAATAGTATCTTCTACAGTTTGTCTTCTACGATTGAAGACTCTGAAGGCTTTGGAAACTGAGGAGTATCCAAGAAAGATTCCGTCATCAGCCTTAGGATCAAACTTTCCAAGAGCATCTCTGTTGTTCAGTATAAAAAACTGACATCCAAAGATGTGAAGAGAGCTGATTGAAGGCTTTCTCCCATGAAAGAGTTCATAGGCTGTCTTTTTGAATCTTTTGACTATCAGCGACCTGTTTTGCGTAAAACAAGCAGTGTTGACAGCTTCTGCCCAAAACTGAGTAGGCAGGTGAGAATCGCTGAGCATTGAACGTGCAGCTTCAATAATTGTTCTATTTCTTCTTTCAGCGACTCCATTTTGTTGCGGTGTTCTCACTGAAGAAAAGTTGTGAGAAATACCCTTACTCTCAAGGAAGGAATCAAGAGAACTGTTTTTGAATTCAGTCCCATGATCACTCCTTATTGAGCGAACGGTCAGATTGTTCAGGGTTTCCATCTTCCGAACAAAGGTGATGAGTTCTTCAGGGGTGTCATTCTTAGAACGGAGAAACATTACCCAAGTGAAGCGAGAGAATTCATCAACTATGACCAGCGTATATTTCTTTCCAGCGATGGATTGTTTGTTAACAGGGCCAAACAAATCCATATGGAGTAGTTGTAGAGGAGATGACACTGAAGAAACTTGCTTTGATTTAAAGCTTGCTTTGGTCTGCTTCCCTTTTTCACACGCTGAACATAAAGACTCTTTGGCGTATGAATGCTGAGGTAGACCAGTGACTAACTCTTTTGAAGAAAGAGTGTTCAGTGTCTTGAAATTTAGATGATATAGCCTCTTATGCCATAGCCAGTTGACATCAGATGAGGCCTTTGAGAAGAAACAGGAGTTCTCAGTGGTTGTTGAGTCCATGTTTATTACATAAACATTTTCCAAACGATAACCGCTGAGAGCTATCTTCTCCTTTTTGTCAGTGACAAAGCAGGATTCCTTAGTAAAGATTACTTTGTTATCCATGTCGCAAAGCTGACTGATGCTTAGAAGATTATGCTTCAGCCCTTCTACATATGCGACTCTTCTGAAGGAGGTTGTACCATTTGAAAGTACACCATACCCTCGGGTATGTCCTTTTCCATTTCCACCGAAAGTCACAGAGGGACCCTTCTCTTCCTTGTATTCAGCGAGCAGGCTTTTCTTTCCAGTCATGTGTCTAGAGCATCCGCTATCGAGATACCAGATACCCTTCTTAACCTGCAATACAATGGAAGATTAGATTTTCTTGGGTACCCACTTAACCATGTATACACATTTGTCAGTAGAAGTAGTTGGAATGGAAGATTCAGCAGTCTTCGCAGCATTTGAAGATTCAGCTTTGTCTTTCTTCACTTTGGTTAATTTTTTAACCTCAGTGGTAGGATTCACCTTGACCTGATTTGCACCAGGGTTGGTCTTCTTTGCCTTGGGGGCAATCTTCACCTTAGCTATCTTTTCAGCTTTGGTGGCTGTGGGGCACTTACTGGCAATATGATCGGTAAGTCCACAGTGATAACATTTCCTATAACTAAAAGTAGTTCTAGGACCATTTGAATGCTGAGCTTTTAATTTCGAATTAGAAGTGCCAGCACCAAGTAAACTATTGGCTTTAGAAATGGGACGAACATTCAGTTCTTCAGATTTCTTACCAAGGACATCCAATCTGAGTCTAGGAGTAGATCGCTGAATAGATCCAGAGATCTGCTTCCTTGATCCAGAGGGATGAGCCACTGAAGCTTTAGAAGCATTCAGCTTTGGTACTAAGGTACCCTTCTGAGGATTCTGGTAAATAACAATTCCTTTACCTTTGTCTTTAGAGACAGAGGTGGGTTTTGAATAAACCATTTTCTCCTTGCCTTTTGAGGAGGTAGGAGTTTCCTCAGGGATTGGTGTAATGGACGAGGAGCACTGAGAAGATGAAGTGTCAGCGACTGAGGATATGAACGTTCCAAATTTAAGCATTGAACGCTCAGTGGTTGGTTTTGGAGTATCATATTTGTAACCCAGACCACGTTTATCACTCAGGGGAATCTGAGACTTTATTATCTCAGTGATCTTTGTTGAAGAGTTACACCATCCTTCAACAGTAGCTTTTTCAGTTTTTAATGCAGCGATAGTTTCTGCTCGTTCGATTTTGACTAGCTGATTTAAATATACTTGATCTTTAAAACCTTCTTCAATTTTAGAAAGCTTTTCTATTTGAAGGTGGCAGTTTTTAAGCTTTTCAGCGAGATCAAGATTTTGGTTTTCAACCACAGTTTTGCCGTTCATGGCTTCGTATAAACTTCTAGTCAAGAGATCGATCTTACGGAGACTATCAGCTTCATCAATATTTGCAATATTGGTAAAGAAAGAAGGTGATACCTGAATAGCAGAGGTTGAAGTGGAGGGAATGTCTGAACTTTCTTCCTCTTCTTCAATCTTGGCCATGAGACATAGATTTGCTTCATCATCTTCAGAGTCAGATGATGATGCTTCTTCATCAGAAGCAGCCCAATCATAGTCAGCCATCATGCCTTTATTCTTCTTCTTAAAGCTTTTCAGCTTTGCATATTTTTCTTTCAGCTTTGAATATTTGTCATCTTTATTCCTTGGAACAAAGGGTTTCTTTGTAAAAGCTGAGGGTCTAGAAACTTTCTTAGACCTGCACCCGTTAGCGAAATGTCCTGTCTTTTCGCAGTTAAAACAAGTAGCAGTAGCCTTATCAACAAAAGCTGATGATCTAGGCTTGTCAGTTATGGAAAGAGGTTTGTTCTTTCTAAACATTTTCTTTTTGGCAAATCTCTTGAACTTTTTAGTTAGGAGAGCCAAAGATTCATCATCATCTGAAGAATCAGAATCTGATGACCTTTCAGAGTTACTCTCTAACTCAGTGATAGTGACCGAGGGTCGTTGAGTAGAAGGTTCCTCTGAGATTAAAGCAACAGGAGTGCTTTTGGAATCTTTTACAAGATTCTTCTTAAGATGGCTCGATTGCTCATGATTCAGCAACGTGCCATAAAAGGTTGAAAGGGTCATTGATTTTAGATCCTTTGATAGCTTGAGACACATAGCATAATTGTCCCAGCTTTCAGGTAAACATTCTAGAAACTTTGTCAGCACTTCAAAGTTAGAATATTCCTTACCAACAGTTTTCAGATCTATAATTAAACAATTAAAACGTTGGTGAACTTCAGAGAGAGATGCATTCTTACCAGAAATGAAGCTTTCGTATTGTCTTACCAGGTTGATCTTTCTTGAGTCCTGGACTTCAGACGTTCCTTCATACTGAACACATATTGTGTCCCACATGGCTTTTGATGTTTTCAGATTCATGACGGAATGGTAGACTTCGTCAGGAAGAGCCATGGATAGTATGGATCTGGCTTTTGTATCTATAGCCACTTTCTTCTTATCTTCGTCAGTCCATTGAAAGATTTCCTTAGGTACCAGCCTTTCTGGAATAGCAGGTCTGTTCTCAGTGGTTGGAACTGCAGCATCTATTCTTACAGGGATGAATGGACCATTTTCGAGATAGTAAGGCATAGTAGGGTCTACACCTTCTAAGAAGAGTGTCATCCTATTTTTCCATAAGTTGAAGTTATCTTTGGAAAATCTAGGGGGTTTAGCAAGAGAACCATTGTCTATATAATTTGTGTTTGTGTTGGTGGCCATTTTCAGATAATAGCAAGGAAGAGAAATATCTTAGATCAGATCTTGTTTATGAGATTAAACAAATCCGCTCTGATACCACTTGTTTGTCCCGAAGGCCTATACAAGTTTGTAGAAGGGGGGGTTGAATACAAACACACAGATTTTACTTTTCTAAATTGTTTATTGATAAATCATTAACAATTTACAGCTTGTTGCGGAAACAAGATTAAGGATAAACCTAAATCTAAACAAGTTGGAACACTAAGGTTTCTTGCACTAAGAGAGATAAGGAAATTACTAATAATAACCTATCTTGAGATAAGAGATTGAACTTGTCCAGAGTTAGCAAGTTACTTCAAAAGAAGTGGGTTCATCTCTTTATATACTGCATGCATTTAATGCAAATCAGTATACACTTTACACGTGTCATCAGCTTGTTGGTTGCATGTCATTGACCTTGGTTGACAACCTTAGTAGCCGCATGGATGAACAGTGTAGTATCAGAGTGGTTGTACGATTTCAGACAGTCGGAGGTTCTTTTCTGACATTTCGTACGGAGTCGTGCAAGGGGGGTTAAGACAAAAGTACTTTGTACGGAGGACTTCATGATCAGCTTTTCGTTGATTCAACGATTATCATTTTCTATTCAGCGAATGATAAAGTTCAGCGATAGCTAAAGTCTTGTACTTGATACTTCACGTTGAGTGGACAAATCTGAGTCTTCGCTGATCCGCATCAGTTCATTAGGAGACTTGTCGCTGGTTCTTGAGCTTGATCTTCGACTTCAGCGTAGAACCTTTGTTGACGTGAAACTTGTCTTCAGGGATCATAAGTAAACAACTAACTTATCAGCGATCATCATAATGACTTAACAGACTCAGAGCATTAATGATGAACAGTTTTCGCTGAATGTTTAACTTAAAAGAGCGAGAGTTCCTATCAGCGGTACTGTAAGATCTTAGTACTTATCAGCGATAGTGAAACTCTGATACATATTGTTTACTTACAATTTTCACTAAGTATATAAGAGAGGGTCATTATCAAATCACTGAGGGTTTGGATCAACAGTTGCCTCTGTGGTCTTCTGTTGTTGATCTCTTTCTTGGGTTCCAGTTGGAGGTGCCTGGGATATGGGTTCTACTGATATTTGTGGTTCTGGTAGACCTCTGGTTGCAGCTTCTTCCCTTCATTTCTCCCCCTCAGGATGATCTGGTGGACTATCAGAGTCATCATCAGAGTCATCCTGACCCTTATCTTTAGTACCCTCTGCTCTGCACGAAGCTTCTGGTTTCTTGGGCGGTACGGCACCTGCAGCTATCATCTTTGCGCATAGGTCGTCACAGAGGCCAAGGAGTGTATGGACCTCTGCTTCTGTGTTGAAGCGCATTCTGCCGACGCTCTTTTGAAAGTCCTTGACATAATTAGCGTTGGCAGCAGTGAAGGCGCGAATGAAGTCTGTCAGTTGATCGAGTATCCCTTGCCCAAGCTCTGTCAACTGAGCTCTAGTCATGTAGTCGGAGGGCTTCATGGCCAGAGTTGCTTCTGTAGTATGCTCTTGAACTTGCTCTAAGGCCTTCTTTAGATCTTCTGATGTAAGGCCCTTAGATGTTGAGGATTGCTCTTTCAGCTTTTCAAGCAGATCTGTGATAGAACTTTGGAAAGCAGAGGTAGTGGCTTTCTCAAACTCAGAAGCGGCAGAGGTGGCAGAGGTTTTCGCAGCTGTTCTCATCCGGGCTAGAGCATTTTGCACTTCTGTGGACAGGTTGTCCATTTTGGTGTTCATATCGGTAATGGCCCTCGTGGTAACATCTACAAAAGAATCAAAAGAGCTTTTCAACTCTTTCAATGTGGTGTCCACAGAGGTGACAAGGGTTTAGAACTCATCCCTTGATACATGCGGACTTGGTGTAACTTCTGGGGGAACACATTCGTCCCCAGAGTGAGTCCCTGTTCCTTGGACACCTTCTTTCTCCCTTGTTTGTATGTTGGGGGCGGAAGGATTTCCTTCTGATCCTTGAGTAGAGGTTTTTAAGGCCTCATTCTCTACAGAAGTTCTGATAAGGACATTGTCTTGATCCACTCCAGAGGGGGGTACAAGAGTATCCTTATGTTGACTCGGAGACTTGTCTAGAGTCTCTCCGTCTTTGTGCACTCTAAGCTCCTCTGAAGAGCCTGTTGGACCTACAAGTGTGTGCGTGTCAGAGGAAATGAATTCCTCTGTAGGGATTTATGTTGTGATCAGGGGCGATGGATCACGAACTAAGGGTAAGTCCTTTTGAGAGGACTCCCCTGGAATGGTTTCCCCGGCTATTAGTGACACAGATATGGATGGAATTTCCTCTGTGCGGTCAGTTTGGGTGGGTTCGAGCTGTGCTGCTCTTGTTCAATATTACCTTCTGCCACTAGACTGGCGGTAATAGAAGTGTGGGTTGCACTGGGAGTTGGTTGGGGATGTGTGACTCTTTTATTCCAGGTAGTTTTAACCAGATCTTCTGGGCTTGCTCTTAGCACATCAAATCCAGGTTATGTGAAGGGGTTCTGTAGAACTTCTGGTGTTGCAATTTGAATGCTCTTGGGGGTTTCTTCATCGTCATCTAAGTCAGAAGAGATTCTGAATTCTAGAGCTTCTGTTGACTGATGGGAGAGGGGTTCTGCGTTCCAGCCAGAAGTGTCTAGAGTATTGGCGATTTCGGGGTGTTCAAGGAAAGTGTTGAAGTCACCCTCATCTTCTGCATAGTTGATGGGTGAAGGAGATTGCAGAGGTTGTTCATGGGTTTCTTCGAGCATATCAGTTTCCTCTGCGATGGTTTGCAGAGGAGTGTGAGGTTTCTTGGATTTCTTCTTGCTCCTTTTCTTTGGTTTGGGGGCACCCTCCTCAGAAGACTTATGTTTTCTCTTCTTTTTGTCTTTTGGAGGAGGGGGAGGTGCAGATGATACAACTTCTGTCGCATGAGGAGGGGACTGTTGGGTTTGAACAGCACTGGTAGAGGCTCCCTCTGTCGTTTTCTTTTTCTTGTGAGCTTTCTTCTTCTTGGCAGAGGACTTGCTCTTGGAAACAGAGGAGAGAATTGTGTTCGGTTGAGCATGAAAGTTTGCTTGTACAAGTTCATGCTTAGCAAAAGCCACTGCCCATTCGTCGCCATTCATCCTATCTACAACCTTAGTTCCTAAGGGGACTCCTAGACGCGGGGGTGTCACAGGACTCGGTTCTGGAGTCCTATGATCGCGTATGTATTCTATCTTAAGGGTCATGTCGGTAGCATATGCCAGAAGTTTGGCTGGCAGAGGTCTGCAGAAAGGGTATTTGTCTTCGTGCTCTGTTGGGGTGTTTTTGGTCATGGGATACATTCTAGCCGTTGGTCCCTCTATTGTCCATTTCTGTAATTGGAGCAGAGGCTCTAGAAGGACACCCAGAATTCACTGGTATTGTAGAGGAGGTAGAGCTTCGGTCTTGCGTCCTTTGGCCTTCTGGGAGGAGGTTCTGCGGTCAATGGTGTTAACCATTTCCTGCATCATGAGGGTGGCGTAGTCCAGAGGTAGATCGTAGTATACCCCGTACATAATGGCCATGACTTGGTGAGAAGTTTGGTCTGGACTACCCACTTTCCCAGTTAGACACCTGTTAAGAACGGAGAAAGAGTATTCCATAGAGGGGGAAGTCGATTTCTTCTGAAATCATTCCTTTTCTTTAGGGTTGTGTTGTACCCCAACATTTCAACAAAACGGCAGAGCTCGGTGTCTGTGGGTTCCTCTGCGTACTTCTTTATGCCTAGTAGACCTCTGGTGGGTAGACTGAACTCCAGTGAGAACATGGTTCTGTTGAATTTGAGTTCGAGGTGTTCGGATTTGTCGGGTTTTGAGATGTAGCCCTTGATTAGTCAATCTTCTGGGTCATACCTGCTGCTTTGCCAGAATTGATTGAGGTATCTGGCAGGGATTTTGTTGACGGTTTTTGTTAATAGGGGGTTGAGGTAATGTTTTTCCAAAATATGAAGAAGGATGGCATGTTCTTCCCCAAATGCGGTTTTTTAGGGAACCAGGTAATAGTTATTGGGTTTTAAGGGAAGAACACTTTCAAAGTGTTCATGAGCGATGAAGTTTAGAAGGTGGGTTGTCGGTGCAAAATCTGTTGTGTCGCCGGAGTTATCTTGTTCTAGGTTTCCGGCTATTTTTTGGGTTCTGAGAATGCTCAGAGTGGGTTGGGGAGTTCACCGGAGCATTGGAGGTGGATGCCATTGCTATGAACTTGAAGAAAGAGAGTAGAAAAAGGAAGTTGCAGGTTATTGCAAGGTTCGCCGGAGAAGATGAAGAGAGTAAGTTCGTAAACGTTGAAAGGAAGTGGTAAGTTGGGTTTTATACTGAAGAGATAATGGTAGAATCTGAAGAGGTAAATAGGTGAAAGTGAATAATATTTGGGGTCCGCAATCGAGTACATACGGCTGGGTTCAACTTTCCAGGAGAACGTGTGCCATGTACGTCCAATCAAAAATTGCCACGTCATAGATGTCAGAGCACGATTAGATGGCGTGAGCGGCCCATTAATGCTTGGCGCGTGGGTCTTTCTACTTTCAGATGACTGTCACTCTTCAGAAATAACCCACATGTTACAGAATTTCCTTAAAAAACCAGGTATCAGAAATGACAGAAGCTCTGTAGTGGAATGAGCTCTGTGGTCTGAAACCTGCTTTTTTATATCCCCTGAAGCTTGCACATTTACCAAAAACGTTTGAAAAACATTGGAGAGGATCGATAGATCTTTAGTACAAAATTTTCATTTACAGAGGCTTTGAGGCTCTGTCAAAGCCAGCAGGGGCTCTGAGAGTGAAAATTTCTCATAACCAAAAATTTTAGAAAACCTTTTGATCATCCAAAGTTTTTATTGTTTTAAACACTGTTTTTAGGACATATTTAGAAATTTGTGTCCTGGAAAACTGTTTTGGAAAAAGATTTTGTGTGAGACATACTTTTGGAATGTCTAGTTTGGGCGACAGAGACTCTTTGGTGGAGTGAGCTCTTTGACCAAAAGACTTTCTTCCAGTATCTTTGTGTGTGCATTTGTGCGTGCGAATCCTTAAGGAAGACATTGAAGTTGATCGATAGAGTTCCCGTATGAAATTTGCAGTTGTAGAGGATCCGGCTTACAGAAGCTCTGTTGAGCTCAGCAGAGGCTCTATGACCTTAAATTTCTTATAACGGAAGGCTCAAAAATCTTTTTGATCATTACTTGTTTGGAATGTCTTAATCAATGTTTCTAGGACGTATTTGGAAATTGATGTCTTAGAAAATTGTTTTTCAGAAAGGATTTGTACGAGATACTTACCTTTTGGCTCTCCCTTGTTCGGAAAAAACCTTCACTTCTGTGAATTTGGTTGATGACATCTATTCTTTGGCTCCCCCTTGAATGATCAACCTCTGTAGATCAGTTCAAGGTCTCCTTTTGCTCCCCCTTGAATGATCAACCTCTGTAGATCAGTTCAAGGTCTCCTTCTGCCCCCCCTTGACCTATGCTTGGATCAAATGAGATAAGTAGTGCACAGAACATAGGTCAAGCTCATCAGAGGTTCTTTAGAGATTGTCAGAGGTTTTGAGCAATCTCACAGAAGCTCTGTTGAGTACAGAATTTTTTTTTTTGAAGATTAAGAATTTACATACTGAAGAGTTTAAATTTATATACATATTACAAAACGATCAAATTTTATTTGCAGAAGACTCAACTCATGTTAATCATTCCTAACTTACCCACCAAGAAAAGAAATCTTTTCTCGACTCCTGTATCCTCACCTTGTAGAGAGCAGAAGGTTCTTTTGAACATCACGTCGAAACCCGTATCGCAGAGTTGGCTAACACTGAGAAGATTGTGCTTAAGGCCATCCACATATGCAACTTTGCAGACGGTTATGTTTTCCTTCTTGATGACTCCGTAGCCTTTTATATACCCCTTCTTGTTGTCACCAAAAGTCACAGATCCTCCATCGAGTTTATCTTTGTAGGAGGATAGTAGACCTCTGTCGCCAGTCATGTGCCGCGAGCATCCGGAGTCAAGATACCAGATTGGCACATACTGCTTCTGCAAGACAATCAGAGAGTTTTAGGTACCCATATCCAAATGGGTCCAACTTTGTTAGGGGTTTTCAAGTTTGCCTTAGCATTCTTGGGTTTGGTTTTAGCTTCTTTTGAAGAACCATTTTGTTTCTTCTTACTCTTGAATTTTGTATTCTTTTTGGGTGTAGAGAGGAAACAGTGTGGACTTAAGAAGTGTTGGCTTAATTGATGCATGAGATTAAAGCAATGACAATAATGAATGTGTGAAGAGATTTGCTTGAACTTTTCATTGAAAACATTAAATGGGGGCACAGAGGCATTACATTCTATCCTAACATTTGACTTCCTATTACAAGAAGACTTATGTAGGCTAGATTGTTGTTTGCAAAATCCTTTGTTAAGAGTAGCCTTCTGTGGACCCCTTCTGTGGTGAACTTCTGCAGGTTTCACTGTCACAGAAGAAAAAGATTTGTTATTTTCAGCCCATTTACCCTTCTGTTGCCATGTGAGTTTTTCTTTAATAGGTCTTAAGGGTTTTGAAGTCTTTAAACTTGTTGAATCTTGAGAGGACGTTTTCTTTTGTTGTTTGATTTTCTCAAGCTCAAGAGAGGTTTTGGCTTGTATACACATGTCCAAAAAGTCTGGACAAATAGGAACTCTTGTGATTTTCTCCTTGGGAGAAATAGTTCTGTTAAGAACTCCAGAGGGTAGTTTAAAATCCTCTGAGTCACAAGGTACTATTTCTGTCTTAGAGTCAGTCTCAGATTCGTCAGAGGATGAATCGTCCTCATATACAGAGGTTGAGTCACTTAGTTTTCTTTCGACAGAGGCTGGACTTTCAGAGCATGTGCCATACTCGCTTTCTTCCTTTCTTTCAGGGATATCTTCTAAGTCAACAGAAGTATCTGTTAAGGTTTCATCAGAGAGATTTTGGTCGACAGAGGGTGTACAGAAGTTTTCGTAAAAGTAGTTTTTCCCGATTTCCATCAGATCTTTTTCAGAGATATCTTTATGTTTTTCTTCTAAAAAGTTAGGCTTAAACTCAGGTGCTTCTGCCGATAATTTCTTTTCAGAGTCTATCATGCAGACAAAAGCAACCTGTGATTGAGTCTCGGGATCACCAAACTTGAAGATTCCTATCTGATCTTGAGTTTTCAGATATTTCTTAGGTTTGGATTCTCTTTTGACAGAGATTGAAGGTGACAAATCTGTGTTTTCAAACCACACATTTATCATCTTCAGAGGTTTCCTCTGGTGAGGTTCCCAAGAGACTTTTCGCCTTTTACTTACAGAGAGTAGATTTGGAAATCCAGATTTTCTTATACTTCCTATATGAAATAGAGAGGACAGAGATTTGTTTCTTTTGTTTCCAGTATATGGATCTGTATCACAGAAGCCAATTCCCCGTCTCCCTATTTGTGTATTAATTTTCTCGTACACCTTTTGTGCATCTTGATATTTCTTAATTAAAAGATCTCTTCTGAGTAAATCTTGACTAAGTACTTCTCTTTCCTTTTGAAAATAATGTTTAAGAGCTAGGATATTCATTCTGTCGCACTCAACGTCCATAAGTTCTTTTGAGTTTGCTTTTAAAGAAGAATTAAGTTCATAAATCTTTTCATTCAAAGGATTTAGGCGTTTTTTCCAGTTTGTTTCAATTTCTTCCTTTTCTTGAAATATTTTAGCCTTCTCTTGAGTGAGAAGACGAGCTTCTCTCTCAAAGAATGTGAGCTTTTTCTGAACACTTTCGCAGGTCTTTTTAAGTTCTGTGAATTCAATGTTTAGTTTGAGCAAATCAGCTTCTGCTTGAATAGAGTTAGAGTTAGAGTTAGAAGTGGATACCTCACTATCAGAGTCAGAGCTGACTTCTGCCATGCCACAGAATGGAGCGTTCTTCTTTTCTCCTTCGTCAGAGAATGTATCTTAAAACTTTTTCTAAGCTTAAAATTTTAAACAGTGCACTAAAATAGAGTTTTAACCAAAGAAAACAGGTTCTATAAGTTTACCAAAGTCGAATGAGTCGAAAATGGCAGAAAAACAGAAGTTGTTTGAAAGATATGGAGTAGGTTAAAATCAGTCCAAGTTTCTACCAAAAATCATTGTTAGAGAGGATCACTTGATATTGAAAATCAAGGTTTACTCTGATACCAATTGTGGGTTCCTGTGTTGCTTAACAATGATGATTCTATCTAATAGTTCAAAGAAGATATAATGCGGAAGCATTTTTAACGAACTAAAAGATATAATAAGGTAGAAGAACACACAATATCAAATACGTGAAGTGTAAATAACACAGATAAATAACTCAATGATTAACTGTATTTGATATAAACAAGAACACCGAGAGTTATACGAGAAATCTGTTCTAATGGTGTGTGTGTTGTGCAAAGCTTTATAGAAGAACTCAACACGAGTCTTCTATTTATACTACTTCCAAACGGGACAAGCTCTAGACAATAAGGACAGAAAGGTACTAAAACACTATTCTGGTACTGTTGATAGTACAACGTTAATTAAATGTGTCGGCTTCTACTAAGGCTATGACCTATCAGAGTTTGACACGTGGAGTTGTCAGGGCATGCCTTGTACGAATGATCTCATTGATCTTCGTACAGCAGAAATTGTTAGAAGCACGTTTGTCCTTGTATATATCTTTTAATCTTTATACCACAGAGGCTCTGTCAAGTATGACAGAGGCTCTATGGCCTTGTCCGCTGAGAAGAGTCTTCTGGCGATTCTTCGGTCTTCTCGATGATTCTTCGGTCTTCTCGGAGACTCGGCAGAGCCTCTGTCGAAGACTGCACTTCAATCTTCTATCGGTGCCTTAGCAGAACCTCTGTCAGAGTTTTCTATACTTAGCCTATTTTTCAATACTTTTATAAACCATAAAGATTGGAACTAACAAACACTGTTCACTCTTTTATCGCAAGTAGTGGGTTGTGATAAAGTGAACACTTGGACATTTTTCAGTAATTTCAAAAATGATTTTATCACATTGGAAGATGTCCAACTTCCAATTGATTAAGCACTCAAGGTTTTAAACACGGTTTTCACTCCCCCTTAAATGATGCATAGATTTGAAAAATTGTTTTCATCATTTAAGAGTTAGTGTTCAAAACAAATCAGAATACTTACCTTGTCTTCTCCGAAGCAACAGTCACATGGTATCTAAACTTACATGATCTGGAAGTTATGCACACTCCCCCTATTCTTGTGCATATTATCTGTACTAAACCTCCCCCTGAGACTAGGGTTGTAAAAGAACCGAACGAACACGAACGGAGGCTTGTTCGTGTTCGTTCGTTTAACTTAACCGAACAAACGAACGAACACGAACGGTAAACGAACGAGATTTTTTGTGTTCATGTTCGTTCGTTAAGAATTTTTGTTTGTTCGGGTTCGTTTATTAAGAGTTAAACGAACGTAAACGAACGAACTTAAATGAACATAAACGAACGTAAACGGACGACTTTAAATGAACATAAACGAACGAACTTAAATGAACATAAACGAACGAACCCAAATGAACAAAAAATAACCACCGTACTCATCATTTCGTTCGTAAAAAATACCTTAACAAAATGAAAAACCGGGTTAACTTAGAAGGTATAAAAAATAAATTCTAAAGATCAATTTACTTGATGATTTTACACATTAAGTTCATATTATATAAATATGTTTATATATATAAACAAGCATAAACGAACATAAATGAACATAAACGAACATAAACGAACATAAACGAACGTAAACGAACGAACATAAATGAACGAACGTTCACGAACATAAATGAACGAACGAGACCATTGTTCATGTTCCTTCATTTAACTAAACGAACAAAAAAATGTGTTCATGTTCGTTCATTTATTAAATAAACGAACATAACCGAACTTCCTGCCGAACGGTTCACGAACGGTTCGCTGAACGTTCGGTTCGTTTACAGCCCTACCTGAGACCATGAACACACATTTGTGTAGATACAGATATCATAACAATCATAGATAAGACATTTAAAAGAAGAGAAAGAAATAACAAGTTGAATAAATATTTGAAAAACAACTAAGATATGAAAATTTAAATAACATATATTGAGAACAGAATATGATGAAAATTTGAGTGTATCAATCTAGATACAATATCCAGATTGAGATACAAATATTTCCATCTACTATATGATCAATATAGGGAAGTTAAACTTTCATATTCAACATGTCGAGCTTGGATACTAAGAAATTAAAGCGTTTTTCATCCAAAGCTTTTGTGAAAAGGTCGGCAAGTTGATACTCAGTTGTAACAAAATATAATTCAATTGTTCCTTTCTCAACGTGATCTTTTATGAAATGATACATGATGTCAATATGCTTGGTTTTGGTGTGTTGGACAGGATTAGCAGATATGGCAATAGCGCTTTTACTGTCACAGTAAATGGGGATTTTCTCATATTTAAATCCATCGTCCATGAGTTGGGTCTTCATCCAAATGACTTGTGAACAACAGCTGGCCACGGCAACATATTCTGCCTCTGCCGTTGATGTTGAGACACAATTCTGCTTCTTAGATGACCAACTCACGAGCTTGTCCCCCAAAAACTGTACATGCCCAGATGTGCTCTTTCTGTCCAGCATGGTTCCTCCATGATTCACGTCTGAATATGCGGTGAGTTCGTATCCGGTTCCCTTGGGATACCACAGTCCTAGATACGGTGTGCCCTTCAAGTAGCGAACGATTCTTTTGACGGCGCCGAGATGTGATTCCTTAGGTTTAGCCTAAAATCTTGCACATAGACATGTTGAAAACATTATATCTGGACGACTAGTGGTTAGATACATTAGAGACCCAATCATTCCTCTATAATTCTTGACATCAACATCAATACCGTCAGGATCTGGACCTATCTTAGATCCTGGAGCCATAGGCGTACCAATCGAAGTACAGTTTTCCATCTTGAATTTCTTCAAGATATCAAACACATATTTCGATTGATTGATGAAGATACCGATAGAGAATTGTTTGACTTGTAATCCGAGAAAGAAATTAATCTCTCCCATCATACTCATTTGGAACTGAGTCATCATAATGTCAGAAAACCAAGTACAAAGTCCAGGGTTAGTCGAACCAAAAATAATATCGTCAACATAAATCTGAACTAATAGAATTTCACCTTCCTCGCGCAGAGTAAACAGAGTTGTATCGATTTTACCTTTTTCAAAGCCAGATTTTAGTAGAAAGGTAGATAAGACTTCATAGCAGGCACGGGGGGCTTGTTTGAGACCATAAAGAGCTTTGTCAAGGATGTACACGTAGTCTGGTCTGTCTTTGTCCACAAAGCCTTTAGGTTGAGACACGTACACCTCTTCCTTCAGAACACCGTTCAAGAATGCAGTCTTCACGTCCATTTGATAGACGGGGAAGTTCTTGTAGGCGGCGAAGGATAGGAACATCCGGATTGCCTCTAAATGAGCAATCGGTGCATACGTCTCGTCATAGTCTATCCCCTCCTATTGCCTATACCCTTTAGCTACTAGTCTTGCTTTGTTTCGCACAACTATACCGTCTTCGTCTTTCTTGTTTTTCAGGACCCACTTGGTACCAATAACTGTCTTACCCTTGGGTCTCGGAACTAGTCTCCACACCTTCAGAGCTTCAAATTGATTCAGCTCTTCTTGCATTGCAATCAACCAATCCGAATTTTCTAAGGCTTGTTGAACTGTTGAGGGCTCAACTTGACATAGAAAGAGCGCATATAAGACTTCATTGGCTAATGCAGATCTTGTTTTTACTGATTCAGATACTTCACCAATCACCTGATCAATTGGGTGACTGCGTGTCCACTTTTTGGAGTGTGGATAGAGAGAAATAGCATCTTCATTGGGGTCTACTAGGGTAGGATCTTTATCAAAGTTCAACTCGATCGTCAATGTCGGTTCCGGTTGTGAGGCGGGTTGTTTGTTAGAATTGACAATCGGCATGGCCTCGGGAACTGATTCAGTTGATTTGTCTGGATTGTTCTCAGTACTCTGATCATTGACATTCGAAGTTGTTCCAGATGAAGAAGCACCATTCGTAGATACTTGTAGTCTTGCTTGTGTAGATGCCATAGTTGTGTTCCTTGGATAAGTTGCAGGAGTAGTTGCACCAGTATTTGATGAAGTCAGCACCGGTGAAGGTCCTAATATTATAGCTTGAACTGGTGGTGTATCAACTTGATTCTTGTTGATGACAGATGAAGAAGATTTATCACTACCAAAGTAATCATCATAAAAATGTTCAAACAATATATCAAGTTCGTTAGGATTAGAATTAGAAGTGGAAGCTTGATCCTTGTTTGACGTTCTAGTCATCATTGGACGGATTTGTCCAGATGCTAGTACTCTGGATATTGCGGGTTCTGTACTGTTTTGCACAGAAGCCATTTCTTCAGTTTCGTCGAACTTAACATTTATGCTTTCCATCACAGTCTTGGAAGACTTGAGATAGACTCGGTATGCTTTTGATGTGAGCGAGTATCCGATAAAAACGCCCCCATTTCCCTTAGGACTGAATTTGTTCAAGTTGTCCTTATCGTTCAGCACGATACACCTGCATCCAAAGACACGAAAGTAGTGTATTACAGGTTTTCTATTGTTAATCAATTCATATGGAGTTTTACCAAACCGTCGATGGATAATTGAACGGTTTTGTGTATAGCATGCCGTCGATACAGCTTCATCCCACAGAAACAGAGGTAGATCAGCATAAGACAACATCGTTCTAGCGGCTTCAACTAGTGTACGGTTTCGTCTTTCAACGACTCCGTTCTGCTGAGGTGTTCTGGCCACAGAATCTTGATGAGGTATTCCTAATGACTTAAAGAAGTCATCAAGGGTCTTGTTTTTAAACTCTGCCCCGTTATCTGATCTGACGGTCTGAACTGTTTGTTGACGATTCACTTGAAGTTGTTTAATTAATGAGAAGATAAAGTCAGGTGTTTCATCTTTTGATCGTAGAAACTTGACCCATGTATATCTCGAATAGTCATCAACGATGACTAACACGTATCGTTTGGCACTTATGCTCTGAGTCTTCATCGGACCACAGATATCCATATGAAGGATTTCCAAAAAAAATTGTCTGCTAGGCTCAGGTTTTGGTGGATGAGGAGCACACTTCATCTTCCCCTTCTCACAAGCAGTACAGAAGTTGTCTTTCTCAAATCTCAGCACTGGTCGACCAATGACTAATTCACCCAACGTCAACTTTTGAATGTAACGAAAGTTGAGATGAGAAAGTCGTCTATGCCACAACCAACTTTTCTCCAAAGATGCTTTAGACATCAGACATACGTCATTCTTAGGCTTGAGCTTTGATAGGTCAATGGTGTAAAGATTGGACTTCCTCGAACCAACTAGAAGCTCATCTCCTCCATCGGTTAGAACTGCACACCGGGTCTTCTTAAAATGGACTTCTAGATCTTTATCACAAAATTGACCTATGCTAAACAAATTGTGTCCTAAGCCCTCGACGTAATTGACTTTAGTAATCCTAACATTGTCTTTGACGATATCTCTATAACCCAGAATTGGAGAATATTGATCATTTCCAAACTTAACCCTACCACCATACTTTTCCACATAATTATCGAGCAACTCCTTTCTTCCAGTCATGTGCTTTGAGCAGTCTGAATCTAAGTACCATACATGACTGGCCTGCAAAATGGAAATTAGATGGCTTTAGGTATCCATTTCCAAATGGGTCCTTTCTGATTAGTAGGTTTGGACTTGACATTATTATATCTATAACCCGTGTTAAAATAGTTGTTTGAATAAAACCAACGGTTATAGTCAGATTTGCATATAAAATCATCCACACCACAAGAAGAACAGCAAATTTGATCATGTGTTAAATTAATCAGTTGTCCCGTTGAATAAACCTTGTATGGGATTACAAGTTTTTGTCTATTGCCAACACCATGATCACTAACATTTGAAACAAAATTGTTTTTCTTGGAATTTAAAACAGCGTGGGATGATTTTCTCTAGGCCACATCCTGTGTGGACTCCTTTATTCTCCATTCGATAAGCGTATTGTTTCTCAAATAACGATCTGAAATACCAGAAAGATAGGAGTTGTAAGCATTGGAATACTGAGTATGAAAATAATTATTTTGCTTCTTTCTTTTTGTTTTTCTTTTCTTCTTCTGTAATGATTGTTTCGATTTAGATTTTGAATAATAATCATTAGCAGAAGGTTTTTCAACAGATTTTGAAGATTCACCCTTAAAGAAATTCTTCTTAGGTGCGTCTTCTTTTATTATAAAATCAGTGTGATCTGGAAGCTTTGCGTTAAAGTCAAATTGTACAGCAGGTTCTTGTGCTTGTTTATTCTTCCCATCACAAACAATCTCGATATCACAATCAGACTGACTATCTAATGAAGTATGAAATATACCATAAGACTTCGGATAGAGGAATTTATTTTGTTCTTTTTCAAAAGCTTTTCCTTCTTCTGTATAAAAATGCATTTTAGGAGAAGCTTTAACAAATTGACTTTCCAAATCCCAAGATTCATAATCATCTTGGTCATCAACTGTCAAACTCCTAAAAACAGTATTTCCCATGAAAGCTTTGCATGAGGAAGCATCTGAATCTGAAGATTGCTTTACTTTTGGAACTTTTTCTTCGGATATTTCCTCAAGTTTTGTTTTCATTTCCTTTAAACTTTCAGAAAACACTGTGATCATAACTTCCTTTTCGATCTCAAAAGCAAGTTTTTCGTCATTTCTGACTTCCTGAATAGTACTTTTAATCTTGCTTTCGAGGTCCATGAGTTTCTGTTCAAGAACCATTGGTGGAAAATACCTTTTACCCTTAAAATTTGGTTTTTCATTAGTTTCTTTTTGAGTATTTTCCATCTCCTCTGGTTCTTTTACAGCATCACTCTCAAAATAGTCATTTGGCAAGGTTTTCTCGTTATCTAATGCCTTCGCATTATCAGGACCATACCAAAAAGGAAGTTGCATCTTTACAGTGGTTTTTCTTTTTACTTCTTCCTCAGTCTCATAGTCATCATTATCCATTTTAAGCCATTTGATTTGATAGCTAGGATGTGATGAAAGACAAAACAAATCAAATTCATAAAGAGTGGGGGATTTTATTAAGGCATTCCTCAGGTAATGTGGATTGTCATACCCTATGCCCCACTTGGAATTGAAATACCGAAATTTACTCGGCTTATTCATGTGAATTGTTTGTTCAGTTTGGCATGCTTTGTACAATTTGTCTTCCAAACTTTTGACATAATCGCTCAACTCAGTGTTCCTATCTTTATAGGCATGAAGAAGATTTTCAAACTCATTCTTCTTTGCTTCCGAACTCTCTAACAATTCTGATAATTCAGTTATTCTACTTTGGAAATACGCTAGACCTACATCAAATTCAGTCTTTTTCTATTCGAGTTTTTCAATGTGACTTTCTTGTTCTATCAGTCTTTCTCTTTAAGTGGAAATTCGTTCATCTGCTATTCTCAATTTATTTGTTAGATCCTCTAATTTCTTTTGTTGATATGCTTGTTGAGTAGAAAAATGATTATAAAGATCGGAATGTACCTCATTTATCTCTAAAGTAGATTATGACCCTTCCTCATCGGTGTTTCTCGTCATGAAGCACATCTTGGTTTGAGCAGCTGTCTCATCATCCGCTTCATCATCAGTTTGATCAAGCCAGTATTCCTCTTCAACCAGCAATGCTATCCTTGATTCCTTCTGTTCAGTAAGTAGCATCGTGTTCTTATAGTAACTAGAATCTCTAACTTTTGGTTTCCAGCATTCCTTGGCGAAATGTCCAGTCTTTCCACAGTTATAGCACTTTGATTCTTCATCCTTTTTCTCAAACACCTTCTTTTCATTAACTCTCTTGTCATCCCTCTTGTATTCATCCCTTTTCTCATCAAACTTCTTTCTTGACTCGACATGCTCTTTGTGCTCATCATTCTTGGAACCTGATGCATATCTCTGATTATTAGAGCCAGGCCTCTTCACAAACTGTCTTTGAAAGGCTTTAGTCAGGAGTATCATTGCTTGTTTCAGACTTTCAGCTTCTTCCAATCCATCTCCTACATACTGTTCGTCATCCGACTCATTACCCATATTCTTTGAATATTTCTTGGAAGTTTTGTTAGATATCAAAGCAAGTGGATCAATTTCTTCTTCCTTAACTTCTTTCTTCTCATCCTTCTTCTCTTTCTTCTCTTTCTTCTTTTTCTTATCCCTCTTCTCATCAGCATCATCCTCATCTTGTTTCAAGGTTTCATACATTTGCTGTGAAGGCAACTCAGCTAACCTAGCATTTTGTTTCATCCTGTGAGCATATTTCTTCCATTCAGGTTGGAGAACACTCAAGAATTTCACATTGTGCTCGATTATTGACTTTTCTATGTTGTACCTATTCAACTCATTCAGTATTGTAATGAAACGGTCGTACGTATGATCAAGTGCCTCACCATCATTTTGTTTAAAATTTTCGTACTCGTTTATGGCATTGGAGATTTTCATCTGATTTTCCATCTCAGATCCTTGATACAGTTTGATCAACTCATCAAACATAGACTTCCCAGAAATGTTTTTCCTATCCACCTTTTGATAAATATTATTGGTCAAGGCTTGCATAACAAGTGATTTTGCCGCTTTGTCTGCATTGTAACGTTTCTTTTGTTCAACATCATAATGTAATGGTTCAACATCAACCCATTCTAGAACTGGTTCACCATCAGCGGCTATTCCAGCTCTCCTTATCTTTCCCATTGGACCCTCCTTAAGTGAATTAACAATGTAGTCCCCATTCTCTTGACGTTCAACATAATCCATAAATTTGTCTTTCCATATTTTGAACTCCTTAGGAAAAAGGACAGGTGGTTTGTCCTTTGACCCAATAGTCAGTATGTCTTTAGTTGTCATTTTAGATTACTTGTTAATGATCGATAAGTACCCTCTTGATCCGATTAGAGAGTTGTTGTTCACACTGTTTGTTGCAAGTCACTTTTTGTCTCAACCCACGTATTGTCGCAACACCAAGTTTATCTCAACACAAGAACTTTTCTTATTGCAAGACAAATTTTATCTCAACCAACACTTTGTCTCAACCCAAGTTTATCTCAAGAACAGAGTTTGACGCAA
Organism: Saussurea involucrata; assembly: GCA_033807775.1. Classification (NCBI taxonomy): domain Eukaryota; kingdom Viridiplantae; phylum Streptophyta; class Magnoliopsida; order Asterales; family Asteraceae; genus Saussurea; species Saussurea involucrata. The sequence goes on from CM066323.1 coordinate 31,682,646, forward strand.
AAGAAAGTTTTGTCGCAACAAATAGGTTGCGATGAACTCCAAAAATGAATTTTATCGCAAAAGAAGGTTGCGATAGATTACTGTTCACACGAAACGAGTTGCGATGAAAACAGACTTGTCGCAAGAGTGGGTTGCGATGAAATACTCTTCACTATCAAATGTTACGATAGTGAAGAACAGACAAGGTTGCGATAGTTATGCAGATTCAAACGTTTTCAAGGTTGCGATACTTATGAAGATTCAAACGATTTCAAGTCAAATCCTCAAAAATGATCCAATTTGGCTGAAAATTGGTACGCAGGTTCGCAATGATATTCTGGGCAACTTTAATACTACGAGTTTCGTCCAAAAACCAACAAAACAGTGACTTTTAATCCCAAACAGTGGGTTTTTACTAAAAATACGAAAATGAAGAATTTGCACAATCTGAGACTTATCCTAGTGAAATTGCGGAATCAAATCACTCAGGAATTACCAATAAACGCTACTTGATCGATTCTAATCCATTTGAAGTACTCAAATGGCCAAAATCAATCAATTAGATGAAAAATGAAGAACACTCAAACTTTTGCAAAAACCTCAAAATTCTAATCTGATCAAGATGATGTACTGTGCTCTGATACCAATTGTGATCCCAGAACAAATAATCAAACAATTAAAACAATCAGATGGCCATTCATATATTCATTAATGAGAAATCCACCAAGTACACCATATGAGAATGTAGAGAGAAAGTGCACTATGTGTGTACTTGTGTGTGTAAGTAATGAATGACATAATGAAAATCTAGGAGAAAAATACGTTATACTAGTCTTTGGCTCGCGCGTTGCGCGACGGTTAATTTGTGTTTTATGTTAATTATTTGATGTTTAATAGTTGTTGAATAACTTTGAGACATGTACAATAGTCGATAAAAAGAAAACAAAAACTCCATACAAAATGAATATTACCTTGAAGATAAAAATATCTCTATTAAGTTTGATACCTATTAAATATCATTACTAAATGAATAAAATTATCAAACAAATACAAAATAATTAATTATTCAAAGTTCAAATGAAATTTAAATACATTCAAAATTATTGATGTTTTTTTAGAACAAAGGTATCCACATAATGGATCAAGAATGTGCAATGTTATTGAAATCAACATCGATCTTTAATTATGATTTTAAATTTTGAATTAACAACCCTACAACTTTCCAAACACGCAACAACTTTAAATAATTCCGCATTGCTTTAACAAATGCTTGACTTTGAACACCATATTCCTCATTATTGTTGTAGCCATTAGGGTTACTTTAAAAAAGTGAAAAATGAAGTAAGTCACTATAAACTCATTATATATAATATTTGTAATTTAAACTTTTGACTGTATATTGATTCATGTTACAAACACAAACATGTGTTAACATCTAATAATCATTTACATCTTTCAAATCTTTCAACTTTACATAATTAATTGGCAAAAAAATAAAATATAAACAATAAAACCTCTCTATTTCTCTATAAATACACCTCACTTCATATAAATAAACAACATAATTTTCTTCAAAAAATAAAAAAATAAATGGTGACAACAATTGTAATAAATGGTGTTTATGAACGTAAGTTAGATAATCAAAGAAAAACCTGAGTGAAAATACATAATGAAATAAAGTTTGTTTTAATGTGATAAGTTACCTACATATTGTCAATAAACATAAATAATTCAAACACACATATCATGGAGATGGGTAAAGTGAACATGATCATGACTTCCGTTTGGCTAAACAAAACATCCTCAAAAATACCAAATTAACTTTGTAAATAATGACAATATTATGGTTGTCAAAACCTTTAATACACGAAAGTTTTAGTTGTTAACTTGAAACAAACAAAAAACGCCCACCTCATCAAGATAAAATCATAATACATGGTTCATGATGCAACAAAAACACAAAATCAATAGAAAAAACATTTCAACATTCATCAAATAAAATGAACCTAACACCATGATTCATCAAAATATAAACTACAGTTTCTAATTTATCAAAAGAACAAAATCCACTACAACAAATATAGTCTATTGCGACGACAAAAATCGTTGCTAAAGATCAATATTGATATTTAGCGACGACAAAAGTCGTTGCTAAGATCAATATTGATATTTAGCGACGACAAAAGTCGTTGCTAAAGATTAATATTGATCTTAGCAACGACAAAAGTCGTCGCAATAGACTACATTTGTTGTAGAGATCTTGAAGAATATTGTTAAAGTCCCTAAGGTCATCAAAGCCTTTACTATGCATATATTTTGGTTACTAATTCCAAACAAACAAAAACAATCAACTCATAGTATTATAAAAAATAATAATACACATGATCCAACTAAAACATAAAAATTAATAGAAAAACATATCAATTTTTATCAAATAAAACAAACCCAGGATCATGATTTGTCAAAATAACAAACTACAATTTATAATTATACACGGCTCCTTTGCTAGAAACAATGTAATACTTGAAAAAACAATACACAAATATTCTTTTAACTTGTGGGTTATGTTACTGATAAAATATTTAGGAATGAGAGTTAAGGTAATAATACATAATGAAATTTTAAAATAGACAACATCAAAATAGATTGAAATGGATGAGTAGTTGAATGAAAGCCTTACTTGTAGTATATGTGTAGCGTGATGATGAAGCTTTACACATTTGATGATCTTTAGAGCTTGTTTTTGCTTGTGTCACTTACTACAAACAAAAACATAAAGATCATATGAAATCAACACAATATCAAAGAACTTAACTATAAACAAAAGTCCATATCCTATATCGATATTTTAATGAGAGATAATGTGTTAGAAAGGAAGAAATGGGAGGTAGGTTATTGTATGACAAAGAAAAAAATACCAATAACATATCAAAAAGTTTGTGCTTAAATAAGAGAAAATGAGTGATTAATAAAATAAGTGAGGGAATATGAATGGTTAATAACATAAAGAAGTGGAAATAAATGATTTATTAACATAAATTGCAATAAAACAAATAATTAATATAGGAAGATGGATGGTTTAGGTAATCAAAGTTATATAAATTGGTGCCAAAATTATCAAAATACCCTCCTTTAAGTAAAAATGACATTTTTCATTGAAAGGCATTAAGGTCTTTAACATATCAAATATTTTAAAAAATCAAAAATCTAAGAAAAAAGAAAAGTAGGCATATAATGTTTAGGAGATGCCACATCATTGGCTTTGGTTTTTGTTTTAATATATATATTGATTGGTTGTAACTTAGCATTTACACATTAGGTCTCTCTACTTGGTACAATTAGATAATTAAGGCACTAACATATATATATATATAATTATATTTTTATTAGTTTTTAAAGGAAAAATGTAAAAATAATAATAAACCACAAGGACCACTTTCAAAAATTTCTATAAACCATACAGACCAAAATTAGAGTTTCAACTCATCATGTGTAAGGCACATGATGCCTTTAACCTTTCAAACTTAACGGTGTTAGTGTTGAGGGACCTTAGCCACAATATATTGCATAATACATTGACCATATCCATTATTTAAAATCAGATAAGTTGTTGGATTTTTTTTAGATTTTTTCCAAATTTTATTATATTAACATGTTATTACATTTAGAAAGTTTGAAACTTTTATTATTTGAAAACAAAGTTTAAAGATTTAATTATTAAAAAAACAAATAACTTATTAGATTTTTTCCATATGTGAGGCCAAAAATATTAAGTTGACACATGACAGTATGACACTTTAAATAGCATGTGGTGCTTTAATTTCACCTATTTTGTCCGTATGTTCCGAGCCGCCCATTGATTCGGAGATCATGTACGAAAATATATGTTAGACTTATTATGTGTCAACTATATTATGATCGATTTATAATTTATGTTTGATTTTAAATAAATTGCTCACATTTTTTAACATGTGAAATTTATTAAATGGGATTTTGGTTATTTCATTGGAGGCATCTTTACTTATAAAAAGTGGTCTACCGATATAAATAATCACAAAACACATACTACTAGAAAAATGCTTATTTTCGACTAAAATCTTCGACGGATCATAAAAACCATCGAAAGTTACCGAGAGTTGATCGACGGATTTCCGACAGATTGGTGTCATTTTATGACGAACATCAAATCCGTCAGAAATCCATTGGTGAAATTACTCTTTTCCGACGGATCACCAACGAACATAATATTATTTTATTTTTGAGTTTTTTTAAATAATATCCGTCGGAAGTTTATTTATTTTATTATTTATTTTCTTAATCCGGGTGAACCGCCGGAGATCCGTTGCAAATCACCAACGGTTCATGTCTTTTTTTTTTCTTGTTTTGGTACACTTATGAGGTTTTACATGTACTATTTTGTCTAATTTGGTTCATATGTATGTATGTGTATATGTTGATATCTTTATATGTATGCATGTATATATATATATATATAGTATGTGTGTATGTATATGTGTGTGTCGTATGCATATAAGAGTATGTGTATGTGTATGTGTATGTGTATGTCTACATATATGCTTGTTTGTATGTCTATATTTGTATGTATATGTGTATATATATGTATACATAATGTATTGCTTATATGTATATAGTACATACATGTATATATACCATACATACATATGTATGCATGTACATACATATGTAAGTATGGGTGTGTGTATATATATATATATATATATATATATATATTCACGTGTACATGCATGGGTGAAGTGGAAATTAAAAATAATCAAGAATTTAAATGCTTTCTTATATATTTTCTGATTAGCTAACTAGTCTTCGATTCTTCTCACACGTCATGCATATATATATATATATATATATAATATTATGTGTATATGTATACGATACTCATGTTATATATATGTATATATATGTATATTTGTGCCTGTAGTCTTATGTTTATATGTATATGTGCATGTATGTGTGTTCGTTGCTAGCTAACCACATATGCATGATAGAAGATGTATATATGTGTGTATGTATAGGCATATGAATGTCCGCATTAAGTTACTAAAACTCAAAAACTCGTCTTTGGTTCTTAACGTATGTCATTTTGTAACGGTTTTAGTCCCTTCTCGTAATGACCGTTAAATTTTCCAGCTAAGTCTAGTTAATATCAGGGGCATTTTAGTCACTTTAAATCTAGGTCTATGATTTAAAAACCCATATTTAGATGGATGGTGGCATGAACCGACAAAAAAAGTTTTAAGATGACTAAAATACCCCTGATTTAACTGGACTTGATGGAAAAATTTAACGACCGTTAGGAAAAGGGACCAAAACCGTTACAGAATGACAAAATTTTATAATGCTTTTTGTCCCTCCTCCTAACGGCCGTTAACTTTTTCCATTAAGTCTAGTTAGATCAGAGGTATTTTAGTCAATTTAAATATAATATGATAAATTAATAATTTTTTTAATAATTTTAATATTCAATATTATATAATAATTTATTTAATGATTTTGATATTAAATATTATATAACAATTTATTTACCAATTATTAATAATTTAAAAATAAAGTATTATTTAATAGATTAAAATAAAATAATTTAATAAGTTAAATATTAACTTTAATAGGTATGGAGCACCGGCGCGTTTACAAGTATGAGGGGATGACATTCAGACACATGTGCAGATCTATTAGTACAACTCAGCATCGGGACCGCATGGTAATTTATCATCCACGACATCAAATTTATAGTTGATGAATATATATATATATATATATATATATATATATATATATATATATATATATATATACTTTATTTTGTTACCTACTAACAATTTAAATTGTCTATTATAGAGGGAGACATGGGACCGTGATCCTACTACTGGGGAGGTTTTTGAGAAGACACATTGCACTAACAAAAAGCTTGTACCGGGTTTTACCGATCCGCCATGGGTTCTCTGATCTATGTTTAAGCGACTCATGTGGCGGTAAGTTCACTTATAGTACTAGATTTTTATATAAGATAGATACAAATTATAGCAAACTTTGTTACAAACTTGTGTGATTTGATTCATTTAGTTGGGCTGCCATTGTTGGGTAGACGATAAGATTGTTTTGATAAAAACAGGTAATTGATATGTTGAAATTACAGTACAAGTAATGGATTGTTTTCTACATGTTAGTTAACACATTGTTTTGGTAAACTGTATGGTATGTATTCACGTATTAGAGAGGTGGAGTACCTGATTTAGATCCTAACATCGTTCATCCCGATGGCGTAGAGTTGGGGGAGCGTAGTGTCGGAGGACGGCATAAGGGCCGCTTGTTTGGATCCGGGACTAGTCAGGATCCCTAATATTCTATGACAACTGCGATGAAGAGGTATGTTTGCCAAATGTCAAATAATTGTTATATGTTTGTCAAACGTCATTTAACATTGTTATATGTTTATCAAATGTTGAATTTCATATAGATGAGCTAAAAGAGCAACTACGTGAAGAAAGACCAGCAAGGAAGCTGTTGGAGGAGCAAATGAAGGGGTTTGAGGCCTTCATGAAGCGGTCGAGGGATGGAAACCCTCCCCCTCCTCCTGCCTCGGTCTAGGATGTTTGGATATATTGTATTAGGATTTAGTATTTGCATATTGTATTTTGTTATTGTATTTTGATAATATTGCGTTTTGGAGTTATGATAAATAGTTTTGGATATTGAATAAAAAATGGGCAGGTTTTGTACAGGAAATTCTGGTTTTTTAATTATTATTTTTAAATACAAAACTCATTACCGACGGACTACCGATGGATAATCCGTCGCTAAGTTTTTAATTTTAATTTTTTTAAAATTAATTAACATCCGTCTGGAAAATGATCCGTCGAAAAAGGGAGCCGTCAGAAATCCATCGGTGAAAGATGCCCGCTGCTATTCCGTCGGAAGAGGTTGTCGTCGGTAAATGGTCGGAGATTCGTCGTTAATATCCGTCGGAAAATCAATCGCCCACGGCGTTATTTGCGAAAGACTTTCACCGACGGATGCGACTTTCACCGACGGATTTTTCCGTTGGTACTTTGTTGATTTGTGGTGACATATATTAAAATGTAGGTTTTGTTAACTTATTGTTATTAGAAGAACATAGTAACATTGTTTACTAAGAAAACGGTCAAAACCCATAAGAATAATATAATAAAAGATTTAAGGAGTTTCAATTTGTTACTCCGTAATATAAATTGAAGTAATAAAAAGAAAAAAGAAAAAAGCAAATATATAATCAAATCCATTCTAAAAAACCCCTAAATTGATAATAACGAAATCATAAAAATTTGGAACTCAATAATGGGATTTGAACCTGAAGCTGAGTTGTTTAAATATTAAATAAAGTTAGCCATTGAATGTACTAATTTACCAACCTAAGACCATCTCCAACCATACTTCATAAGGCCATCCGTAACGTGTGCGGGCTCGGGCTAGGGAGCGGGCTCGGCGGGCTCCAGCGGGTTGTGCTACGGGGAGGAGCGGGCTCGGGCTCGGGTTCCAGCCCCGGGTTCCAAAACCCGTTGAACCCGATTGCTTTTCTTTTTCTTTTTTTTTTAAATAATTTGAAAATAAAGACGTTGGCAACGGCTATTTTTAAAAAAAAAATCAATTTAATCACACTATATATATAATCCTAAAACCCATTTTATTTTTCACACAAAACAACTCTCTCATTCTCTTCCATGCTCTATATTTTTCACATCAAAATCTCTCAAACTCTCTCAAATTTCATCATGAATCCAAACAAAACACCTACATCCCGTCGTAACCGACCGGATACACCGCAACCGGAAGAAGACCCGGAGCTTGGTTTCCAAGCGTTTTCACAACAAGATTATCATCCGCAATTTCCGCCACAATTTTTCCAACAATTTCCCCAACAATTTCCTTACCAATTTACACGTCCCGGTTTGATTCAACAAGGTTTTACTCCGGCCAACTACAATCTTCCTTCACCCGCAATCGATCTCGACGACGACATTGTTCCGGAAACCCAACATTCTAGCCCGCACACACCACAATTCATCTACACACAACAATCTATCCCGGAACCATCAAACCCGACACCAACGAGAAAAGGAAAAAAACAAACAATATGAAAATAGAGCCGCCAAACAGATGTGGAGTAAAGACGAGGAACTCGCGTTAGTGTCGGCGTGGGTTGACGTTTCGGAGGACCCCGTTGTCGGTAACGCACAAACCGGTGGTAATATTTTTATTGTTGTTATTATTATTATTGTTATTATTATTATTATTAATATTATTATTATTCTTGTTAATATTCTTATACTTAAATTTACATAAATGTAGAAAGTTTTTGGACCCGAATCGGGCAAGTGTTCTTTAGTTTGATGGGCCGCGGAAATTATAGAACAACCCATCAACTCAACACCAAGTTCAACGACCTCATTTGGCGGCTTCTACAACAACTTGGTCACTAATAGATCAAGCGGAATGAGTGAGGCCGACATTTCACGAATGACACACGAACGGTTTCGAGCACAACTTGGGTTTGCTTTCACTCACGAACAAGCTTGGGAAGTCCTAAAAAATGTCCAAAATGGGGAGCCGTTCCAACGATGACGACAACTTCATCGCGGGGTTCAAAACGTACCAAACCTTCCGATGATGACGATGACGACAACTTCATCGAGCAACTTCAACGACCCATCGGGAGAAACAAGGCAAAAAAACATCAACGAGTAATACGAGCGGGTCGAATACGAACGAAAGTGTTACTCAGTTGTTGACGACGTTCAACGAGAAGATTGATAATACAATGGAATACAAAATGAAAAAACTCGAACTCGAACGAGATAAGTTGGAACACGAACGAGAAATCGAACGAGAAAAACGATTTGATAAAGACTTCGAGTTTTTCATAACCCCGCTTGATCACCTTACGGGAGACGTTTTGAGAGCTACTTTGGCGAAGAAAGAGAGAATTAGAAAATTACATAATTTTGGGTAATTTTGTATTTTGTAATTTTTATTTTTTTAGTGTTTTGTATTTTGTAATTTTTATTTTTAATGAATGATATGAATTTTTATTTTTATTATTTATCTTATTTTTATTTATTAAAAAATATATAAATATTTTTATTTTGTTAAATAATTAAATGAATAAATAAAATCATTAAAAAAAATAAGGTGGCAAGAGGGCTTGAGGGTAGCGCTACGCCACTTTAGGGCTTGAGAGTTTGAGGAGAGGGTTAGGAGAAAAGCTGATGTGGCTCTTGAGGGCTTGAGGGCTGTGATACGGATGGCCTAACATCAAATATGAAGTATGGTTTACTCCAACCGTACATCATAACACCAAAAAATTGAAGTGTTGATTTTTCCTTTTTTTTCAAAACACACCAAATGTGGTGTGTCACTGTTCACACTTCATAATTAAAGGACCCACCAATATTTGGTTTATTTCATTTTTTTATGTTTTAAATAATATAATTATTATTTATGATATTAGTTTTAATAAATATTAATCTAAGTTAACATTTTATATGTTTTTGTTAATTTGTTTTTTTATTTAAAATTAATTTATAAATAAAAGATACTATTAAAGAAATTTGACAAAATATAATTTCATAAGAAATTAAAATTACATAATACTTGAAATTAAAATTACTTAATACTTGAAATTAAATAACATAAACTAATACATAAATTAAATGTATTTTTTTCCTAGTAATGTAAAATTTATAATTAAAAAAATCATCGTTTTATTTTGACCATCTAATTACATTAATTACTTATTTACTATGATAATTACTTATAAATTATGGATATTGTATTTATTAGAAATGTTTAATAATAATGGGAAGTGGTTTTTTTAGATGGGCCCACCAATTTGATTTTTTTTGAAGTATGGTTGGAGTTAAGATGTATTTTTAGTGTTAAGGGTCCCACCAATTTTAGTGTTTTGGTGTTATTTTTGATGTGTTGGGTTGGAGTTGCTATAACAACAAGATAATGTATTTAGTAAAGGTAGTTTTTGTTTTATATTTCAATATTTCTTATACAAGCACCGTCAAGTTTGTAATGATTTGTTAATGGTAGAATGAAATTTCCAGATAATGAAATGATAATAATTAATGCAAAGTTTTCATTATTTGTTTTATTTGACATTTAGGGGCTGTTTGTTTACCTCTTAATAGTTCCATTAAGAGGTAATCTCTGAATCGCTAAGATGTAAATCTTGTTTGACAAAAAAAAATGCTTGTCTCTTAATGACTCTAAAACCTTCTGAATGATTTAGCATCATAGGTCTCCCTTAATCATTCAGCACCATGATTTCATTCTAAACAATTACAAACAATCATATTTTATTTTGCACTGTATCATAAAAATCTCTTAATCATTCAGCAACTGTCACACAAACCCTTACATATAAAATATTGTATCTTTTGTCAAGTAAAAAAAACACCACTTTTAATATAAACTATTCAAAATTTGATAAAGTTTACTTTAGAAATTATTTCAAACATTAGGTTGTTAAAAAAAACAAAAAACAATAACACAAAATATATAAACAATATATTACTTTTGAAAGTTGTACGATGTTCCATCTGATAATGAAAACAAAATATAATAAACGGACCACTATTCATGATCTTAGATTATTTCTTCTTATCAGAATGAATTATTAGTTTTTTTTTAAGTTTTTTTGGTGGACTCTTTTCTAAATTTGACACAAAAGACCCTGGCTCAATTGTTTACGTGCACTTTGGAAGTATTAGGATCATGACAAAAGAACAACTCATCGAGTTTGGGTGGGGACTTGCTTATAGTAAGAAAGATTTCTTGTGAATAACTAGACCATATATTGTTGAAGGTGATGAAGCCATGATGCCACCCGAGTTCGTCGATGAGACCAAAGGAAGAGGCATGGTGGCTAGTTGGTGCGATCAATAACAGGTTGTGAAGCACCCGACAATCGGAGGATTCTTGACTTATTGTGGTTTGAACTCAACTATTGAGAGTATTAGCAGCGGTATTCCAGTGATTTGTTGACCGTTTTTTGTGCGGAACAACAGACGAACTATCAATATAGTTGTGTAGAATGGGGGATTGGGATGGAAATCGACGGACGAGGTGGAGGCTCAAGCGAAGGAGATGATGTATGGAAAGAAATGGAACACGATGAAGAACAAGGCTTTGGAGTGGAAGAAGAAGGCCGAAGAAACAGTCGCTATTAGTGGATCATCTTCTATCAACTTTATAAATTAATTACGGATGTTTTGTTGATGAAGTAAAGTTGATACTTTGTTGTTGGTAGTCATTTTCATTGCTAAATTGTTTTTCCCCCTTTTTTTTGAGTGATTGTTACCTTGTAAAAGATGTTTGTATTTATTTTAATTCATCATAAGTATATATGAATGCATAGAAAACTAGTACACAATGGTGGATCCATATTGTTTTTTGGTATCATAAAATAATTACTTTAATCAATGTTCTAAATGGTTGTGTTTTTAAGGCGTGACTTATGACGTCAAAATTCTAATTCATATATAATATTAGAGTGAATTGCATTTTTGGTCCCTCGTGAATGCCTGGATTTCACGTTTCGTCCCTCCAAATATGAAAGTACACTAATGGTCCAAAAAATAAGTTTTGCAGCCCAAAATGGTCCCTCTCACTGACGCCGTTTGAAGAGGTGTCGTTAACTCTATCACGTGCCCCTCACATGAGGGGCAATTTCGTCATTTCACCCATCTTCTTCTCCCACCTCCGTCCTCATCAAGAACACCATACACCGCCACCGTTAGCCACTACCATACCACCGCCACACACCACCACAAAACCCAGAAAACAAAACCAAAATCTGAAGACATGAAGATAAGAAAACAAAACATTTTTAAGAACATGTATATTTGCAACCCATAAATAAGATCCAGAAACCATTCAATCTTAGAACCCCAAAATCAAAAAACAAAACCTTCGTCTTTGACATCAAGAACAAGTGGTGGAAACAAAATAAAAATAACCCAGATACAAGATCTGGAAACCATTCGTCTTCGACATCAAGAACAAGAACCTTCGTCTTCGAAATCGTCTTCATAAACCCAAATTAAATCGTGTTCGAAATCGTCTTCAAGAAACCTGCAAACGGTGACATTGATCTTCTACCAAACACAGACCCTTTCGACTTCTTGAATCTGTCGGAGAAACGGTGCCACCGGTAGTGGTGGGACGGTTTCAAGATCTAGAGGTTTGGGGATTCAAAGAGGCGTTTGGGGAAGGCAACCGATCTAGAGGGATGAACATGAAGATGCTTCTGGTTTTCGACTTCTTGAATCGAAAACCTTGATCTGTTGGCCAAACTTGAATCGGAAACCTTCGAAAACCAAACATGAATCTAAAACTGAAACCCATATATGTTGGTCGGATTGTAACTCCGGTAAACGGTGTTGTGGGAGGAGGCGTGGAGTAAGAGGGACACCACCGATGTGGCTGTTGAAGCGGTAGCGAGGTAGGGACAATTTGATTGAGAAAGGGATGAACGGTGATGGGTTTGGTGGTGGTGTTGAGTTGCTGTAAGAGTTGAAGGTATGTTCGCCGGAAAAAGGATCAAGGGTGGGGAAGGGTTCTTGGTTCTTGAAAGGAGGTTTTTGTTTTAACTTGTTTTTATTTTTTATTTATTTTAAAATATAAAACATCAAAACTTTTTATTTTTGAAAAGAATATATGTAAAAGGAGTAAAAGACCAAAATGCCCCTCATGTGAGGGGCACATGACCAACTTAACGGAGCCCTATCTAACGGTGTCAGTGAGAGGGACCATTTTGGGCTGCAAAACTCATTTTTGGACTATTAGTGTACTTTCAGATTTGGAGGGACGAAACATGAAATCCATGCATTCACGAGGGACCAAAAATGCAATTCACTCATATTATTATATATAAAAACATGTGTTTTGTAGTTTTATGCAATGAGTCAATAATAATAAGCAAGTTAAGTTAGGTTATATATTAAAAACTTGCAAATAAGACATTAAAATGTAAAGAAAAGTCAAATATCGCATTACGAAAACTGCACATTAGGTCATGGCGTGCCACAGACTTAACGTGGCGTGAGACACAAGCCTTGTGCCATGGCGGTCGTGCGGCGATTTTTTTTAGAACAATAATTCTAATATAAAAAAAAAGCTTAAAACTAAGTTTTAAATTATTACACGGATCCCGTTTTTGGCTATTTTGGATCGATTTAAATCATTGAAAAATTGATACATTCGTTTTTTTCTTCATAAAATCATCTCTTTAAACTTTAAAACTAATCGAATAATGATGCATTTATACTTTTTCACTTGATGATTCTACATGATCGGATCAAGATACAACATATTATTCCTTAAATATAAATCAGTAAACCCTAAAGTCTAAAAAGTTAACTTTGAATGTACACAAATTAGTAGGGGTGTTCATCGGTTGACATCCAATGGATTTGAGGGGAACCGAACCGATCCAATCATCCATTGGATGTTGGATTTTTCCAACCGAACCGATCCAATCATCCATTGGATGTTGGATTTTTCCAATCCAATGGATGATTGGATCGGTTCGGTTACATCCAATTGATATTTTTATTGTATATCCATTGGATCAGTTCGGTTCCATCCAATGTTAACCGGATCGGATTGGATTCATCCGATCCGACATCCAATGGATGATCGGATAAGATCCATCCGACATCCAATGTTCTAAATCCAATTTTCAACAATGCACATAAATCATAATATTCCGATGGTATTATGGTTTAAGCTAACATTTAATTGAGAAGCATTTTGTTTATTTTAAGCTATTTATTTTAATGAGTTTTATCTAATTTGTCAAAATAACTAAAACCCATAACTATATTTCAATTTTTCGAAACAAATTTGATGAATAAATTAACAAAAAAAATTTGTTTCTTGTGTTCCTATCAAAGATCGATCACCGAGTTAAATTTTCAGTTTCAAACAAACGTAATTATTTCTTTTTCATTTTGTAAAAATTAAATAAATGTATTTTTAATGTTTAAATAGGAATTATTTAAAAATAGGGCAATGAAATTTGGATCTTCTTGAGATCTCAATATGAATAGCATTAAAAACTATATTGTTATTCATGCTTTTTGGAGGCTGTTCCCTTGGATTACTTGAGAAGAATGTAGGAGCAATCTATGGAAACCAACGTGTTCCTTTCGTTTCAGTAAAACTATTATACCATATCGTTATATTTTTATTATATTAACAGTATATTATAAAATGTTTAAGGATTTAAGCTTCAAGAACAAAATGCATTTTGGAATTTTAGAAGTAAAATACTGAAATTAGAGAAGTATTAAACAGAAACAAAAGTAGGGAAGTAGAGAAGTATTAAACATACCGAGCGGCTGTGATGAAGGAAGAGAGAGCAGCAGAAAAAGACGAGAGCAGCGGAAAGGAAAGAGACGAGAGCAGCGGCAGAGAGAGTCGAGACTCGAGAGGCCGCCGTTAAATCGCCTGAGACCGCCGCCGCCGGTAAATTGTCTGAGAAGAAGCGTCTAGGGTTTTGAAGTTTTGGTGTGGGTGAGGGCGTGAGGCGTGAGAGTTCAGAGTTGAGAATGAGAACGAGGGTTTACTTTTTTGTCTTTTGCCAATTTGGAAATTTGGATGATTTTGAATTATTTTTGGGGCGTGCTTTGATGAATGTCTAAAGAGGGAAGCTTTTTCAAAAAAAATTAATTCCTTAAGTAAATATATTAACAATATTATATAATATTAATATATTATATTAATTGGATGTAAATTGGATGGTTCGGTCGGTTGGTAATCGGTTCGGTCGATTTGCAGTCGGTTCTAGACTGCCATCCAACAACCGAACCGATCCAATTGGATTTTGAAAATTTCGATCCGATCCGATCCAATTGCAATTGGATATCCAATCAAAGTCGGTCGGTTCTAATTGGATCGGTCGGTTCAGATTGGATCGGTTGGTTTTCTGCACACCCCTACAAATTAGCGTACAGGGTTAGTTCTTATTAACAAATTAACCCTAAAGTCTACACTAACCCCGAATTAACTATAAACAAATAGCTCTAAAGTCTATAGAGTTAGGGTCAAATACACAAAAAAATATGGGAAAAGTACACTAAAACCCAACGGACTTTTACATTAGGAATGATTAATGTTAGACAACCTAAAGGGGGGGGGGGGGGGAGGTTGTAATTTAAATCTTTTACTTTCAAAAATTCTTTTATAAATAAATACAGTACAGAAACAGTATAAATAAATCAGAGTATAGAAATAATAAATAAACAACAATTATATAAACAGATATAATTTAAATGCACAGCGGAAATGTAAATAGATAAGGGAAAGAGAATACTTGACAACGATATTTTTAAAATGGTTCACCAAACACAAAGTTGGCTAGTCCACCTCGAGAAAATAACACTTCTCGGAGATCCAATACGAACGTGTTCTTTACGGTAGAAACACAAACCTTAATACAACAAACGCGAATCACTCTACTTTGAGAGATTTATGTGGATCACTCACTCTATTCAAACACTTACAAGAGGGTATAATTTTAATATGAATAATCACTCTTGAATAAGGTTTATCACTTGGATATTTTTAGAGAGTTTGATCACTTGAGTTGTGTTGCTGATTCAACTAATCGAGAGATTTTAATCTGCTATCAACTCAAGATTTCTTACTCAAAAACGAGTTTTATAATTTTAACAGTTTAAATATCAAGAGAAGAAGCTGCAGAGTCTTTATCAAATGCAGAGGAGTTAATGTGAATTCGTGGTCTTGAATGCTGGAGGTTGCAAGATATTTATACTGGATGAGCAACAGGGCAGAAGCATTCGCGGTATACCGGCTATCCCCCGCGGTATACCGTGCAGAGGAGAAAGTACTTGTCAGTTGTCAGAGAGAAGGTCAACCCTGCAAAGAACAAACGGTAATGGTACCCGCGGTATACCGCGTTGCACACGGCGGTATACCGCCTGACAGTCGTACAAAAGGGCAGTGGCGCTGGATTGCTTCTTTCGGCTGAAACACTCTTGCATTTAATGATGAATAGTAGCAAGAAGATATGATGAGATTTAATAACATATATATATATATATCATACGATTTATATATATATTTAATATAGAAAAAAATATATGTATTATATATATATTTGATTCAAATATATTTATATAGATACGAAATATCCAAGTGATAAAATATTTTAGGGTGTTTATCATTTTAAAATAAAATGACGAAACTCTTCAGACTTGGATTCTTCAGATAAAATTTATCGAGATCATTTAAATATCTGCACACTCAGATAAAATATTAGATAACAAATAATGCGGTGTGTTTTGTAATCATCAAAATAAATATGGAGATGTGATTTTATGTGTACCAAAAATATATCACAATATTTAAAGCTGGGTACACTTGCACCAACAATCTCCCCCTTTTTGATGATGACAAACACAACGCTAAACACGAGAGCATACTCGGTTTCTCTCCCCCTTTTGTCGAAGCAAAAAGGGTTTAAGAAAGTCGCTTATGCTCCCCCTCGAAAGATGCTCCCCCTCAAAATATGAAATATTTGAGAGTTAGTATTTTTAAGGGTTATACTCAAGCATGCCTAAACCAAGTCTTAATTTAAAGAACGCTTTTTTGTTAAGGGCTTTTGTGAAAATATCGGCCAAATTATCTTCCGAATCAACCTTTTCAAGCACGATTTTGCCTTTTTGAACATTATCTCGTAAAAAGTGATGTCTCAATTCAATATGTTTTGTACGAGAGTGTAAAACGGGATTTTTGCTTAAGTTTATAGCACTTGAGTTATCACACATAATTGGAATTTTGGTTAGGTGTACCTCAAAATCGGTAAGTGTGTGTTTCATCCAAAGGACTTGAGCACACGCTCTTGCGGCGGCTACATATTCCGCTTCGGTAGTAGATAACGCTACGGATTGTTGTTTCTTAGAAAACCAAGACACAAGTGAGAGTCCTATAAAGGCACATACCCCACTTGTACTTTTTCGGTCAACAATAGATCCACCAAGATCGGAATCGGCGAAACACGTTACTTCTAACTCGGGTTTCTTTGCGTACCATAAGCCAAGATTAGTAGTACCTCGTAAATATCGAAAAATACGCTTGACAGCTTCATAGTGAGTTTGTTTAGGTGAAGATTGAAAACGAGCGCATAGACATACACTAAACATAATATCAGGTCTACTAGCAGTTAAATATAATAAACTACCAATCATACCACGATAAATCTTTTCATTAAAATCGTTTCCCTCCTCGTCACGAGATAATTGTAAGTTTGTGGTCATTGGAGTTTCAACGGGTTTGACATTTTCAAAGTTAAACTTTTTCAACATATCTTTACAATATTTAGATTGACTAATAAAAATACCAGTTTCACATTGTTTGATTTGCAATCCTAAGAAGTATTTTAACTCTCCCATCATGCTCATTTCAAACTCGCTTGTCATTTTCGCAGAAAATTCATTACACAGTTTTTCATTAGTGGAACCAAAAATAATATCATCAACATATACTTGCACAACCACAATATCATTTTGAACATATTTCACAAATAAAGTATTATCTATTTTACCCATAATATAACCACTAACAATTAAAAAGGTTTTTAATCTATCATACCACGCACGCGGAGCTTGCTTTAAACCATAAAGCGCCTTTTTCAATTTATAAACATGTGTCGGGTTTTCAAAACTTTCAAAACCGGGAGGTTGAGAAACGTATACCTCCTCATTTATAATACCATTTAAGAAAGCACTTTTAACATCCATTTGAAATAATTTAAAATCTTTAGCATTTGCAAAAGCGAGAAGCATTCGAATAGACTCCAACCTTGCAACCGGTGCAAAGGTTTCGTCATAATCTATACCTTCTTGTTGACTGTACCCCTTGGCAACTAAACGTGCCTTGTTCCGTGTGACTCCACCGTTCTCGTCTACCTTGTTACGGAAGACCCATCTTGTGCCAATAATGGTTTGACTACTAGGGCTAGGCACTAAGTCCCACACATCATTCCTAGTAAATTGGTTTAACTCTTCTTGCATGGCCAATATCCAATCCTCATCACCTAAAGCTTCATCTATGGTTTTAGGTTCTATGGTTGAGATAAAGGCATGGAAAGCACAATGGGTATGGATTTGTGATCTAGTTGTCCTTTGGTTTAGGTCACCTATAATTTGGTCTACGGGATGGCCTCGAGCGGTTCTAAGGTTAGGATCATCTACACCTTGTGGAATAAAACACGGAGGGGCATCACTAGATTCAATATTATTTGTGGAAGGTTGGGTACCTAAATCCAAGGTACTAAGTTGTTGGGCTAAGACATTTCCTTCACAAACATTGTCATTTGCTAAGGGTGCACTCGGTTTGGGAGGACTCTCGTCAAAGCTAACATTTAAGGATTCTTCTACTACCATGGTCTCCTTATTTAGGATTCTATAGGCTTTGCTATTCCAAGAATAACCTAGGAAAACTCCCTCATAGGCTTTGGGGTCAAATTTGGTTAGGTAGGATTTGGTGTTTAAAATGAAACATTTACAACCAAAAACTTTCAGGTGAGCTAAGGAAGGTTTTCTACCACGGTAAAGTTCATAGGGTGTCTTATTTAGGATACTTCTAATTAGGACACGGTTAAGCACATAGGTCGCGGTAGCAACGGCATCACACCAAAACTTTTGGGGAACTTGATGTTCGTTTAGCATGGTTCTACTCATTTCTTGCAACGTTCTATTTTTCCTTTCAACAACCCCGTTAGATTGAGGTGTTCGAGGAGCAGAAAAGTTATGAGTTATACCATGTTTATCACAAAAGGCACCAAATTGTACATCATTATCGAATTCTCGTCCATGGTCCGTACGTATGGAAACAATCGTACAACCTTGCTGGTTTTGAATTCTTTTTCCTAAAATTTTAAACTTTTCGAAAGCCTCATTTTTATGTCTCAAAAATAAAGTCCAAGTATAACGGGAATAATCATCCACAATAACCAAAGTATAAAAATTTCCTCCAAAACTTTGAATAGCCATCGGGCCAAAAAGATCCATATGTAAAAGTTCTAAAACTCTTTGAGTAGAAATAACATTTTTTGATTTATGAGAAACGTGATGTTGTTTGCCGACACGACAAGCATCACAAAAATGATTATCAAACTTTAATTTTGGCAGGTCACTCACAAGCTCCTTATTTTTTAAGTTTTGCATTAATCTTAGATTAGCGTGACCTAAACGCCTATGCCATAAAGTAGAAACATCATTAATAGAAGATAAGCATACATTTTCAGATACAACAGTTTTACAAATATATAAATTTCCTTTTACAAAACCATTTAAAAGAACTTTGCCATTTTTTATGATTTTACAAGAATCTTCTTCGAAGACAACAGTTGTATTATTTTTACACAATTGGCGAACACTTAACAAATTAAAATGTAAATTATCAACATGGTTAACGTTAAGAAATTGAACATTATTGCAAGAAACTGTACCTCTACCAATTATATTTCCTTTGGAGTTTCCTCCAAAAATTACCTGTCCACCATCACATGACTTATATGATGAAAAGAGATTATTGTTTCCGGTCATGTGACGTGTGCAACCACTATCGAGTATCCAGTCCATATCAAGGTCAATCTACAATAATGAAGATGTAACTTTTATGGTCCCCATTTCTCGTGGGTCCTTGACAATTAGTTTCAATGTCAACCAACATGCATATATATAATACATCAAACAATATTAATATATATATATATATAACACATATTAAGTCAAATAAAATATAATATATTAAACAGTACACCAATATATATATAATAAAGAATCAAACAGAAAGTATATATATATATATGTGTAGTACGTATGTATATATATATATAAACAAAAGTACATACAATAAAATATTATTTATATATAACATATATACAAGAATTCATATTTAAACTATATATATATATAACATATATACATAACACATTTAAAACCATAAACGCATACCACCGGGATTATCATTACTAAACATTCCTTTTGGAATCCATTTATTTACCATTTTAATTTTGCGATTATATTTATCATACACATAAAAACAAGCATTTACATTCGCATTATTATTGGGTTTAGAATATTTATCATGGTACATGCGAGCATACGGTTTTCTCGTATTATAATTTACATTATTTATTTTACGCACATACGGATGTTTTTGCACATATTGATTTCTTGTATTAACTTTAGGTGATTCATAAAATCTTTTGATGGGTTTACAAGAACATTTATCTTTGCACGTATCGGAACCAATACCTTTTCTACATTTTATACGGTTAGGCATATTTAGCATGTTAAGGACTTTCTCATTACTGCTTTGAAAAGCTTTTGCCAATAAATCATCCTTTTCATACGCATCACATTTTGCTTTTAAACATGCAATCTCATTCTCAAGAATATCACATTTTGTACAAATAATATTTTCATGTGATTTTTTATTTAAGCATGCAATTTCTTTATTTAAAACATCACAAGATTTACAAAAATCTTTTTCTCCTAATTTAGTTTCTAATTTAGCAATTATATCCATATCATTTTCAGATTTTTGTTTAACATTATTTATTTCCTTTCTACATGCATTTACAGTTTCTTTTAACATAGCATTCTCATCTTGGTAACGATTTGCAAGAGCGGCCATTTTATGAAAAGATTCATATAATTCTTCAAGATTATTTTCATTATCACTTTCATAATCACTATCGTAATCCGAGTAAGAAGATTTTACCTCGTCGTCGCTTTCGGCCATAAGACAAATGGCTTGATAGTCATCTTCTTCTTCACTCTCGCTCCACGCGCCTCCAATGAAGGCTTTCTCCTTCTTCTTTTGGAACTTGTTCTTTTTCGGACATTCATTGGCGTAGTGGTCTTTGTCACCACATGAGTAGCAAAAGCCTCTCTTTGGCTTAGCTTTATCGTCTTCACTCGAGTCGCCATTTTTCTTAACTTTTTCGTCTCGTTTATGGAACTTACGACTTCGATTTTCACCACCACGACGGTAGTTACCGTTTCTTTGAAATCTGTCATTGTTAGAAAATTTATTATTATTATTAAGAAATTTGGAAAAGTTTCTTACCAACATGGCGACTTCATCGAGAGTTTCGGATGGATCTTTCGAGGAGCTAGCTTTCTCCTTTTTCTTCTCGACTTTTGGTGTTGAGACATTGAGAGCGATTGACTTCTTTTTAACTTGCTCCCGATCTTTGTTTCTTTTAAGTGCAATTTCATGCACTTTAAGATTACCGATCAAGTCATCTATCTTCATTATGGAAAGGTCACGGGAGTCTTCTAAAGATGTTATCTTTTGCATCCACTCCGAAGGAAGGGCTCGTAGGATTTTCCTTATATAGTCCTCGTTAGGATAAGTGCGATCCAAACCTTTCAAAGTAGTCACAATAAGGTTAAATCTTTTAAACATTGAGTCAATTGACTCATCTTGTTTCATTTCGAATAGTTCATAATCGTGAACTAAAATATTCACTTTACTAGATTTAACCTCCGTGTTTCCACGATGAGTATTATTTAAACTTTCCCATATTTGATTTGCAGTTTTATATGTATATACTCTTTCAATTTCATCAGTTGTTAAAGCAGCATATAATATATTCTTAGCTTCAAAGTTTAAACAAAAATGAGTTTCATCAGAAGTAGTCCATTCATCTATAGGTTTATCAATATAAACATCATCTTTCACAATGGTGGGTTTAAAATTCCCTTTTTCTATAATATTCCAAATCTTTTGATTTTTGCCACGCACGTGACATTCAAATAGCTCGGCCCAAATGCCAAACTTTTCAGTATCTATCAAAGGAGGTTTTGAAAACACAATATTAGTTTGTTGAGCCATTTAGAAGAATAAGAGAAATTTATGCAGAAAATTTTGAAAGACTTGCTCTGATACCAAATGTTAGACAACCTAAAGGGGGGGGGGGGGGGAGGTTGTAATTTAAATCTTTTACTTTCAAAAATTCTTTTATAAATAAATACAGTACAGAAACAGTATAAATAAATCAGAGTATAGAAATAATAAATAAACAACAATTATATAAACAGATATAATTTAAATGCACAGCGGAAATGTAAATAGATAAGGGAAAGAGAATACTTGACAACGATATTTTTAAAGTGGTTCACCAAACACAAAGTTGGCTAGTCCACCTCGAGAAAATAACACTTCTCGGAGATCCAATACGAACGTGTTCTTTACGGTAGAAACACAAACCTTAATACAACAAACGCGAATCACTCTACTTTGAGAGATTTATGTGGATCACTCACTCTATTCAAACACTTACAAGAGGGTATAATTTTAATATGAATAATCACTCTTGAATAAGGTTTATCACTTGGATATTTTTAGAGAGTTTGATCACTTGAGTTGTGTTGCTGATTCAACTAATCGAGAGATTTTAATCTGCTATCAACTCAAGATTTCTTACTCAAAAACGAGTTTTATAATTTTAACAGTTTAAATATCAAGAGAAGAAGCTGCAGAGTCTTTATCAAATGCAGAGGAGTTAATGTGAATTCGTGGTCTTGAATGCTGGAGGTTGCAAGATATTTATACTGGATGAGCAACAGGGCAGAAGCATTCGCGGTATACCGGCTATCCCCCGCGGTATACCGTGCAGAGGAGAAAGTACTTGTCAGTTGTCAGAGAGAAGGTCAACCCTGCAAAGAACAAACGGTAATGGTACCCGCGGTATACCGCGTTGCACACGGCGGTATACCGCCTGACAGTCGTACAAAAGGGCAGTGGCGCTGGATTGCTTCTTTCGGCTGAAACACTCTTGCATTTAATGATGAATAGTAGCAAGAAGATATGATGAGATTTAATAACATATATATATATATATCATACGATTTATATATATATTTAATATAGAAAAAAATATATGTATTATATATATATTTGATTCAAATATATTTATATAGATACGAAATATCCAAGTGATAAAATATTTTAGGGTGTTTATCATTTTAAAATAAAATGACGAAACTCTTCAGACTTGGATTCTTCAGATAAAATTTATCGAGATCATTTAAATATCTGCACACTCAGATAAAATATTAGATAACAAATAATGCGGTGTGTTTTGTAATCATCAAAATAAATATGGAGATGTGATTTTATGTGTACCAAAAATATATCACAATATTTAAAGCTGGGTACACTTGCACCAACAATTAAGTCTTTGGACAATTTTTTAGAACAAATAAACCATTGCACATTTTAAAAAATACTAAATATATCCTTGCATTTTTGAAAACATAACAAATAGATCCTAATGGTAACTTGCAACCTGAAAAACCGGTAAATTACAAATTTAATTAAAAAAAACCCTAAATCCATTTCTTCATTTTGCTCATCCAATTACACGATCCCCCCACCGCACACCCCACCGGCGCACACCCCGTCGGCGCCCCTGCTGTATATCGCCGCCGTATACCACTCTCCTGCTGCATATCGTCGCCGCCCCTGCTGCATATCGCCGCCGCATACCACTCTCCGGCTGCACCAGTCGCCCTCCAGGTCTGAATATCGCACAAACAGTGTAGCTCTATCTCTATCATCAATTACATGATTTTGGGTTTTGCTCTCTTTTTTTCTGCCCTAAAAAACAAAGTGTTTATGCATCATCAATTACATGATTTTGGGGTTTGGCTCTTTTTTCCTGCCCTAAAAAACAGTGTGTATATGCATCATCAATTACATGAGTATTTGAGTCTATATTGTGTATACTGAATTTAGTGAGGCCAAGGCACTTAATTAATTTTTTTGAAGAATGATCTCAACCTCTGTTCTGAGATCATCAAAGCTTGTGACTCTGCTTCTTTACACGCCAGGTACCCTCACTCTTTCGCTCAAATCTTCAATTTCTATATTTCTATGGAAAGATCATGTTTACATCTGAATTGCTAATCTGATTCATTGGGTGATAGGGCTATAACGTTTATATGTGGATGGGTAGGAGTTTGTGCACTTGGTGCTGTCGTGGCAAAGCATCAAGAAAATCAGCAGATGCTTGATTACTATTTGGCCCAATTCAAAGGGGTAACATTTGCCTTTATTTGCTCAAACACAAGGCCAATACATGCATTTATGTGTATATAACAATAATTTCATTTTCATGGGGTTTGTTTGATTTTGAGAACAGATTAAAGTAAATGAAGATCACCCAGATGAACTGTTATATGGGAAATTTGGATTCTTATGGGCATGTCTTTTCTTGAACAAGAACTTAGGTGATGGAGTGATTCCTTCCACCTTCACCGTAAGGTTTCTCATGGGATTTCTTCTTAAATTTGCATATTATTTTCATCTAGCTTTACGTATGATTTGAGACCCATTCATGCTAATTTGGAACAGCGTCCACTCGTGAATAAGGTGATAAAAGGCGGAAGAAGATTGGGTGCCAGATCAGGATGCCCGTTGATGTTCAAGTGGTTTGGTCATAGATTATTTGGGAATATGTATGTTTTGATGCATTTCGACCTGCCGCCAGATGTAGTCGAGGATATCAAGAACACCCTCAAGTACATGATTAAAAACTGGTTCCCTAGTGGGAACTATCCAACTTCTGAAGAGGATAATGCTAGCGACCTTCTTGTACATTGGTGTCATGGAGCATCTGGAACCGCCCTCACCCTTGTCAAAGCGGCTGAGGTACGTAAAATAACACACTTCCACATGTATTATTATATTTGGCAAACTAGCCGATAACCTAGATGACAATGTAAAATTACCTAATTGGTCAGATATTTGAAGATAAAGAGTTTTTGGATGCGGCCATTGATGCAGCGGAAGTTGTGTGGACTTGGGTTGCTGAAAAAAGTTTTCCTCTCACTTTTCCGGTTAACTGGGAATGTTGAGTTCTATATCGGGCAAAGACATTAATAATGCAAATGAAGAATAGTTTATGCCACGACCTTAACATAGATTAGACATTACTTTTTAATATTTTAGCGCAACTTTTGGTAAATTTGGTGCAAATTTTGGCATTTTTTTGTGCAACATTCGGTATAAGGACTTAATAGTATAATTTGGTTGTTTTTTGAAGTATTTTTATCATACTAACCAACTTTATAAGTCATAAGGATGTATGTAACAGGTTTTAGAAAGTCCAGTGGTTTATTTAACAGGTTCTGAAATGTGCAATGGTTTATTTGTTCCAAAAAATTGTCCAAAGACTTAATCATTCCTAATGTGAAAGTCCGTTGGGTTTTAGTGTACTTTTCCCAAAAAAATATCTATAAAGAGGTTGTTTACAAGTTATTATGTGTAACAACCCAAAATCCAAGTAAGTTTTAGAGTTTGGTGGTCAAAGTGTTATAAATGAAAGTTAACTTGAGGGACTAGATTGTAAATTTGTGAAGGGTATATATAGGCCCCAATCCCTAGGGCAGCCATCATTTGGCTGAAATCAGTGTTTTTGTGGGAGGCTCTTAGTGTTGGCGGCTAAGGAAGAAGGAAAGAGAGAAAGGAAGAAGGTTGAGAAGGAATCAAGAGAGAAAGGAAGAATCAAACTAGCTTCTGCAAGGTAATGTATCCCAATTTGTTCATCTGATTAGATTAATGCTCCTCCTTCCTATTGTTATGAATCCTTAAGACTGAGGTGGTTGATTACTTGAGTTTTCACCATTTTCCCTTAAAATGAAGTTTCATGGGTTTTGTCATTTTGAATCAAGTTTAGGAGGTTAAAGTGGGATTAATTGGGTGTTTGGGGTTGGTGGACGAACCCTTATGGTTACCTAATCAAGCAAATGGCTAAAATCGGGTTAGAAATCACTTTTTAGAAATTCATTTTCGAACAGCAGTCGTATCCGGACACCTTCAATTCTTGATGATATGGTGATTTCCGGATACGGATGCTAGTGTCCGGGTAGAGCTCCATGGTGGTATCCGGACTAGTATGGTATCCGGACTAGTATGGTATCCGGACAAGTGTGTCATCCGGACAAGTGTGGTATCCGGACAAGTCAGTACCCGGAAACTATGTGCTGGTCAGTAGGTTGAGCCGTTTTATCTAATGAGGATCTATTGCCCTTAGGTGTTCGATTGGTTTAGCTGGGAAGAGTTAAGAAGTGCGTTCTACGATAATCAAAGGTGAGTTCTCTCACTTCTTTTATGACGTACTGTTTTACGGAATATGGTTCCTTTATCGAGCATGAACTGATTTATAAGACTAGGCATGCTTCCATGATTTACATGTTTACCCATAACACGAAAGATGTTTTATGTTTTCAAGAATATGTTTTCAATGTATGTGTATGCTATGTCGAGTCGGTTGCACGGTGGGGACGGGGTACCTTGGGGTCTCGGATCCCTTGGGCATATGGAGGTTAGCTTGTAGGTTGGAATTTGTTTTCTCCTACATGAAGGAACGGGGAGTCCATTTGGATTCCGGCGTAGACGAGAGGGTGTCTGTTAGGCCCCGATCGGATTAGCTTATGCAGCTCCCTGAACCCCGTGTTTAACCTTGGATGATGATGTGAAAGTATTCTCTTTATGAAATGATCTTTTACTGTGATGCATGCTTATGGAGGGAATTCACTAGACCTTTTGGTCTAACCCTCGCTTTTCAAAAACTAAACCATTTTCAGGTAAGCGCGCTATTGGTTCTTCCAGTAAGAACTAGGAGTGACTGCAAGGAGAATTTGGAGACTAGAGCGACTCCAGAGTTTTGGATTCTAATGACTATAGATGTAGCTCTCGGCTGTGGATTTTAGACTTCCGCTGTCAAATTTTGTTTAGTATAGAAGAATTAACATTTATGGACAAGTTTAATTATGTAATGTGAATGCTTATTTCTTGTTGAATGCATATTACGTTTTTGGGGACGTTACAAATGGTATCAGAGCCTTAGTTTAAGGATTTAGGTGACCAATAGGGCCTAAACTTAAACTGTAGGATGAGGGACACAGCCGAGACATAGGATTGCCTCTAGGAACGATCACTATAAATGCGCTAGGAAATAAGGTGCCAAGGACAAACGTGTAAGGTAAGTTTGGAGTTACACCTGGCCAGTGTGATTATGAACTTACAGGTACATGTGCGTGCTTAAACTTACCTTATATAGCAAGATTATTGTGTCATGTCTAGCAAAGGTTGATTATTGTCTTCTTTCAGCGCTAGTGAAATGGCCGGAAGAACTTTGAGAAGTAGGTCGGCACCTGCTGTGCCAAGGAATCAAGATGATGAGGTGCTGGAGAATGGACCGGTGGAACCAGCGAGGGCAACTGTTACCCGTGGAAGGGGAAGAGGTAGGGGTCGTGGAAGAGGTCGGGGAAAGACACCCCGTCGGGCTGCCACCCAAGTGGCCGGGGATGGAGGAAACCCGAACCTGAGAGCAACTCGTGCAACTAGGAGGGCGAGGAGTGTGGAAGCCCCTGTTCATCAAGAAGACTCTCTTCAGGAGAGTTCCGCTTCTGCCAGGAGGGTAACTCAGCCAAGGGGACGGGGTCGAGGCCGCGGATCTACGTTCGTCACTCGAGAGAACCTAGCTGCTGAATTGGGTAAGATTCAAGAGACCTTGCAGGCCCTCCTCACCAAGCAGAACGAGTCAGCTTCGGGAAGCAAAGAAGCAAGTGAGAACCGAGAAAGCGTGGAGCTGTCTAGTCCACTAGTGACCGGTACTGGGAGTCACTTGAATTCAAACCCCCAAGCGGTGAATGAGTTAGCAGCTAAGGGATGCAATTTCAAGGCCTTTGCCTCATGCAAGCCCCCTACTTTTAAGGGCGAGTATGACCCTATCTTAGCAATGAAATGGGTGAAGGAAATGGAACTAGTCTTCGATACTTGCAAGTGTGCTGATGGGGATAGGGTAATGTTTGCTCTGTCCATGTTGAAGTCTGATGCAGTCTACTGGTGGGAGGCCGAGACTGGGGGAAGGGGTTCGATAGCGGCTAAGGGAATGTTGTGGGAAGCGTTTGTAGACAGGTTCAAAGCTCAGTTCTGCCCGCTCGCGGCAGTGAAAAGATTGGAAGAAGAGTTCTTGGGGTTGGACCAGGGAAGTATGACAGTGCGGGAGTATACCACAAAGTTTATTGAGAAGTCTCGCTTTGCAGATTTGTACGTGCCAACGGAGGAACGCCGAGTGGAGCGTTTCATTCATGGACTGAAGGGCAGTATCCGAGAACTAGTTCTGACAAGGAACCCCACTACCTTTCAGGCGGCCATTAATGCGGCCGAGATGATTGAAAAGGAGAAGGTTCGTCAGATGACTGAGAAGGGTGGTGAAAAGCGCAAATGGGATGGACCGGGTAAGGACTTCAGGAAAGGGAAAGTGTTTCGATCGGACAACCGTGTTAGTAAGGACACCGTTGGAAAACCATGTGCGAAGTGTAACAGGGTGCATCGGGGAGAGTGCATGGCAGGTTCAAACTCATGCTACCGGTGTGGTTTGCCCGGTCACATGTCAAAGGATTGTCGCAGTGGGGGAAAATCTTGTTACGAATGTGGGGCTACTGGTCACATGCGTAGTGATTGCCCACACTTGAAGAAAGGGGGATCAGTTCCATTTGGTGAACGTCAGGGTGGGAAAGGAAATGACAAGGGAGCAGATCCAGCGCGTCCGAAAGGACGTGCATTCCGCATGACTGCGGAAGAGGCGGAGGAAGTTTCAGATGTGGTGACAGGTACGTTTCTAGTGAACTCTCTCTGTGCCAAGGTGTTATTTGATTCAGGAGCAAATCGCTCATTTGTATCGCATGCTTTTATGAAACGTTTGGGGGTGAGGCCTAGACGTTTGGAGAGAGCACTAGAGGTGGAAACCGCGAATGATAGTTGGGTATATGTTAAGGAAGTAGTAGAAGATTGTGTCATAGATATAGAAGGGAGGTTGGTGCCTTCGAGGTTATATCATATGGCAATGGGAGAGTTTGACGTAGTGTTGGGAATGGATTGGCTAGCCGCGAACGATGCGAATATCGTTTGCAGCAAAAAGCTGATCAGGATCCGGTCACCTGATGGGAATACCATAGTAATCTATGGAAACCGTCGTGATAGGAAAACCAGCCTCATCTCCATGATTAGGGCAACTAAGTGTTTGAGAAAGAGGTGTCAAGGGTTTTTAGCATACGTGTTGGACGCCAAGAAAGAGAAGCGTGTGGTGAGCGATGTGCGTGTGGTAAACGAATACCCGGAGGTATTTCCGGATGACTTGACAAGTCTACCCCCGGATCGCCAGATCGAATTCGGAATTGATCTGATACCGGGATCTGCACCGATTGCCCGCGCACCATATAGATTGGCGCCGTCCAAAATGAAGGAAATGATGACGCAATTGCAGGAGTTACTAGACAAGGGGTTCGTTAGACCGAGTACATCTCCGTGGGGAGCACCCGTGCTCTTCGTAAAGAAGAAGGACGGTACTATGCGAATGTGCATAGACTACCGAGAACTCAACAAGGTCACGATTAAGAACAAATATCCAATTCCAAGAATCGACGACCTGTTTGATCAGTTACAGGGAGCCAGTTACTTCTCCAAGATTGATCTAAGGTCAGGATATCATCAACTCAAGGTGAGGGAAGAGGATGTGCCGAAGACCGCGTTTCGGACCAGATATGGACACTACGAATTCCTAGTGATGCCGTTTGGGCTAACCAACGCCCCGGCAGCATTTATGGACTTAATGAATAGGGTATGCCAACCTTATTTGGATCAGTTCGTGATAGTGTTCATAGATGACATTCTGATATTTTCAAGATCGGAAGGGGAGCACGAAAGCCACCTTCGTACAATTCTCGAGCTATTGAAGCAAGAGAAGTTGTATGCGAAGTTTTCCAAGTGCGAGTTCTGGCTGAGGGAAGTGTAGTTCCTCGGGCACGTGGTGTCTGAGGCGGGGATTATGGTGGACCCGGCGAAGATTGAAGCCATTCGAGACTGGGAGCAACCTAGGAACCCATCCGAAGTTCGAAGTTTCCTCGGGCTGGCGGGGTACTACCGGAAGTTCATCAAGGACTTTTCGCGTATTGCCACGCCACTGACCTCTTTAACAAAGAAGAATGTCAAGTTCATCTGGTTAGAGAAACAAGAAGAAGCATTTCAGAATTTGAAGGACATGCTGAGTAGCGCTCCGGTTTTGTCGCTACCGGACGGTTCGAGCGATTTTGTGGTTTTCAGTGACGCATCGAAGCTCGGCTTGGGTTGGGTACTCATGCAACGGGGTAAGGTGATCGCTTATGCCTCCCGGCAGTTAAAGGATCACGAGACTCGTTATCCTACGCATGATTTAGAATTGGCGGCGGTGGTTTTTGCCCTGAAGATTTGGCGACATTACCTGTATGGGACGAAGTGCCAGATCTACACGGACCACAAGAGTTTATGTCATCTCTTTGATCAAAAAGAGTTGAATATGCGCCAAAGAAGATGGATTGAATTGTTGACCGACTACGACTGTAAGATCGAATACCATCCGGGGAAGGCAAACGTGGTGGCGGACGCTTTGAGCCGTAAGGAACGAGGTGAAACCCCCAGGATTGTGGCCATGAGGGCTGAGGTCACATTCAATCTGTTAGCCGAAATAAAGAAATGTCAGGTTGAAGCGCTCGAAACCGAAAATCTTAAGAAGGAGAGAATGGTAGGGCAAGCGTCCATGTTAGTGGAAGATAGTCGAGGGATGAAATGTCTGAATGGGAGAATCTG
Organism: Saussurea involucrata; assembly: GCA_033807775.1. Taxonomy (NCBI): domain Eukaryota; kingdom Viridiplantae; phylum Streptophyta; class Magnoliopsida; order Asterales; family Asteraceae; genus Saussurea; species Saussurea involucrata. The sequence continues at coordinate 31,713,384 of CM066323.1, forward strand.
GGTTCCGAAATTCGGAGAGCTCCGAAAGCTGATTCTTGAAGAAGCTCACAAATCAAAGTACTCGATCCACCCCGGAACTAACAAGATGTACGGAGACCTACGACGAGACTACTGGTGGCCCGGATTGAAGAAAGACGTGGCCCATCTTGTAGAGACCTGTATGACGTGTTCGCGTGTAAAGATCGAACATCAAAGACCGTACGGAAAGCTCCAGTCGTTAGAGATACCGATGTGGAAGTGGGACCAGATCACGATGGACTTCGTGACCCATTTGCCTAGAACTCCAAAGGGTTATGACGCCATTTGGGTGATCGTAGATCGACTAACGAAGTCGGCACACTTTTTACCTATACGAGAGTCTTACTCTTTGGAGCAGTTAGCAAAGTTGTACATCGACGAGATCGTAACCCGCCACGGGGTACCCTCGTCAATTGTATCAGACCGCGATAGCAGATTTACCTCAGCGTTCTGGAGGAGCTTTCAAAGAGAAAGGGGTGCGCAGATCAAGTTGAGTACTGCTTATCATCCTCAGACCGACGGTCAGAGCGAGCGAACGATCCAAACGTTAGAGGACATGCTAAGAGCGTGTGCTTTGGATTTCCAAGGCTCATGGGAAAAGCACCTACCGCTAATCGAGTTTGCTTATAACAATAGCTATCACTCGAGCATCAAGGCAGCGCCGTTTGAGGCACTGTACGGTAGAAAGTGTCGGACACCGTTGTGTTGGAACGAAGTCGGAGAGAGACAGTTAGCAGGGCCGGAAATTGTACAGCTGACTTCGGATAAGATAGTCCAAGTGCGTGAAAGACTGAAGGTCGCCCGCGACCGACAGAAAAGCTATGCAGATAAGAGGCGGAAAGACATTGAATTCCAAGTCGGGGATCATGTTCTTCTAAAGGTGTCTCCGTGGAAGGGTGTGGTACGATTTGGAAAGCGTGGGAAGTTAAGCCCGCGTTACATCGGACCGTTTGAGATTACTGAACGAATTGGAGAAGTGGCGTATAGGTTGGACCTACCGGAGGAATTGAGCAGTATTCATAATGCGTTTCATGTGTCTAATCTAAGGAAATGTCTAGCCGACATGACCAAAGCAGTGCCGTTGAATGACATTAAGGTGGACGAAAAGTTGAACTTTGTAGAGGAGCCCGAAGCAATCACGGATGTTAAGGTAAGGAAGTCACGGAGCAGAGAAACTAGGCTGGTTAAGGTACAATGGCGACACCATAAGGGTCCGGAGGCGACCTGGGAGTTAGAGTCAGAGATGAAAGCTAGATACCCGCATATTTTCCAATGAGGAATTCCGGGGACGGAATTCTTTTAAGGGGGGAATGATGTAACAACCCAAAATCCAAGTAAGTTTTAGAGTTTGGTGGTCAAAGTGTTATAAATGAAAGTTAACTTGAGGGACTAGATTGTAAATTTGTGAAGGGTATATATAGGCCCCAATCCCTAGGGCAGCCATCATTTGGCTGAAATCAGTGTTTTTGTGGGAGGCTCTTAGTGTTGGCGGCTAAGGAAGAAGGAAAGAGAGAAAGGAAGAAGGTTGAGAAGGAATCAAGAGAGAAAGGAAGAATCAAACTAGCTTCTGCAAGGTAATGTATCCCAATTTGTTCATCTGATTAGATTAATGCTCCTCCTTCCTATTGTTATGAATCCTTAAGACTGAGGTGGTTGATTACTTGAGTTTTCACCATTTTCCCTTAAAATGAAGTTTCATGGGTTTTGTCATTTTGAATCAAGTTTAGGAGGTTAAAGTGGGATTAATTGGGTGTTTGGGGTTGGTGGACGAACCCTTATGGTTACCTAATCAAGCAAATGGCTAAAATCGGGTTAGAAATCACTTTTTAGAAATTCATTTTCGAACAGCAGTCGTATCCGGACACCTTCAATTCTTGATGATATGGTGATTTCCGGATACGGATGCTAGTGTCCGGGTAGAGCTCCATGGTGGTATCCGGACTAGTATGGTATCCGGACTAGTATGGTATCCGGACAAGTGTGTCATCCGGACAAGTGTGGTATCCGGACAAGTCAGTACCCGGAAACTATGTGCTGGTCAGTAGGTTGAGCCGTTTTATCTAATGAGGATCTATTGCCCTTAGGTGTTCGATTGGTTTAGCTGGGAAGAGTTAAGAAGTGCGTTCTACGATAATCAAAGGTGAGTTCTCTCACTTCTTTTATGACGTACTGTTTTACTGAATATGGTTCCTTTATCGAGCATGAACTGATTTATAAGACTAGGCATGCTTCCATGATTTACATGTTTACCCATAACACGAAAGATGTTTTATGTTTTCAAGAATATGTTTTCAATGTATGTGTATGCTATGTCGAGTCGGTTGCACGGTGGGGACGGGGTACCTTGGGGTCTCGGATCCCTTGGGCATATGGAGGTTAGCTTGTAGGTTGGAATTTGTTTTCTCCTACATGAAGGAACGGGGAGTCCATTTGGATTCCGGCGTAGACGAGAGGGTGTCTGTTAGGCCCCGATCGGATTAGCTTATGCAGCTCCCTGAACCCCGTGTTTAACCTTGGATGATGATGTGAAAGTATTCTCTTTATGAAATGATCTTTTACTGTGATGCATGCTTATGGAGGGAATTCACTAGACCTTTTGGTCTAACCCTCGCTTTTCAAAAACTAAACCATTTTCAGGTAAGCGCGCTATTGGTTCTTCCAGTAAGAACTAGGAGTGAATGCAAGGAGAATTTGGAGACTAGAGCGACTCCAGAGTTTTGGATTCTAATGACTATAGATGTAGCTCTCGGCTGTGGATTTTAGACTTCCGCTGTCAAATTTTGTTTAGTATAGAAGAATTAACATTTATGGACAAGTTTAATTACGTAATGTGAATGCTTATTTCTTGTTGAATGCATATTACGTTTTTGGGGACGTTACATTATGTTAACAATATTACATTAGTATACACAAATTAACTCTAACCAAATTAACATACTTTAATAAGAAAGTTGCATTCGCGTTAAATTTAATTAAAAAAGAACAACCTTGTTATTCACGCTAAATTTTATTAAAACAATATGTAAGTGTCGTAGTAGAATATTTTATAGGGCTTATATTACTAAAAACTAGATATTAGCGACGATATTAGCGAGGGCCCTCTTCCCTCGCTAATTAGTGAGGGATTAGCAAAGGATGGGGTTTGTGGTCAATCCTAGCTCGCTAGTCCCTAGCTAATTAGCGACGGATTAGCGAGAGAACCACATGATCATTCCGTTAGGATCACATTTCTAAACAAAAGACCAAAACCGGTGGACATTTCCGGCGGATTAGCCGCCGGAACTTTTCCGGCAGATATTAAGAAAGTCAAACCAGGTTGACTTCCGTTGGAAATCCGTCGGAAAATACCTTTTATTTAAAAAAATCGGTTGCATCATAGCATTTTTGCAGGCGACGACACAATGAATGGCGGAAAGTAGAACCAAAGTTTAAGGCTTTTTGTTACTTTAGTTTTGAACTTTTCTTAGTTGAATGTAAATGTTTTTTTTTTGTATTTTTGCACTTCTATTAATTTATAATATTATCTGCTATTTAAGTAAAATTCTAATAAATATGAACATTCAGTTTTTTTTAAATGTACAATATTTTCACCAAAAAAAGTGGCCTGTTTAGTGGTGATGTAAAAATAATATTAAAAAAAGTCATATAGCAACGGATCAGTGATTGAAGTCCGTCGCTAAAAATAATGAACTTCGTCACTGAGGAAACCCTCGCTAAACGGGTCGTCGCTGAGGAGCACCTCGCTAATCCCTCACTAGTCTATAGATGATGTCCGTCGTTGATAGCATCACCCATGCCCTTTTGACCCCGCGACTATCAACGACTGATTAGCGACGAATCCAAGCTTTAGCAAGGGATTAGCCACAGATTTACTCCTTGTTGATAATTGTCAATTTTGTAGTGTTTAATTATAGGAACAAGCTATAAACGTCATATCTAAAGCGTTGCAATAAGTATACGACACATTTATTTTAACAAATATTTACGACGGTTTTAGCATAAAGTGTTTAATTAACTATTTTATAAGGCACTTTATAAACCCATCTTTTTATAGAACACTTTTTTAAATTGTGTCGTATAAAATACTAAAACGACACTTTATTTTAATAGAATTCTAAAAAACTTGTTAAAAAGCTTAAAAACGTCTTGTAATTCTAGAATTAGATAAAGCATTTTTTTTAATTTTATCTTATAAACTTAGATTTTATAAAGTATTTTATTATAGCAAAAGTTTCTAGATTCATAAAGATACAGACCATCATATAAGTTATCATATGATAAATTAGACATTTTAAACCTCATAAAAAACCGAGCTGTTTTTTAAACATATGTGTTGTTGTCACCAGCACCTAAACCTAATTACACATACCAACTTAAATTTAATTTGACTTACTTTTTATTTATAATGGATATTTAATTATCTATTTGATCCATAATGATTCATTAATAAATAGATATATAGATTTAAAAATATATCTAAAGAATTGAATGGAGTTTTATATCGTATATACTAAGGCATCGTTTTGCAAGAATTGAATAAGTGGTTGTTGAATATTTTTAAATGGATATAAACTAGTTTTTGATAAATTACTTGGAGTAGCTTATGAGCAGTTTTTTATATTTTTGTTTCTAATTATGCTCTCATTCGTATTAATTATTATTTATTATTTATTAATTATAAATAATAAATATTAATTTTGATTAATAAATTATTATTAATTGAACATTATTAATTAAATTTTAACTATACATTGATATTAATTTTTAATTATTTAGAGTTTTATTAATCATATTAATTATTTTTTATAGTTATTAACTACAAAAAATATTAATTTTGATTAATAAATTATTATTAATTGAACATTATTAATTCAATTTTAACTATACATTGATATTAATTTTTAATTATTTAGAGTTTTATTAATCATATTAATTATTTTTTATAGTTATTAACTACAAAAAATATTAATTTTGATTAATAAATTATTATTAATTGAACATTATTAATTAAATTTTAACTATACATTGATATTAATTTTTAATTATTTAGAGTTTTATTAATCATATTAATTATTTTTATAGTTATTAACTACAAAAAAAACAATAATTTCCGACGGCCAAATCCGTCGGTAATCGCCGTCGAAAATAATCTGGTAGGTACACTACAAGAAAAACGTTAGTTAGTAACAAAAAATTTAGTGACCACTTATTTTTTTTGTCACTAACTACAACGTTAGTGACAAAAACAAAGGTCGTCACTAAAATTTGGTCGCTAATATGAATATAGTGACAAAAACTAATATTTGGTCACTAGAGTGGTCACTAATTCTCATGGCTAAAATAAGATTATTCATATCAATCTAATTTAATGACTAAATTTGTGACGATTATGTTTTTCGTCACTAATATTATAACATAAAAGTATTAATGACTAAAAATAGTGGTCACTAAAATGAAAGTGGTAGTGAGAAAAAAATAGTGGTCACTAATCTCAAATAGTTAGTGTATTTGTGACTACAAATAGTTGTCACTAAGATAAAAGTGTTAGTGATTAAAAATAGTGGTCATTAAAATGAAAATGGTAGTGACCAAAATATAGTGGTCACTAATTTCAAAGAGTTAGTGACTAAAAATTGTTTGTCACAAAAATAAAAGTGTTAGTGACTAAAAATAGTTGTCACTAAAATGAAAGTGGTAGTGACCAAAAAAATAGTGGTCACTAATTTCGAATAGTTAGTGACGAAAAATGTTGTCACTACGTACTATTTAGTAGTTCTAATGTGATTTTGAGAATATGTTGCTTCATCACTTTGTGAATAAGAAATTTAGCATTTTATCTAAGGTGAACCCATCACGGCTCCTCATTTATTAGGACTGTAGACCGAAGTCTTTGGGGCTGTTTGGTAGTTGCTGAATGGTTTGGTGCAAAATGATTAAGAGGCTCTTATGATATATTGCAAAATAAAATATGGTTGTTGGTAATTGTTTAGAATGAAATTAGGGTGCTGAATGGTTAAGACCATCTCCAATGGGGTCACTAAATCTTACACTAAACACTAAATTTGGTCTGACACTATTCACATCTCCAATGGGGTCTCTATTTTTCACACTAACTTTAGTGTAATGAATAGTATTACACTATATTTGGTGTAACACTATTCATTTACACTACTTTTTACATCACTTTTAAAAAATAGTGTTACCGATTGGAGAAGATTTACTATTAACACTAAAATTTACACTACTTTTGAAATTTGGTGTAAAATAGTGTGACCCATTGGAGATGCCCAAGATACAAAATCATTCAGAGGCATTTTTTTTGTCAAACAAGATTCACCTCTTAGCGGTTCAGATGTGTTTAACTAAGGGGCTGTTTGGTAGTTGCTGAATGGTTTAGTGCAGAATGATTAAGTGGTCAGAATGATTAAGAGGCTTTTACGATATAGTGCAAAATGAAATATGGTTGTTTGGTAATTGTTTAGAATGAAAACAGGATGCTGAATGGTTAAGGAGGCCCAGGATGCTAAATCATTCAGAGGGTTTTAGAACCATTAAGAGGCAGACATTTTTAATGCCAAACAGGATTTACCTTTTAGCGATTCAGAGATTGCCTCTTAGTGGAACCATTAAGAGGTAAACAAACAACCCCTAAATTTAAAATCAGAAATTGTTGCCATCTATGATGCCAACATAACATCTAGATGAACCTGTACATTGCCTTGAAGTGTATTTCTTAATTAAATAATCAAATCTTAATGTAGAGTGGGTTTTTCTTTATGGAGATTAATCTTTTACATTTGGATGACATTTGAGTTGCTTATTAGATACTCCTCGAGCAGTAGGAATATGCTAGGCAAAGCATTTGCGCAATTGAAGTGTTTTGTTTTCTCAACCTTACGTTACGCTATGTCTCTGAATCATCTGAATAAATTATTGCTTTATCTTATCTCTTAAAACTTTTAAGATTCTGCTGTTAAGTCTGGTCGCATACAAGTAGATGGAATGACAGTGCCTGTTTCATACATAGTTCAGTCAACACAAAAGATTTGTCGCTTTGTACATAGGTATGATCTACTCAATGTTTAATACTTCAAGCTTATTTTAAACAAATCCATGATGTTAATTCTACATTTATATTTTTTTGTTTTTGCCTCGCCAATGTGAAATCAAGCTCTTAATTTTATTTGGAAAGATGTAGGCATGAACCGCCAGTGATGGATTTGGATGTTACAATTCTGCACAAAGGAGAAGATGTACTTAATGTTTGTAAGTGTGCATCAGTTCCAGTAAGTTGAAATTGTGAGCTTCTATCTATGCCATGGATGTTTATCTATTAGTGTTATATGACCTGGGAGTTCTGTGGTTTTTTTTCTGTTCTCATAATTAAATTTGAGATGCACAGATCAGAGGTAGATTTAGGATTTTTACTGCAATTAATCGAATGAGTTGAATGATTTTATCTACTGTTATATAAGAATACCTATATTTCTTGAAAAGTTTGATACGGGGCTGTTTGATAGGATGAGGGGTTGTTTGATAATTTGAACTAAATTTCAAAAACAATATGCAGTTCAGTTAGTATTAAGCATTTGAGTAGAAAAAACTACATGTGATTTTTATATATGGTCAACTATATATGGTCATTCTATTTGTTTAAGAAAGATAGTGAAAATTAAGTTCCCTAGTCTTTTAAGCATGATTGTGCATGAATCAGACTCACTGGAGATGGAAGTGGGGTCACCAAAGAATAAACTTTTTATTCTATTTGTTAATGGAAGGTGAAAAGGGGAAGGAGATGAGTCACCATAGTCTAGAAGAAGTTTGTTTATCACGTATTTTATAAATTAAGTTCGTTTATGTGTTAATGCAATTCATAAATATTTATGCAGAGTGAATTACTCAATGCGAAAGCTGCTTCTTCTTGTTCACCGGCATAAATCTGTTTGAAAGAGTTGCATCGTATTTCGTGACATATAAAGGGACTGGACGCTTCGACAAAACATATTTTAGCCACAGAAAATATACGAATGGAGCTGGAATTGGAAAAGAACAAATCAAAGGCTTCAGAGGAAGAAGTTTAGGAAATGAAAGAAGAACAATTGAAATTTCAAGAGGAGCAATTGAAATTTCAAGAGGAGCATGCAAAATTTAAAGAGGAGCAGATGAAATTTCAAGAGAAGCAGAACCAAATGAAGGAGAAAATGAACTTCATGACGACACAATTATCAAAATTATCGGGATCTCAAAACTAAGGATATCATGTTTTATTTTCATTAGTCATTAAGTGGTTTAGTGACAATAAATTGATATAACTTTGACATGCTTGTATGGATCAAGAATTATATTTTTTTGGATCAAGAATTATATTTTTTGCAAATGAAATTAATTTTAGATTTCTATATTTACAAATTAGCAGATTTTAGGTATATTGTAATAGCAATTACGGTACAAATTTATGACAATTTTTTTTATTCATTTTTTTATAATTAGTGACCACATTTTTTGGTCACTAATGAAAGTTAACGGACGTTAACAGAGCTGTTATCTTGACAATTAGTGACGACTTTATCAACATAGTGACGAAATTTAGTGACCAATTTAATCGTCACAAACATAGTGACCATTTTAATTTTGTCACTAATAAGTGACCATTTTTGTATTTGGTCACTGTTGTAAATTAGTGACGGACCTTTAGTGACGAAAAGTGACGACCGAAATTTTGGTCATTAAACGACCTTAGTAACCAATTTTAGATCCTTAGTGACCAATTTTCTTTTGTCACTAATTACCATTTTTCTTGTAGTGGTAATTGAATTACCGACGGATTACCGACGGCCAGGATTACCGTCGAATCACCGACGGATCCCCGACGCCAACATATACCGACGGATTACCGACGGCGGTATTTACCGACGGTCCTCTTTACCGACGGATTACCGACAGGTTACCGACGGCCACTTTTACAGACGGTTTAGCGACGGATTTGCCGTTGGTAAATTTCTTTAAATTAAATTAAATCTAAATATTAAATAATATTATGTAAAAATTACCGACGGCAAATCCGTCAGTAATCCGTGTTTATTTTAATTAAAAAAAATAATTAAAAATACAGAATAAACTGTACAAAAAACCTATGCAGAAAGGTCGGTAATTCCTGGGCAAAAATCATTACAAAATATTATTTTGTTTAATACAATATCATATCCGTAAACATTTCAATTTTATCCCAATACAAAACAAACTAAACTGAGGGGGGAGCGGGGGGGACTTCCAAACTTCTTCATAAAGGCTTCAAACTGTTTCACTTTCTCCTCCAATTTTATCAAAAACTGCAGCATCTGCAAGTTTTTATTTTCTTCAAGTCAATTTAAAACCAACCCAACAATACAAAAATTTTAAATTATCATTTCTATGAATTAGGTGTGTTTGTTTTTTTAAAGAGGTGTTGAAGTCTCAAGTCTGTTTTTACTTATGTTTTTAAGAGGCGGTGCTAAAGTGTGAAATTTGCAATCCAACCCGTAGGATTTCCTTTTTCCTCTTCCCATTCTGACTTCTGTAGGTTTCCCGGTAATAGGGAGATCTGCGAAATAAGACTGTTTATAAACTGACAAACGTCTGAATATATATAATTGTCTATTTAATCCTAAATTGTACCTGAGCTTATGTTACTCATTCCAAGAGGAACACCTTGATCAGCTCCAAGAACACCACCACCACCACCAAGATAGACCCCCTGAAAATAAGTAAAAACAACACAAAAATATTTAAAAAAGTGTGAATATATTTATAAAAGTGAATTTCAAATTTATTTAACATGTATTAATAATAATATTGGCTTTTAATTTATACTAAACAAAGAAATGATCATGATCATGACCTGAGCTCTAGCTCTTTGCAACTCTTGTTCCAATTGGGTAAGCTTAATTCTGCTTGATTCTAGCTGTCGAACATAAGCCTGTAAAAAGAACAAACAACAATGCACAGAAAATCATGGAAATAATTATAAGCAACAGAAATTTGTGATGAATTTTAGACAAATTATTCTTTTTTTCATAGATTATTGAAAGCACTAATGTAATGGTTTGCCTACTTGAAAGTCAAACAAGTGGTGTAGAGGAGTTTTGGATGACTTTAAAACCCTACGTTTAATGGTTTGACTATTGGAAAGTCAAACCGTAGGTGTCAATGAAGTTAGAAGTCTATTGGTTGAAATATTGTATTTGGAAAGTGCTCTTGTTACACGATCCAAGATTTCATCCTAGTGATTGATACCACATATCCATTTCTAACAGGAATCACATAGTTTCAGGAAGTTTAAATCCCTAATAAGGTAAATTTTGAAATTGAGATGTTTTCTGATTAATTATAAAGAAGTCAATTGATGATAAGAATCATACATAACATAACATAGATCTTATCTATTTGCTCTAAAATTTTACTTGGATATGTCAAAAAACTGGTAGTAAAGCTTGAACTAGGTGTATGGGCCTCTACTGCAAGACATAATATCAAGTAATACGAAATATTTAGATTCATAATTTTATTAATGTAGCTTTTGTCTGCAAGGAAAAATAATTAAGAAATAAGGAAGGAAGGCATCTCAATCAGTTACCCGCACAATGCAGCGGGATGCAAAAGTTGCCCTAGGTGCCTTTTGTTTTTAGAGGTATAAAACTTAAGTGCAATAATAATGGAAGAAATTGAGTTTCAATTTTACTTTGTTGTCGCAAATTTTATACAATGGTGACTTTTTCGTTGTGCACGAAAGTAACCATGTTAAGTCACATGTCTCACGTATAACGCGACAATAAGTTATCATGTTAACCGTGGAACAAGTGACGTCTTTTAAAATAACACCACATAATGTTGGTTATTCAAGAATACTAACTACATGGATAACTTATCATGTTTGGGACTGTTTGGCCCTGAGCGTTTGACATTCAAAAAAAAGTTATTGGATAGAAATTTTTTCGTCGATCAACGATAATTCAAATATGGTTGAGATAATTATTCTTTGAAAAAGCAATATATTAAAATTTATAATCAACTTTATATAGTTAGCTATGAGAAATGACACATGAGGGATCCTTTTGTTATAAATCAAGAATAATCTCTCTTTTTCGTTCCAATACAGCTCATTTCCTCGTATTTTTTTTATAAAAGTGTCAAAAGATGATCATATGATCAATGTCCATGTGAGATTAATTTCTTTTGAGTTAGCTTCTCATATTCTAATAAGCATGGTAACAACACTAAACTTTATTTTCTTTTGAGTTAGCTTCCACATATATATATATATATATATATATATATATTGTTTTTTCCCAATACATGGTGTCAAAATAAAAACAGACATGCAATCACATTTTCATTTTCAATAAAAACAAATCTTACACTTGAATCGCCTACCGGTAAGCTTTTACCTACAGAAGTGGTCACTCTTGTTTACCTTATTACATAATATTCCACGCCACCGGTAATCACTTATCGATTAAGAATCATCACCCTCACGAGGTAAGACTCTTGATCCTTGTCTTCTCTTTTATCGGGTAAGATCAACAGTCCTCGTTATGTTCATCAAGTAAATAAGATAGTTAAACCGGTAAGCACATACCAATGTAAGTGTTTAGTGATGGTAACAAAGTACAGCAGCAAATAACAGCATCAACGGTAACTTAATTTCATAACTGGAATGGAAATTTGGACTTATGAGGAAAAGACTCATTGTATTATTTAAAGGCGGAAGTTTTTTTAATTTCATTTCCATTAATTATAATGTAATACCTTCAAACAAACACCTATTTAAATGTTTTCCATACTTGAAACAATTTGATACCTCTTATACAATTAAATTACACACACGCTAAAATGATAGTTTGCCTAAATGTATTGAATGGAAAATGATATCTCAATTAAGAAACTTTCATATAAAGTTTTACAAATCAAATTTACTATCAACGAAAATGAAAAAAACAAATTTCTAACGGACATAAAACAAGGATGGAGTTGTTCATTGTACCTTGGATACTCCACAAGAAACAATTTCTTACCCAAATTGTAGATGCATCAAAATCATTGCTCGTAATGACATCCTCTTCTATTCCCCTTCATAAAATCAACATCACGATTGAAAAACAATGAATAAAACTTCCATAGAATGTATCAATTTCATCGACAAAATATCACTGTGTTAAAAAAATTAAAGCTCTAAAAAAATAAAAATAAAGAAAACACTTGCTCAAATTGTAAAAAGAAAAACCATCACATATCAAGCTTCGAATAATATTTATAAGAAAGATCTTGACCTTCGATTCCCTTCACTACCACTATCTAACAGTTTGTTGACAATTATAGCTTTGAGAAACCCCTAATGAAACATCCAAGTTCTAATGGAATCTAAACCTTTTCGCATTTAGAAAACGGAAAATGGGAGAGATGAAATGTTACCGATTGTGGAAAGAGCTTTTCCGCCGCTCTAGGGGGTACGGAAAAGCCGCCATGTCGTATCACTTGGGGTCAAAGTCTTGCAGAAGAATTCGGTTGGATGTTTACTCGGCTTCATCCCAAAGTCGGGTATAAGAAGAACATCTTTTTCCTGATATCCATGTGGATTCAAGTAACATTCGGTATTAAGTACCAAGTTTTATGGTAAAATTTACGGAAAAAAGAGAGTAATTTGACTTTTTAATCCATCAAAGTTGACTTTTGTCAGGAAAAAAACATCAATGCAAGTACAAACACACCATTTTGCAATAAAGATGCGGTTTTTTTTTCAATATTTCCCAAGGATGGTTACTTTGCAACGAAAAAGCTAACTACAATTCTTCAAAAAGTCGAACTCACTCAATTAAAAAGTTAAAGATACTTCCTTTGTCTCAAAAATAAAGTAGTCCAATTTGGATTTATAATGATTTAAACATAGCAGAAATTAGTTTTTCCTCGCTAAAATGTGGATTCTTCATTCATGCAATTTTGGAAATGAAAAAACAGCTAAGTGGACATTCAAAAGTCAAATTTTGACTTGGATGATGGTCAAACTGAAGTAACACAAGATATTAACAATATGGTGGGACCCACCGAGTTCACGGGTCAAAGGCTCATTTGGGCGTTGATCTCATCGATTTCTTTATCTGCCTATTTAAACAATCAAAAGAAAGCATAAAGAGAATTAAAGAAAGCATTATAAAAGCGGAAAAAAGAAGTAGATATAGTTTGACAGAATTGAGGAGACATACGTGTAACGTAGCATTTAGAACTCGGCACAACAATTGTGACGGAAGATTCGGATAATTGGGAACTTGTGAAGTTGTGGTTCTATTCGTCGAAACTGCAACCTGTTAAAGAAAACTATGTCTTAATTTAAACCCACAATCCCAAAACCATATAAATCGCCTCGTGGGCCCCACCAAATTAACTACGGTGTTGTTTGTTTAGGGCTTAATGAGCTTAACAGACTTTACAGCTTATTCGCTCAAGCACATAAGCATGATTGTTTACAACTTAACCAATAAGTTGGTGGCTTTTGGTTGGCATTTTGACATTAAGCCACATTTTTTTCCTATTTGCACTTTTAATATAAAAAACAACCAATTTATTCAAGAAAAATGAAAATTACACACAAGATTTGTTCAAAAACAAGCCAATAAAATTACAAATCAAATAAGAAAAATTCAAACCTGTTCACTGTGGCCTTGTGGGAAGTAATACACAAGGCTTCCCACCTGCCACCAATCGACCAGCACATGCATGCCATAGCTCTGAATTTATTGGCTTCTTTATCACTGCAATTTTCAGCCAAAACGTAAATAATCAAATTTATCCACAAATAATCTAAAAACCCGCAAAGATTGAAGCTAAAAAGATCAAGTCTTTGTGCAATTCACATGTGATTTTAGGAGTGATTTTAGTGTAAATTCACATGTGATTAAGCGGTTCTGGTTGTTCTTTTACTTGGTAACTGTTATCTTTTGAACCTCCACAAGTGATCTAAAAACCCATAAAGATACAAGCTAAAAAGATCCACTTTTTGTGCAATTCCTTAGGGTTTGAGTCTAGTTTCTAAATCTTGCAAAATGTGAAGAAAACAGAAGAGTGGATTTGGCCATTTAGGAGTATAATTTTTGAAAAAAATTGTTTGGGAAAGTAAAGAAACTTACCATAATGGTCCTGCATTTCCTTCAACAATTTCATTTCTTCATTTCCTTCAACAAAGTAGCATTGCCTTTTGTGTCCAGACATCAGCCAATTCGTCATGATGATAACCAATTCGATCTACGTTAATTGATTTTGGGTTTCTTTGTTTAAGTAAGAAACATAAAACAGCAACTCACTGGAAGCAAAATCGATCCAGGTTAAATCGATTTTGGGTTTCTTTGTTTAAGTGCAAACCATCAAACAGTAACTTAAAGCAAACAGAAGCACGAAAAATCGATTTTGGGTTTCTTTGTCGAAGTACGTACCATCAAACAACAATTTAAAGCAAGCAGGAGCAAGAAAAATTGATTTTGGGTTTCTTTGTTCAAGTACACAAAAAGGAAACCAACAAAATCGTGAAAACCAAAGAAACTTCAAAAACCAAACCTAACCAAAAATCGAACAACCAAACCAAAATCGAAGAAACCAGCCAAATCATGAAACCAAAATCGTGAAACCCAAAGAAAAAAAAATCGAAGAAACAGGATACTCGTTTAGCATTCGAACAAAGAAACTTCTCAAATAGAAGAAACAACCGAACCAAAATCGAATAAACAAGAAAACTAACCTGAGAAAAAGTGTAGAGACGACTTGGAGGGCGAACCTGATTTGAATCCATAAGTCTTGGAGGCTGGAGCGTCGATTTGGTTCCACGAAGCGTCTTCTTGAGAAAGGCAATGACTAATGCGTGCATCCTATTTTAATGATAATGATCTTTAATAATAATGATATGCTGCATAGAATCATTGTACATCAGCAATGTAAATTTCTCACTCTAAAATTTAAGAACTTATGCTTAAAAGAGTGGTACATGTGGCTTTAAAATTTGTTTTTAAGAGTTTGGGGGTTATTTGTATTATAAGATGGTATAGATTATTGTGACTTGTTTTACCTTATTTTCAATTGATATGACCGTCAATTATTTTGCTAGTGAAAAAAAAAAACAATTATGTCATATCATCCTCTTGTTTCATCGTCTTCTAGCCTTCTGGAATTAATCTTCCATTGATATTTGTTTTCTTAATTAAATATGGCATCCAATTGAGCTAATTATTATGTTAATTCACGCTTACTAATTGTATGAACAGTTTATAGCATACTATACCTTTCCAAATGGAGAAACAAGTTGATGAAGTGCTGTTATTCTGTCCCCTAATTTTTCTTTCCTCACCTGTTTTTTACATCACAATGCAAACAAGGAGAAAAATCAAAATGAGAAGTTGTATTTTTGCAATGATTGCTAAATATGAATTTTTAATTCGTTGGACCTAGATTTACTATGACTAAATGCCCCAAATATTAACTGACTTAACGAAAAAAGTTAACGGCTGTTAGAAAAATGCACCAAAACCACTAGAAAATGACATACGTTAAACAATACATGTACATATGTACCTATACATATATATATACACACACACACACATATGTATATACATACATACAAACATTCATACATATACATGTATGCACATGACATACAAACATTCATATACTATATATGTATGTACTTTATAGGTATAAGCAATTACATATGTATACACACATACATACATATATATACACACACATATACAAACATACATATACATATAGACATGTATACACATATAGACATACACATGACATATATACAAACTTACGTACACATATAGCTAGACATGTATGACATATACAAACATATGTATGTATAGTATGTACTGTATATATATAAGCAACTACATGTGTATATACACATACATACATGTATATACATACAAACACTCATACATATATACACAAATACAAACATACATAAACATATAGATAGTACACATGACATACAAACATATATGTACTGTATATACATACGTGTACATATACTATCATACCTGTACATATACATACACACATATACATCCACACATACATGTATATATATACATACAAACATTCATACATATATACACATATACAAACATACATAAACATATAGATAGTACACATGACACACAAACATATATGTACTATATATACATATGTGTACATATACTATCATACGTACACATATACTATCATTCACCTGTACATACACACATACATGTATATACATACAAACATTCATACATATATACACATATACAAACATACCGATAGTACACCATGACACACAAACATATATGTACTGTATATACATACGTGTATATATACTATCATACACATATACATACATACATATACTATCATCAACATAGACATACACACATACATGTATATACATACAAACATTCATACATATATACACCGACGTTTATTTAATATATATTTTTTAAAAAAATAATGTAATTATTTACCGACGGAATATTTAATAAAAATAAATAAATATTAAAATATTAAAGTGGCCGTCGGTAATCCGTCGGTAATTAGCGACGGATTGCCGACGGTTTTCTTAATATTTTTCTAAAAAAACAATGTAATTATTTACCGACGGAATATTTAATAAAAATAAATGAAAATTAGAATATTAAAGTGGCCGTCGGTAATCCGTCGGTAATTAGCGACGGATTACCGACGGTTTTCTTAATATTTTTTTTAAACAAACAATGTAATTATTTACCGACGGATTACCGACGGAATATTTAATAAAAATAAATGAAAATTAGAATATTAAAGTGGCCGTCGGTAATCTGTCGGTAATTAGCGACGGATTACCGACGGTTTTCTTGTGATCCCAGAAACAAGTAATCAATCCAATAACATTAAAGTGTCCACCTCTATATTCAATGAATCAATCAAGCTCACACAATACAATGAAGAACAAATCAAGTGTGTGTGGCTGGTGGGTGTAGGTGACTCTTGTGACCTAATTAGGAAAAAAAGCAAACAATATATACCTAGGGTAAAGAATCACCCTATTACAAAATAGGCCCCTTTACTTAGTACAACTAGAATTTAGGCACTAACATTATCCCCCTTTGTACAAGTAGAGGCAAAGAAATTAGACATCTACTGTGTCACAATATGTTTACGGAAACCAAAGATGAGTTCGAATCGGCGCAGTTCCAGGCGGTAGTCTTTCCGGTAAGAAATAGCTTTCAGCACATGGTTGATCAGGTCCTTTTCTTTGTCAGTGAGCTTTACCAATCCATTGGCATCCAGACGAAGCCTGCTTTCCAGATGAACTGAGATGATCTTCAAGGTACCCTCACAGAACTTGTTCATTTCGATGACTCGCAAAAACCTTTTCGTTGAGTCAGGTTCAACATAAACAACCCCAAGTTCTAGCTTGCTTAGAACGGTGTAAGCGGGGAAACCTTCAATATCAGATAGTTTTCTGTTCGGTCTTTTCAGGTTCACACTCTCTTGAAAGGATTCCAGGCCCATCTGAAAGTCAGTAAGATAAGAGAACTTGAGAATGTTCTTCATAAAGTTATTCACACTTCGGAAGGCAGCTCTGTATTGTTTTCTGTTCTCAGGACTCTTCAGCTCCGGATGATCAACAAGAAGGTTGAAAAGACTCAGAAGATCGTTCAGCCTCAGACTCTTGAAATCAGCTTCAGAAAATACGCTTTCAGACCCATCTGATCTCAAGACGGTGAACTCTGGATAGAAGACATCAAACAGCTTCTGAGATTCAACTTTCAGCACTTTCATAATCATGTTGTCTGATTGGACGGCTTCTGATCCTCTGTCTTTATGCTTCATAACGTACAGAAACTCGACTTTCTTCAGTGAAGGTCAGTCTTCAATTCCATACACCTTCTCCAAGTTGATCTTCTGAACATCCCGTACATATAGCTCTTTCCGTATGGTCTCTAGATAAGGAGTATGTATCGGTACTCTGTCTCCAGTGGCCACGTACCTTGGTTCAGCATCGACTAAACTCTGAAATACCCGGAGTTCTGCTTCAAGTACTTATCTCTGATCTTCCCATCAGGTATAAACGGTGTTAGAGGAGCTAAAATACTTGAACTTGGACCTGCAGATTCGACATTTGTTGGAGCATTTTCTAGCATGGCCGGAACATCTTCTTCGGACTCTATATCCATATCCTGAACCCCAGTTTCTGTCTCATAGTCTAGTTCATCTAAGGCTTCAATCATTTCCTCTTTGATCTTGAAATTTAGAAGTTCAGGTTCTTCATCAGAATCAATGTCTATGAATTCGGTTCTATTGTCAACAGCCGCAGGCTTTTCAACCCCAGCTATGACATCAGCTAGAACTAATGTGTCTTCCACGTTCTCCATCACAACATCCGTTCCACCTGTTCCCTTACCCTGATTCCCTTCTGGTTGGTCTGAGCCCTCAATATTTTCAGTGGCTATTCCGCTAGATTCACCAACCCCTGTAGATCTCCTCTCCCCCTCATGTTGATCAGGCGGATCCTGATCATCATGTCTTCTTTTCCGTGAGGCTTCGGCTTGAATACCACATCTTTCTTCGATTATCGTTACCCGTGTAGCTAGAGATTGATATCCAGCAAGTAGGGCGCTAGTCATTTCTGTGAAAGCTTTGGTCATCTTCTTGATTTGTTCCTCTGTGGATATTGCTTGAGATTGGGTTTGCTGTCGAAGTAAACTGACAAGTTCTACATCTTCAGTGGGATTGGGGTCGGATTTGGCAAGTAAACGGGCAAGCAACTCAGATTTGAGCTGGTCTTCAGGAATTAGATGTACCGGAATATATGATGGGTGTCGTGGGTCAGGTTGAGCTTCGGTAGATTCTGCAACGCCTTTTCCTTTCACAGCTCTGGTTACATCTTGAGACAACTTCTTCATTTTGGCCTTCATGTCGTCCACATGAGCTTGATATGAGTTACTCAAGGACTTGATAGCTAGCTGCAAAAGAGGTACTGTCACAAGGTTATCCGGTCCATATGAAGACCGTACACGTTCAGCTTCTTGGGAACTAACACCCAGACCACTTAGGTTACTGGTTGAAGTAGCGGTTGAAGCAACCGTACTGCCTGTGTTCAAAGCTGGCATAGTGTTAGCAATGACAGGATTTCCACCCGATCCTCGTGGGTTACCAATAAATGGCATCCGCACTCTGGGTGTTCCGGTTGGGGCACGGAAGCCCGCAACTTGGTGTTGTGCCAACATTCGTGTCCTAGGGAAGGATGTAGTACCAAAAAGCTCTAGACTCTGTGTGCTTTGAAAGAACGACGGTGGCCGGGGCGGGAGCCCACCTTTTTCAATACCAGCAGACACCGATTGTGTCGCCGATAGAGTTTGTGCTAAATCCCCTGTGAATTCTGGGTAAAGGACTGAACCTGTTTAGAAGGCTTGGAAACGTGTTGACAAGCAATCAGGTGAGTTTTGCTTTAAAACGTTTTGAACTGGAATACATATATATGTGTATAAATATATATGAGATGGTTATGTGGTAGGAATATGATTATGTGTATGTAAATGACAATATGATGTAATGAGATATATATTGTATTTATATAAGCTTTGCACTACACGAGTGCACTTGTTGCCGGGTTCCGGTGTGCGGACCGGTGTGTAGCCGGGTTCCGGTGTGCGGACCGGTGAGTAGTCGGGTTCCGGTGTGCGGACCGACGGGTAGCCGGGTTCCGGTGTGCGGACCGGTTCTTGATTTATTAGTTGGCTTGCTACCAACTAATATGGCCATTTGTGGAGGAATAAGGTGAATGAGATGTACACGATGCACGAGTCTGGATTGGTATTTAAATACGTGTGGTATGTTTATATTTTACGAAAGGATTACCAAAGGTTTATCTAAATTATTTTGATACAAAGGATTTACATAAAAGGTTTTATAATGATTTTGGAAAGGACCGGGATTAACTCACTAGACCCGTTTGGTCTAACCCTCATTTTGTTTTCAAAAATATGTTTTCCAGGTTAAGGATCGGCAAGAGAGGAGGAAGTGTAGGAAGCCTCTGATGGATGTTGAATAGGAAGCTTTTATATATTTTGTAATGTCAAGACTAATGAGACCGTACTTGGTTTGTTATGTAACTTTTGTTGTAAATCAATGATATGTATGCATGTTATGTATTATGATGTATGTTATGGGAATTGGGTCGTTACACTTGATGGATCAAGATCTGGAAGAAACGCTGAAATGGGACGAAGTTACGTCTCATCTTGGGTTTTAACTGATCAACAGCAAGTTCAACCATTTCATTCCAAATCAAGACAGCGTAGTCGATATTGTGGTTGAAGACAAACGCGTGAAACATGCGTAAAGTGGCTAAGTTGGTCTTGTCTAATCCAGTATGCTTTGAAGTCATACACCTGTTGAAGATAGAGCATATGGAATAGTAGAGTGGCGGGAGGAAATTACGTCTGAAAGTGGAAGATCCAGTCAGTGGAGCATTTTCTGGTGGTTGATAACCTAGACTTCGAATGTCATCAAGTAGCTGAGATTCAGGAACCGGATTCTGAAGATTGTCACTGGGAAGGTCTAGAGATCGTCTGAGTCCCCGTAGTGTGAATCGGACATCGAAGTGGTCAAGCTTTGCTGTAAACTTTGGTACTTGATCAGTTGGTCGGTAGGCTAATGTATTCCAGAACTGTTTAAGGTAGATCGCGGGCACGAGCTCAACTTTCGTCAACGCAGTCAGAACCGGATGACAGCAGATGATTTCAATGATGATTTGATGGTCAAAATGAACTGCAAGATCTAGATGATGGTTGTTTTCTAGAAATTGCACATCCGGACTCGTCCTCGGATATATCTCCTCGTCTAAGTCATGCGCGTTAACTGACGGATGTGACGAACGATGCGAACGGATGATGGTATTTTCATCCGAAGCATATTCATCGTGATCAGCCATCTGGAATAGTACACAGTTAAGAATCGGACCAAAATCGAGTTTGCCTTGAAAAACTTTTCCAAATTTTTTTTCTAAGTGTTGTCCAAGTCGCAATCAACTAAAAGGAACAAGTCACAGACCACTGCGACATCGCAATGGGAATAGGAATGGACAAGACGAAGTCGCAATGCAAGATTGCGATTCGGTCCCCAAGTCGCAATGAACGATTGTGACACGGATGAATGAGTGACCACTGCGACTTGCTTGAATGTTTGAAGATACGTTGATTGTGACTTCGATGAACACAGAAATGTTCTAAGTGTTCAAAGCCCTAAAATTCTGTTTTTCGCTCTAAAGATGTTAAGACCACTACCACTAGACTCGTATAAGCATCGTGAGTGAACCCTAGTCACTTAAAATTCCTATCTAACAACAACAAATAGATTTTAGGCAGATTCAAGCAAAACCGAACCTAAAACCCTAAATCGAACATTAACAGACGATTAAATGGATGGAAAACAACGAGAATCGAGATACAATACCTCGATGAAGTTCTGAGATGATTCCACGAACCAGAAAATCCGATTAACAACTTGAATCGATTGACAGTTGAGAGAGACTTCGATAGGGTTTAAGAAAGGAAAAAAATTTGAAATTTTGAAAAGTCAAACCCTCAATATATACGAATTTTCAAAAACGGTGACACGTGGCACAATCTGATTGGTCCAAGGTTTGACCAGCCACGTGTCATCAAGTCGCAATGAACGAATCACGACCTGATAAATTTTGAAGTCGCAATAGACCATAGCGACTTCGCACTATTCATCTGACCAAGTCGCAATAGGCTATTGCGATTCGGTACTGTTCATACTGTTCACATAGTCAAGTCGCAGTAGGCCATTGCGATTTGGCACTGTTCAAACCTCCAAGTCGCAATAGATCATTGCGATTTGGCACTGTTCAAACTTCCAAGTCTCAATGCACCATTGCGATTTGATACTATTTAAGCTCATTGAGAAGTCGCAATAGAAGGCTGCGACATCTCACTGTTCACATGTGAAATCGCAAGCGATATTGATGTAATTTGGACATTTTTCAGATAACAAAAGAAAGATTTTATCACATTGGAAGATGTCCAGCTTCCAATTGATTAAGCACTTAAGGTTTTAAAACACGGTTTTCACTCCCCCTTAAATGATGCAAAGATTTTGCAAAGAGATTTTCATCATTTAAAAGCAAGTGGTTTAAATACGAGTTAGAGTACTTACCATAACTCCTCAGAAATTGTTAAACACAACAGATCAACACTCACATGATGTGTATGCACACTCCCCCTAGATTTGTGCATAGGATGAAATCTGTTTACTCCCCCTGAAATCATGAACAAACCTTTCGTGCAGATACAGATAGCATAACATATCATAAATAAGACAAATTAAACGAACTAAGAAAAGAAGAACAAATTGAAGAAATATATAAAATACAACGAGGATATGACAATTTAAATAACATATATTAAAAATAGAATATGATGAAAATTTTAGTGTATTAATCTAGAAGCAAAGTCTAGATTAAGAGACAAATATTTCCATCTATTATATGTTTAATATATGGAAGTTAAACTTTCATATTAAGCATGCCGAGCTTGGATACAAGAAAATTGAAACGTTTTGCATCCAAGGCTTTGGTAAAGAGATCGGCAAGCTGAAACTCAGTTGTAACAAAATATAATTCAACAGTTCCTTTCTCAACATGATCTTTTATGAAATGATACCTGATGTCGATATGCTTGGTTTTGGTGTGTTGGACAGGATTAGCAGATATGGCGATTGCACTTTTACTGTCACAGTAAATGGGGATTTTCTCATATTTATATCCATAGTCTATGAGTTGGGTCTTCATCCAAAGAACTTGTGAACAACAACTCGCAGCGGCAACGTATTCTGCTTCCGCTGTAGAAGTGGAAACACAATTTTGCTTCTTTGATGACCAACTCACGAGCTTGTCACCCAAAAACTGAATATGACCAGAAGTACTCTTTCTGTCCAACATGCTTCCTCCGTGATCAGCATCTGAGTATACGGTGAGTTCGAAACTGGTTCCCTTGGGATACCACAGTCCGAGATACGGAGTGCCTTTCAAGTATCGAAAAATTCTTTTGACGGTGCCAAGGTGTGACATTTTAGGATTAGCTTGAAATCTAGCACAGAGACAAGTCGAAAACATTATATATGGACGACTAGCTGTCAGGTACATTAGAGACCCAATCATTCCTCTATAAAGTTTTACATCAGCATCAACACCATGTGGATCAGGACCAATTTTGGACTGATGACCCATAGGTGTACCAATCGAAGTGCAGTTCTCCATCTTGAATTTCTTCAAAATGTCAAACACATACTTTGACTGATTGATGAAGATACCAGTTGAAAATTGTTTCACTTGTAATCCGAGAAAGAAATTAATCTCTCCCATCATACTCATTTGGAATTGAGTCATCATAATGCCCGAAAACCAAGTACAAAGTCCAGGATTAGTCGAACCAAAAATAATATCATCAACGTAAATCTGAACTAAGAGAATATCACCTTCCTTGCGTAGAGTAAATAGAGTTGTGTCGATTTTACCTTTCTCAAAGCCAGCTTTTAATAGAGAGGTTGATAGTACTTCATACCAGGCACGGGGGGCTTGCTTCAGACCGTAAAGCGCTTTGTCAAGAATGTAGACGTGATCTGGATGTTCTTTGTCCACAAAGCCTTCAGGTTGAGACACGTACACCTCCTCCTTAAGAACACCATTCAAGAAAGCAGTCTTCACGTCCATTTGATAGACAGTGAAGTTCTTGAAAGCGGCATACGAAAGAAACATCCGAATTGCCTCAAGACGAGCAACCGGCGCGTACGTCTCATCATAATCTATCCCCTCCTGTTGCCTATACCCTTTAGCTACCAATCTAGCTTTGTTTCGCACAATTACTCCGTCTTCATCTTTCTTGTTCTTTAGGACCCACTTCATACCAATAACTGTTTTACCCTTGGGTCGCGGAACTAATCTCCACACTTTCAAAGCTTCGAATTGATTCAGTTCTTCTTGCATCGCAATCAACCAGTCAGGATCTTCTAAAGCCTGTTGAACTGTTGAAGGTTCAACCTGACTTAAGAATAGCGCGTATAAGATTTCATTTGCGGTTGCGGAAGCGGATCTTGTCTTTACTGGTTCAGATACATCACCAATCACCTGATCAATTGGGTGACTGCGTGTCCACTTGGTAGAGTGTGGATGGAGAGATACAACACCATCATTGGGGTCTACAAGTGTAGGATCCGCATCAAAGTTCAACTCGATCGTTAGTGTCGGTTCCGGATTTGAGACGGGTTGCCTGTCAGAATTGACAATCGGCACAGCCTCGGGAACTGATTCGGTAGAATTGTCATTTGAAGTTGTTCCAGATGAAGAAGCACCACTTGTAGATATTTGTTGTCGTGCTTGTGGAGAATCTGTTGATGTGTTCCTTGGAGAAATTACAGGAGTAGTTGAACCAGTATTTGGTGTAGTCAGTACCGGTGAAGGACCTGACATAGAAGTTTGTACTGGCGGGGTTACAACTTGAATCCTGTCATTTACAGATGAAGACGATTTGTCACTGTTAAAATAGTCATCATAAAAATATTCAAACAATAAATCAAGTTCATTAGGAGTAGAGTTAGAAGTGGAAGCTTGATCCTTGTTTGACGATCTAGTCATCATTGGACGAAATTGTCCAGATGCTAGAATACCAGATAACTCGGGTTCTGTACTGTTTTGCACAGAAGCCATTGCTTCAGTCTCGTCGAATTTGACATTAATGCTTTCCATCACGTTCTTGGAAGATTTGAGGTAGATCCTGTAAGCTTTTGATGTGAGAGAGTATCCGATGAAGTAGCCCTCAAGACCTTTAGGACTGAATTTGTTCAGGTTGTCCTTATCATTCAGCACAATACACCTGCATCCAAAAACACAGAAGTAGTGTATCACGGGTTTTCTATTATTCATTAACTCATATGGAGTTTTACCAAACCGTCGATGAACGATTGAGCGGTTTTGTGTATAGCATGCCGTTGCAACAGCTTCAGCCCATAGGAATAGTGGTAGACCAGCGTAGGACAACATCGTTCTTGCGGCTTCAACAAGTGTGCGATTTCGCCTTTCAACAACTCCGTTCTGTTGAGGAGTTCTGGCCGCTGAATACTGATGAGTTATACCTAATTACTTGAAGAAGTCATCAAGAGTCTTGTTCTTGAACTCTGTTCCATTATCTGATCTAACCGTCTGAACTAATTGTTGACGATTCACTTGAAGCTGTTTGATTAACGAGATGATCAAGTCAGGAGTTTCATCTTTTGAGCGTAGGAACTTGACCCAAGTGTATCTCGAATAATCATCGACAATCACTAACACGTAACGTTTGGCATTGATACTTTGAGTCTTCATCGGACCACAGAGATCCATATGAAGGATTTCCAAAGCTTGTCTTGTGCTGGGCTCGGGTTTCGGTGGATGAGGAGCACGCTTCATCTTCCCTTTCTCACAAGCAATACAGAAATTATCTTTCTCAAATGTCAGATCTGGTAGACCTATGACTGAATCACCTAACATCAACTTTTGAATGTAACGGAAATTGAGATGAGATAGTCGTCTATGCCATAACCAACTTTTCTCTAACGACCCTTTTGACATCAAACATATGTCGTTCTTCGGTTTAAAAGTGGATCGGTCAATGGTATACAGGTTTGACTTCCTAGAACCAACAAGAAGTTCGTCACCTCCATCGGTAAGAACAGCACAATGGGTCTTCTTGAAATGAACCTCTACGTCTTTGTCACAGAATTGACCTATACTAAATAAGTTGTAACCTAAGCCCTCGACATAATTGACTTTTGTAATCCTTACATTGTCCTTTACAATGTCCCCATAACCCAAAATTGAAGCATACTGATCATTTCCAAACTTCACTTTTCCACAATCCTGTTCTACAAAATTAACTAGCAGCTCTTTTCTTCCAGTCATGTGTTTTGTGCACCCTGAATCTAAATACCATACATGACTGGGCTGCAAAATGGAAATTAAACAGTTTTAGGTACCCACTGCCAATCGGGTCCTTTTGGGTTAGTAGGCTTGGGTTTCACATTTTGCTTTCTATAATCGGATTTAAAATAAACATTTGAGTAAAACCAACGATTATAGTCAGATTTGCAGATAAAATCATCCACACCACAAGAAGCACAACAAATTTGATCTCTTGCCAAATTAATCAGTTGTCGCATTGAATAAACCTTGTAAGGAACTACAAGTTTTTGTCTATTGCCAACATCATAATTAATAACATTTGAAACAAAATTGTCTTTCTTGGAATTTAAAACATTTGAATTGACGTGGGATGATTTGATCTGGGCCACATCCTGTGTGGACGCCTTTATTCTCCACTCTAGTCGCGTGTTGTTTCTCAAATTACGATCTGAAAAACCAGACAAATATGAGTTGTAAGCTTTTGAATATTGAGTCTGAAAAGAATTAACACGCTTCTTTCTTTTTGTTTTTCTTTTCTTTTTCTGTAATGATGGTTTTGATTTAGATTTGGAATGATCATCATTAACAGAAACTTTCTCAGCTGATTTTGAAGATTCTCCTTCCAAGATAATCTTTTCAGGTTCCTCTTCATTTATTAGAAAATCAGAATGATCTGGAAGTTTGGCACTGAAATCAAATTGAACAGGCACTTCACATACACCTTTACCTTTGTCCTTACCAACATTCTCGCTTTCAAAATCAATATCAATATCAGTATCAGTATCATAGGATGGACTATCATTATCATCAGACTTGGGAAAAAGAAAGTCATTGTATTCTTTTCGAAAGATTTTATCTCCTTCTGTTGGAAAATATATAGAACGATCATTATCAAACTGATCTTCCAAATCCCAAGGTTCAAAATCCTCTCGGTCATTGGTTGTCCAGTCTCTCAAAAGAGCATTTCCTATAAAAGCTTTGCATGAGGAAACATCTGAATCTGAAGATTGTTTTTCTCTTAAAACTTTTTTTTCAGATATTTCCTCAAGTTTGACATTCATTCCTTTTAAGCTTTCTGAAAATACAGTGAGCAAAACTTCCTTTTCAATCTCAAAAACAAGTTTCTCGTCATTTCTAACTTCTTGAATCGTACTTTGAAACTTGTGTTCGAGGTCCATGAGTTTTTGTTCAAGAACCATTGGTGGAAAGTATCTTTTACCTTCAAAAACTGGTTTGTCATTTTCAACCTTTTGAGTATTTCCTTTTTCCTCTGGTTCTTTAACAACATGTCTCTCAAAATAATTGTTTGGTAAGGTTTTCTTAGAATTCAATGCCTTTGCATTGTCTGGACCATACCAAAAAGGAAGTTGCATTTTAACTGTGGTTTTCCTTTTTATTTCTTCTTCCGCCTTATAGTCTTCATCATCCATCTTGATTTGAAAGTTTGAATGTACGGCAAGTTCAATCCATTCAAATTTGTACAAAGTGGGAGATTTTGTTAAAGCATTACTTAGGTATTGTGGATTGTCATACCCGATTCCCCACTTTGAGTTGAAATATCTAAACTTGTTTGGTTTATGCATGTGAATTGTTTGTTCAGTTTGACCTGCTTTGTACAATTTATTTTTCAGATCTTTAACTTGTTCAGACAATTCATCATTTCTATTTCTGTAAGCATGTAAAAGACTCTCAAACTCGCTATTCTTGACTTGCGAACTCAATAATTTATCCGATAGTTCAGTCATTCTATCTTGAAAATAAGCATGACCAATCTCGAATTTAGCCTTTTTCTTTTTAAAATCCTTTAATTGATTGACTTGTTCAATTAGTCTTGCCTTTTGAGTGGAAATTATTTCATTTGCTCTATCTTGATCTTTTGTAAGGTTTTCTAATCTTTTAGTTAAACAAGCCTGTTGAGAAAAGAATTGATTATAGATATCGGAATATACCTCATTGGAAGTAGACTCTGAATCTTCACCATCAGTGTTCTTGGTCATGAAGCACAGCTTTGTCTGATCATCTTTCTCACCTTCAGCTTCATTATCAGAAAGATCAAGCCAGTATTCTTCTTCAGCCATCAGCACTATCCCTGCTTCTTTCTTCTCGGCAAGCAGCAACTTGTTCTTGTAGTATGTAGAATCCCTGACTTTCGGCTTCCAACACTCTTTTGAGAAGTGACCAGGCTTCCCGCAATTGTTGCATATCGGAACTTCCTCTTTCTTTTCGAACACCCTTTTCTCTTCCGGCTTCTTATACTCAGGCTTCTTGTACTCCTCTCTCTTGTACTCAACCTTCTTATCATCAAACCTTCTACTCGACTCAACATTTGCCTTGTGTTCAAAATTCTTAGAACCAGACGCATACCTTTGATTGTTGGACCCGGGAGATTTTCCAAACTTTCTCTTAAAAGAGTTAGTAAGAAGTGCCATTGCTCGCTTCATACTTTCAACATCATCTGTCTCACCATCTTCACCATGTTCATCATCAGAATGCTTTGAATAATTTCTGTTTGGTTTGACAGACACCAAAGCAAACGGATCTAGTTCTTCTTCCTTCTTATCCTCTCTTTTCTCTTCCCTCTTTTCCTTCTTCTTTTTCTTTGCCCTCTTGGCTTTAGCATCTTCTTCATCCTGTT
The DNA here is from genome assembly GCA_033807775.1 of Saussurea involucrata. Taxonomy (NCBI): domain Eukaryota; kingdom Viridiplantae; phylum Streptophyta; class Magnoliopsida; order Asterales; family Asteraceae; genus Saussurea; species Saussurea involucrata. Next base: position 31,742,042 of record CM066323.1, read on the forward strand.
TCAAAGTCTCGTACATCTCTTGAAGAGGCAAAACATTCAGCCTTGAATTTTGTTTCATACGATGAGCATACTTCTTCCACTCGGGTTGAAGTACATTAAAAAACTTCACATTATGCTCAATTATCGATTTGTTGATGCTGTATCTGTTCAGCTCGTTCAAGATAGTAGTAAAACGATCGTATGTGGAATCAAGAGCTTCACCATCCTTCTGTTTAAAACTCTCATACAGATTAATAGCATTTGAAATTCTCATCTGGTTTTCAATCTCAGAACCTTGATAAAGTTTTGTCAGCTCATCAAACATGGCTTTCCCGGAGTGATTCTGGCTATCTACCTTTCGGTAAATATCATTAGTCAACGCTTGAATTACAAGGGACTTTGCCATCTTATCCCCATTATATTTCTTCTTCTCTTCAGGGTCATAGTGAATTGGTAAAACTTCAACAAGATATGGAACTGGTTCACCATCGATAAGAATTCCTCTTCTATATACCTTTCCCATTGGCCCATTAATCAGTGAATGTGAAATGTATTCCCCGTTCTCTTGTCTTTCCACATAATCCATAAAACGGTCTTTCCAAATTTTGAATTCTTTAGGAAACAGAACCGGTGGTTTATCCTTAGATCCAATCAATAGCATATCTCCTGCAGTCATATTGAATTACTTGTCGTTGATCGTTTGTATTCTTTAGATTTGATTAGTAAAAAAAAATATTTTTGAAACTGAAGTCTCAACACACTTAAGTCGCAATAGGTTTGAAGTCGCAATGCAATGAAGTCACAACAGTTGGAATCGCAACAAATGAAGTCGCAATAATTGGAATCGCAACACTTGGAGTCGCAATGAAATGGAATCGCAACAGAGTAAAAAATTCACTCGAGTCGCAATAGAGGATTGCGATTTGGTACTGTTCACGGGGTAATGGACTGCGATTCGGGATCGAAGTCGCAATAGGTCACTGCGATTTGGGAGTCAAGTCGCAATAGGTCACTGCGACTTGAAACTGTTCACACAACGTTCACTGCGATTTCGATGAATATCAGACGATTGCGATTTCGATGAATATCATGATTGCGATTTCGATGAAGATTCAAATGATCGGGAATTGATTCTTCAATAATGATCCAAATGATCTGAAAATTGGTAGGTAAGGTAGAAATACGATTCTGGACAGATTTACTACTTCAAGTTTTGTCCAAAAACCACTAGAACAGTGATTTTCGATCCAAAACAGTAGGTTTTTGCTCAAAAGTCCGAAAATCCGAGTTTGCACGATTTGAGATCGATTCAGGTGTGATTATGGAATCAAAACACGCAGAAATGAATATCAAACACTTCTAGATCGATCCTATTCCATTTGAAGAACTCAAATGATCAAAATCAATAAGAAATGGATGAAAACTTGAAGAACACTCAAAATGCAAAAACTCTCAATAAAATCTAATCTGATCTAGATAAATACATTGCTCTGATACCAATTGTGATCCCAGAAACAAGTAATCAATCCAATAACATTAAAGTGTCCACCTCTATATTCAATGAATCAATCAAGCTCACACAATACAAGGAAGAACAAATCAAGTGTGTGTGGCTGGTGTGTGTAGGTGACTCTTGTGACCTAATTAGGAAAAAAAGCAAACAATATATACCTAGGGTAAAGAATCACCCTATTACAAAATAGGCCCCTCTACTTAGTACAACTAGAATTAGGCACTAACATTTCTTAATATTTTTTTTAAAATAATGTAATTATTTACCGACGGAATATTTAATAAAAATAAATAGAAATTAAAATATTAAAGTGGTCGTCGGTAATCCGTCGGAAATTAAAATATTTACCGACGGATTATCGACGGAAGGGTATTTTTACCGACGGTTTACCGACAGCAAAGTTTTTCATCGCTAAAATTCAGTCGGTAATTACCGACGGCTGTTTTCGTCGGTAATTTTCGTCGGAAATTTGAGTATATACTTTAGTTATCAATTACTATTATTTTTTTAATTATTATTCGATTAATTTGGTTATATTATATGTAACGTTTATTTAAAATTATAAATTAATGTAAATTTTTTTTAAAATTTTGTTTTAACAAATTAAAAAGGGAATTTAATTAAAATACCCAAAGTTTGACTTTGACTTTGACTTTGACTTAACAAAATACTCACTTTCTCGCTGAGTTTACCAAAATACCCAAATCTTCCGCGGTGGGCCCCGCGATCGCGGGCTAGGGCCTACGTGTCACCCTCTGTTGGGCCAAAGTGTCCCGCGGAGCCCCCCAACTATGCCCGCGGTGACACTTTTGGTCCCTCCCCGCGGTGGTTGTCCGCGATAGGTCCGCGGTGGGCAAAAAAATTACATTTTTGGTCTTTTTTTGCACGAATCTTTGCATGCTTTTACTGTTTTTTCCACAATTATTGTACTTTGAAGACCAATTTGTGGTTGAAATTCATTGGCATGTTTGAGATTTCATCCATAAATATCAGTAATATGCAATCCATAATTCACACTCATTCCGTCATTCTTTCTTTCTTTCTTTTTTATTTCTTGCTTTCTTTCTTGCTTTCTTTCTTCAGTAAACAAATGACATCGTCATCTAACCCATCGTCTACACCTGAAAGAATGCCACCTAAACTCCAGAAGGCGATAGCAGCAAAAGAAAAGGAGATAGACCAACTGACAGAAGAGTGGAAACAGATTATCGCCAGGAAGAATGTCCACTTAAAAAGGATCGAAGTGGAAGAAAAGGAGATCAAAAGGATGAAAGGGATATAAAAGATAGGGAGGCTCGTATTCGTCGAGAAAAAGAAGACATTCACCACATTACGCAAGACTTTGCAATTCTTCAAGCGAAGATAAGCGACAAGCAAAGTTGGATTGATCAAACTAAAGCAATTTTTCAGTAGGTGTTGTTTTAGTACTTTGTTGTTTATGTGTTGTTGTTTGCATGATCCAAATGAACTGTTGGGCCGTGGGACGGCTGAAATTGAGAATCAGGCTGCTCCATTTGGAGGTCTTCGTCATCAGCGTCGTCATCACCTTCGTCGTCACCGTCGTCATCACCGTTGTCATCGTCTTCGTCGCACACCGAGGATTCGGCATACACAAAAAGTAATGGCGGTCTTTCTGATTCGGCTGCAAAGTGCAGAAAACCGGAGATATCCCCATCGTTGGATAACTCCACAAATGACCCATCACCATTCTTAAACACTAACTTGCAAACAGCAGAAGGGTTGATTCCACATTTTTGCATGGCGTATGCAACAAACTTCTGATAAGTATAGTTTACTGACAATTTTACACCATGCTTAGATTTATAAGCAAAATTCCACTCATTGTTGTCTTGCACCCATTCACCATCGAAACAGAAAAATAGCTTAGCTTTTGCAACAGATGAACTCATTTTTTCAGTAGTATCTCAAAAAAAAATACTGAAGAAAGAAATCAAGAAAGAAGTATGGAATGGGTGTGAATTATGGATTGCATTTTACTGATATTTATGGATGAAACAACCAACATTGATGAAACAACCAACATAAATTGCAACCACAAATTGGTATTCCAAGTACAATGATTCAACATTGATGAAACAAGCCAGTAAATTTCAACCACAAATTGGTCTTCAAAGTACAATAATTGTGGAAAAAAACAGTAAAAGCATGCAAAGATTCGTGCAAAAAAGGACCAAAAATGTAATTTTTTTGCCCACCGCGGACCTATTGCGGACAACCACCGCGGGGAGGGACCAAAAGTGTCACCGCAGGCATAGTTGAGGGGCTCCGCAGGACACTTTGGCCCAACAGGGGGTGGCACGTAGGCCCTAGCCCGCGATCGCGGGGCCCACCGCGGAAGATTTGGGTATTTTGGTAAAATCAGAGAGGAAATGAGTATTTTGGTAAGTCAAAGTCAAACTTTGGGTATTTTAATTAAATTCCCAATTAAAAATTTATAGTATATATAAAAATAAATTTTAAATTCTTTTAATTGAAATATTATATTATTTATTTTTTATTTACTGTCTTGTTTGTATTAATTAACATATTATATTGTTATAAATTTGTTTAATTTATACTATTAAATATTGTAATTGAAAAAAAATTCAAGATGTTTTTTTTAATCATTTTACACGTTTATAAACTAGTTTTTGTCAAGTATCACAGTTTATTCATCGGCTACGACTAGTTTACCAAGGCCTAAATATTATATTCCATATTTGCCCTACTCTCTTATATAAATTAAGCTAGCAAGTAGCAAGCTATTCGTTTTTCTCAAGGACCAATATCACCATAACCACACACACACACACACACACACACAGAGAGAGAGAGAGAGAGAGAGAGATGGATTTGACAACAATTATAGAGAAGCCACATGCAGTATGTATCCCCTATCCAGCCCAAGGTCACATCAACCCCATGATGTTGCTTGCTAAGCTCCTTCACTTTAGGGGCTTCCATATCTCCTTCGTCAACACCCACTACAACCATAAACGCCTGCTCAGATCTCGAGGTCCTTCCTCCCTTGACGGTCTACTGGATTTTCGTTTCTACTCAATTCCTGACGGACTTCCGCCGTCTGAGGCTGAAGCCACCCAGTCAATCCCCGCCCTCTGTGAATCTGTTCCTAAACACAGCTTGGAACCTTTCTGTGAGCTGGTCGGTAGGCTTAATGGTGCGGAGGAAGTGCCGCCGGTGAGTTGTATAGTTTCCGATGGGTGCATGAGTTTTACTCTTGAAGCTGCCCAAAGGTTTGGGTTGCCGGAAGTGCTGTTCTGGACGCCGAGTGCTTGTGGGGTTTTGGCTTATACTCACTATCGTGATCTTATTCAAAAGGGTTATACTCCCCTCAAAGGTGAAATTAATTTCCATTTTCTTGTTAATATTGTTTATATCGTAAATGAAAGTATGGTTTAGTGAAAATAGTTAAGAAAATATTTATTAAATAATTATATAATATTTAACAAAATAGGTTGATAAGTTAAAAACAAAGTAAAATTATCCAAATATTTAAAACATTTAAGTAAATATGAAAATAAAAGATGAAAGAAGTCTCGGTAAATTATCTGAAGTAATTCGTTTTTTTTAATAAACTAAAAAATAAAAACTAAATAAGTTCTATTTAATAATTTGTAAAAAATAAAAACTAAATTTTAAGAAAGGAACATAAGAACATTGTACGGATCCGATCCGATTAAATGCATATCCAATTAATGGAGCTGAAACAATCCAATTATTAATTGGATTAGAAAATCCGACATCCAGTGGATGATTGAATCGGTTTGGTTCCTTCACATCCATTGAATATCAACTAATAAACACCCTAGTTTTACGATAGGATTGGGATGGAGGTCCTCGCCCATCCCCACCCCAATTCCATGCCTATTTGTTTAAGCCAGTTTGTGTTAAAATTGGTCAAAAACTAGTTCCCAACTAGTGGGGCCGGTCTAGCTTCTTGCTAGCCGTAATAAAATCTAGCTTGTTGCTAGCCGTAATAAAATCTTGGGTAATTTTTTATTTCAATAAATTCTTTAAAACTTTTTAAAATGGAGAAAGTAGAAAAGATTGTCTACATTGGGAGAAATAGTTTTTTATTATATTCCACCGTTGAGAATTTTGAAATGAAATGTAAAAATAATATTTTATTAGATAAATGTAATATTTTAATAATACAGCTAATAATGTAATATTCAAAATGGAGAATCAGTTAGAGTTCGTACATTTTTTCTTAAAAGTTATAGAATTTGGTTTTCCGTTTAGAAAAACTTTTAGAAAATTTGTTGTAAATGCTCTAACCATACATGTTGGCTAGTTTCAGTTTCGACTTGACTTTAAAAAGTTAGTTTTGGCTTCACTTTAAAAAGTCCAGATCTTAATGATCTTTCCATATGAAAACCACTACAAAACAGATTGACTTTTTCGATGGACAAATCCGTTGGAAATCGTCGTTACCGGCGGATTTTCGACGGATAAGGCTGTCGAATAATCCTCCGCCAGAAAAATGATATTTCCGACGGATTTGAAACTTCCGACGGATATATCCGTCGGAAATCCATCGGTAAATTTTTCCTATTTTTTAAGCTCTAGCTACACACTTAATCAAATTTTGTTAAACTTTTAAATTAAGTTTCCGACAGATTTTTTAATATATTTTTATAATTTATTTATTAAAATAGTTTTTATAAAATTAGAGAAAAAAACATTTCCGACGGAATATTCCGTCGGTAATTTTGAATTTTTTATTAAAAAAATAATTACATTTTTATTCAAAAATACACTTTAAATGTTACATTTATTTGAGTAAAATTTAAAACTTGTATTACAATTTATAAATATTTATAATTATTAAATAAAAATGAAAAAAAAGGTTTGTCAATAGCCTTTAGGGACTTGAACTAGTAATTTCTTGAAAGCAAACCCAAAGTCGTATTAGTTAACTTACACATTAGAGTTGTTTAAGTTTAGGTATAACATAGTAGTGATAATTGGCTTTAATATTACAGATATGAGCGACGTGACAAATGGGTACTTGGAAACAAGATTGGATTGGATCCATGGGATGAACAAGGACATCAAATTACGGGATTTCCCAAGCTTCATTCGAACCACAGACATAAACGATACAATGCTCAATTATCTCATGAAAGAATCTGAAGCTCTCCCTAAAGGCATAGCTGTCGTGATCAACACATTCGACGCCTTAGAACGAGACAGCCTTAAACCGTTAATCGCCATGAACCCACAAACCTTCAGCATAGGTCCACTTCACTTGATGCAACAACACGTTCATGATGATCGACTAAACCACATTGGGTCCAACCTCTGGAAGGAAGATATGAGTTGCATCACTTGGCTCGGCACGAGAGACCCTGGCTCAGTTGTTTACGTCAACTTTGGAAGTATTACGATCATGACAAAAGAACAACTCATCGAGTTTGGGTGGGGACTTGCTAATAGCAAGAAAGATTTCTTGTGGATAACTAGACCAGATATTGTTGGAGGTGATGAAGCCATGATGCCACCAGAGTTTGTCGAAGAGACCAAAGGGAGAGGCTTGGTGACTAGTTGGTGCCCTCAAGAACAAGTTATGAAGCACCCGGCAATTGGAGGATTTTTGACTCATTGTGGTTGGAACTCGACCATTGAGAGTATTAGCAGTGGGATTCCAGTGATTTGTTGGCCGTTTTTTGCAGAGCAACAAACAAATTGTCGATATAGTTGTGTAGAATGGGGGATTGGGATGGAAATTGATACGAATGTGAAGAGGGAGGAGGTGGAGGCTCAGGTGAGGGAGATGGTGGATGGGAAGATGATGAAGAACAAGGCTTTCGAGTGGAAGAAATTAGCCGAAGAAGCTGTCGCTATTGGTGGATCGTCTTATATCAACTTTGATAAATTAGTTACAGGTGTTTTATTGAGAAAGTAAAGTGGGTATTTTGTTGACAGTAGTTAATACGTCAAGGAAGTATTTGGAACTGTCATTTTCATCGTAAAAAAATGGGGTGTTTGGGATTGCTTGGATTACCTTCTTATAACGGCATCAAGACGTAACAAGTCAATAAGTTGTTATTTAGGGGTGTTTGGGATTGCTTATATATGTAAAATAAGTAAAAAGTTGATAAGTTGTTTCAAATAAGTTGATAAGTTAAAATGAAATGACTTATCAAAAAATGCTTATCAGCGATGACAAAACGATACGAACAGTTTTTTTCCTTCCATCCAAACAATAAAAACAGTTTATCAGCAATGACAAAACGAAATAAGTCAATAAGCCATTTAAATTAGCAATCCCAAACACCCCTTAAGACAAAAAGCTTAAGCCTCCATTATCTTTGATTCTTAATTTGACCTCTAAAAAATTCGTAGGCAAACTTTATTAAAGAGTGAATTATATTTTTGGTATTACTTCTGTTAAAGTTATAATAACATGCATGCAGACCCGAACGTCTTGAAAGTTGTAGAAGTGTAACTTGTATAAGTACGTTGCTTAGTTAGTTAAGGGCTATTTATTTACCTCTTAATATGTTGAATCTTCTTTGGTAAAGAAAAATTGTTTTTTAATGGTTTTAAAATGATTTTGTATCTTGGAGCTCCCTTAACCCTTCAACACCTTAGTTTATTCTAAACACAATTATCAAATAATCATATTTTATTTTGTAATGTATTATAAGAGCCTCTTAACCATCCCCAAACATCTATGCTAGTTAAAATGGTTGTTAATCTCATATTTTGTACTATAAATAGAGTTGTAAACTTTCAATAAAATCAATGAAAACATAATAAGCTACAATTAGAGTCAAAGTATAAAAACTGTACGGTATCAGAGCACGTTATCATTTCACGGAAACAATACAAGTTAATAGAGTAGCAGTTCTTCCTAGTAGCACAAGTTTCAAATATGGGAAAAAAATACAGGAGCGACTAATTCAAGTTCGAATTCATACGAGTTCTCTACAGCAAGCATCACAAACTTTATTTTCATTAAGCATTGTCATATATTTTCATTTTCTATCCTTGAACTTGGTGGTGGATGTCAATAGCAAGACCCAAATACACACTCAAATGCATTCTTATGTCATCCTTAACTTGTTTAAAGCCCAAGCAATAGACTTTATTAAAAGACACAATTTTGGACTTGGTTCCTATGCGTGAGACAAGGTCCTCTTCCTATTTATACACCAAGTTCCAACACAAACCAATGCATGTTTTCCTTAAAAAAATTTGATCAAGATGGCAATATTACACTACTAAATGAAAGACTTTTATTCACGAGATTTTTTTTTGAGAAATCTGTTGTTAAAAGGTGATTCGTCACAAAAGTTGATGGACAATTGTTGGTGAGAAATTCAAATCAATGACAGATTAACCAGGGATTTATAGGTGATCTGTGGATGATCATCGAAACTATTGGTATTTTATGGTGATCCGTCAATAATTACCAACATAAATTTTCCTGGATTATTTTTATGGATAAAACTCTGATTATTTTGTAGTCTTATTAATTGGGTTACAAATACGAATTGTAATATAGTTTTGATATTTGATCTACAACTTAATTAACGCAGTAGCCACGTGGCAAATGGGTAGAGTGTGATTGAAATTTATAAGTGGATTTATTTTTGCAATATACGTTAAAAATATATACTTTTGTAGATTGTAAAATTGCTTATTGAAATTGTATGTTATAAATTTATGACTTACTTGGGTCCATGAATGTTTAAGTATGCATACAGATTCAATTAAGTACTATAACATATGCCATAAAAGTCAACATTATGTTCACGAGAAGAAATTAAATTAAATATATATATATATATATCATAATTGCCCAACTAGAAAATGACCTCTATAATTAATTGACATTTTTACATAGTTGTTCTTAATTATTTTTACCGTTAGACCATGAGTACCACCAACCCACGAACCCACTGAACCCTGATGCCACTTCAGCTTTTCTCTTTCCTACCCTCCTTACACCAAAGCGGAGTACCGCCAACCCACGAACCCACCGAACCCACTCCTTAAAATACCATATTTCACATATGTTAAAAAAAATAAACCTACATGAACCCGCTACCTACAAATCTAGTTCCCGAACCCACTCCTACCCGCTACCCCCTACCCGATGTGAACCCGGACCCCCCTGTACCGCCCTACCCGCCAGATGAATCCGCCGTGGTACCCGATGGCGGTACGCACGGCCTTACAGTTACATAGAGTGTAGTGTGCAATCTCACATTTACACAGTTATTTACGTGAAAAGAATAAACTGGAAAAAAATTGATTCTAAATTATTCACAAATTCCAGGTGTCCTCTTTTATTTTTGCATATTTCCAAGGGGTATCTTCAAGTTCTTGGCTTCATAATGAAAATGCAATATTCCGCTGCATTGCTTGAATACAATATAATCTATAACAAATATATATATATATATATATATATATATAGAGAGAGAGAGAGAGAGGGGGAGGTTTAAACGAGGAGCGTACCTATTTACGAGAAACGCGAAGAGGGCCTTCCATGTATTGGATCACATGTGATCCACTACTCCCGAAAAAATCGGGTAGCGGGCGACCTGGTTCGCGAGTCGCGTGGAAGTCGCCCGGATCACATGTGATTTTAGGCGTGAATCACATGTGATCCACTACATGGGCGGAAGCCCCCCGATCAGGTGTGAATCACATGTGATTCAATACATGGGCGGTGCTCCTCGCGTTTTCTTAAATTGTTACGCTCCTCGTTTGAACCCGCCTCTCTCTCTCTCTCTATATATATAGGGTCCTCTTCTTTTGCTAACCAACCCATTGGTACTAACCGTGCTAATCGATTATTGACCAATCATAATGCTCCATTTTGTCTTGTTTAGGTTCACGCTAATTACTTCAAATGAGGGTAAAATGGACATTTGAATTTAATATTCGCTTTCCTTTTTTATAGCCATATATTTCTCAAATCATGTCACGATTCTTTTGCTTTATTTGTGCCATTTTTTTCTCTTAATGGATAAACAAATTTATCAAAATCCTTGATTTTCAAAATCTGTTTTATTTAAAATAAGTTTTTTAATTTTAAAGAAGATATCGATCAACATAATCTGGTATGATAGTTTATGTGCACATATGCACATAAACAAATATCGTTTATACCACAAGAATAATCAAACCAACATGCCAGAATGCACATATGCACAGTTTATGTGCACATATGCACATAAGCAAATTGTAACATAATCTGGTATGATAGTTTATGTGCACATATGCACATAAACAAATATCGTTTATACCATAAGAATAATCAAACCAACATGCCAGAATGCACATATGCACAGTTTATGTGCACATATGCACATAATCAGATTGTTGAATAAATAAGTACGACAGGTTATGTGCACATATGCACATAAACAAATAGCGTGTATACCATAAGAATAATCAAACCAACATGCCAAAATAATCATATGCACAGTTTATGTGCACATATGCACACAAGCAAATTGTTGAATCCGATGAATGCTCCGACGATGGAGCAATAGTCAGATCCGGTGACCTCGTTGGCGACGGAGGTGGTGGGAAGAAGGCGGAGGCCCTTGAGACGCTTGTAAACGAAAGCGGAGGCGGCGGAGGTGGTGGGAGGAAGGCAGAAGCGGCGGAGGTGGTGGAGTGGGAGGAGGAAGGAAGAGGCGGCGGAGGTGGTGGGAGGAAGGCGGAGGCGGCGGAGGTGGTGGGAGGAAGGCGGAGGCGCTTGAGATGCTTGTAAACGATGGCGGGGGCGGCGGAGGCGACGGGAGGAAGGCGGAGGTGGTGGAAGATACCCACGATTTTTTTTTGAAGAGATGTGATAACCATCCCTTAAAATTAGGTGATTCCATTTTTAATCTTTGTTGGTTTGGACAAAAATGCCCCTCTGCACTTATGCACAAATGTCAACCTTCTCTTTTTTAATTTTAAATAATATTATAATCATTGATTTAATTATAACCGTTGATCTTAATAATCTATGGTTGTGATCGGTTAGCACGGTTAGTATCAATGGGTTGGTTAGCAAAAGAAGGGCCCTATATATATAGGGACAGGTTCAAACGAGAAGTTAAACCTTATGTGAGAAGACGAGAAGTGTGATATCATATATGATACACAAGCTTAATCATATATGATTAAACACATGTTACATTGGCAATACATAGACGTTTAATCATATATGATTAAACATGTACACCCACGTGTCGTGTAATCACATAAGATTTCACACTTCTTGTCATCTCGCATATTGTTTAACTTCTCGCATAATCCCCCCCCCCCCTCTCTCTTTCTTTCTCTCTCTCTCTCTCTCTCTCTCTCTATATATATATATATATATATATAGAGAGAGAGAGAGAGAGAGAGAGAGAATAACTAGTTATTTACTCGCTGCAATGCAGCCGAGGGTAAAATTTTCTTGTAAACCGTAAATAAATTTTTTGAGCAACTACTAAATAAAATTTAGAGTAAATTACATTTTTGGTCCTTATGGTTTACACTTATTATCAACTTTGGTCCCTTTTTCAAACTAATTACACTTTTAGTCATCATAGTTGTTATTTTGTTTCAATTTTGGTCCTTCTGACCAACATTAATTAAAATAGTTATTTAGCTTAAGGGTATTTTAGTCCATTTACTTTTCTTTGTTTTTTTTTTCATTTTTTTCATTAGAGTACAGTAAATAACAAGTTTAGTCCTTGTAGTTTGTTTTATTTTATTTTTTAGTATTTCCTATCTTTTTCATTTTATATTCTTATTACAATAATTAAATAATGATAGTTTTTATTAGTCTAGAAATACATACTTCATTTTGTAAATGACACCATTAAAAAAGTATTGTAGATATAATTAGAAAAGTTAATTATAGACTATTCTTAAATTTTTACAGATTTATTCAATAATATATATATATATATATATATATATATATATATATATATATAAATCTTCTACACTAATAAAAAAATCTATTATAAGTTGTGTAACGTATTTTTTTTTCTTATTTGATACACATTTAAAAAACATTTAATTAAATGAAAACATGATACATTTTTTATTAGATGACACAATAAATTTCGACTTTTCACATAATAAACAAAGTGATAAAAACTTAGCACAACTTAATATAGAAAAGATTTTTAAATTAGTGTAGACGAATTTGTGTGTGTATATTGAGAGTTTCAAATAACAAGATTAAACATAAACTTCAATAGATTGAGAGAGAATCAAATAGATTGGAATGAAGAACCCTAATTCTCTCTCTTTGGAGGCCACACCTCTTTTCACACACACTTGGTAGCTAGACACAAATGACATCACCTCACAAACCCTAACATTTAGGTTTATATACCTTTGACCCTCACTAGCTATTATGTTGATTTTGACAAATATTGACTAATTACAATTAGTCCTAAATCTTGGATACATTGTGTACTAACAATCTCCCCCTATGGATTCAAGATTTAGAAAAATTATGACGATAGTCTTCAGCTCTTTAATCTTCAGATAGGTTTTATCTTCAAGAATCCACTTTGGCGACTTTAATCTTCATTTAGGCTCTTTAAAGTCAAATAGTCAACAAGTCTTGAAACACAAACTTCAAATCTGTGTAAGGTTGATCAAGGTCTTCAAACAAAATCTTTTTATCTTCGAATCACTGATCTTTGCAGCTTTGACTTTTGGAAAATTTCTTCAGTCTTCGAATTATGAACGGGATTTGAGGTTTCAACGGGCTTTGAGCTTTTAACAACATTCTTGAATAATCTTTAAGCACAAACTGTCTTTGTATCTTCACGCATTTGATCTCTCAGAAACACTTTATCTTGAATTTCTTTGACTTTGACAAATATCAACCTTGACTTTCGGAGATTGAAATAGTTGAATTATCTCCCTCTTTTCTTCTATTTGATATTTCTCCCCCTTTTTGATGATTGTGAGCATCATGATCATCAAAACTCTTGTTCAATTTCAGCATTCTCTTTGAGTACCAGAAATAATCTCCTCCTCTTGATCTGTTTAACCGTCAATTCCAAAAAAAAATGTTTATCCGAATCTTTTCAAATTCAGATAATATAACAGTGGTAACCCTAAAACAACGGATGAATCAGTTAAAATGCATGTAAGTTGCACAAAGCCACTTAGTACAACTGATGTACTTTGGAAAGGAGCTTTTTGATGTTCACTCCTCCAAGGCTTCCATTCAATCATCGAAAATCACTAAGGAATTTCTATGAACGTTATGACAAGAAAACTTATTCCTTGTGTGTACGTGCAAGTGTAGAAATGATTGAAGCAACTTATGCTTGAAAATTAGGCTCAAATTGTGTAAACTGTTGAGACAACAACAAGTTTTCCACGGACTCAATGTGCATGATTGAAGTGCGAAGGTGGGGCAGACTTCCTTCTTTTTCAATACCAAACCTTCCGAATGAAGATTAGATAGATAATACGCTGCGTCCCCAAGGAAATTGAAACATTTCTTTGTTGAGAAAGAAATGAGTAGCTGGAGGGGTTTAATGCAAGAGTTGGCATGGGCTAATTACCTGTTTCAATGATGGTCAACAAAGAATGTGAACCAATCAGTAATGTGGCTGCCCGGCTCAGAAAGTGGCTGGTGCAGAGTACTCTTTTTCTTTTAACTCTGTTCTCACACCCTCTTTCTGTTTTTCATTCGCTCACTTCTAACCAAACTATCTTTTTTCATTTTACCTCAGCACAATGAGATTACTCAACCGGATGAGTTATCTGTAACACCCTCAAATTTGGAACGAGCAACTAACCTTAAAATTCAATAAAATAACCAAAATAGACATCGTCACTTCTACAATTCATTCCTTTAAAATACCTCGAAATTTAAAACATTAAAAGACTACAATGAGATAACTTAATTGGGTGCTACTTAACAACACAAGTTGCTAGTCCAAGCCAAATGCGAAATACTTCACTAATCAAGTCACCTCTCGTGCACTCTACTAGTACTCGCCTCTTCACCAAGTAGCTAGAGTTACCCCAACCTGATCCTGTTGCACATGCCGACAAATAAAAAGGGTTAGGCTTACGCCTAGTGAGTTCAAGCATTTTATCATGACTATATAAAAACATAAATCGAAAGAGTAATAGTTTTAGTCATGATTTCAAAAAGGGTTTACTTTAATTCCAAATCGTCCATCTCAACTCACACAATTCCGCAAGAAAATTCCCGAAAGGTATGATACGTTTTCCAAATGGATTATATTTCCAATTCACCCAAATACGTGAATAAGTCTAGTTTAGGCAAAACCTTCGCATATGATTGACAAAACATACTCAACCCATAAAACATGGAAATCGTCCATTAAGTATAACTCTTTATTAAAAACATAATACGAAGCAATACTCACGCAGTAAAATGTAATAAAGATCATATGCTATAAACGGGGGAGACCCGTATCTGTTGAAGGTGGAGGTAACACATAAGTATACCACCCATACAACGTTGAAACCCCAGTTACACCGTAATTGAGGATACACCTTGACGTCTACCTCCCAGGTAACGCCTCAAGGCCCGGCACATCGGGACTACCTCCCAGGTATAAATCCCGAAGGCGTGGATCGCTACACAAACCTCCCAGGTAAGTGCCCAAGACTATATCCTCCTAGTGCCTACTGAAAAGTCATGGTCATAAAATATGAATACCGGGGTCCCACCCCGATATACCCAACCGACCATTACCACGACTGTCTAACATGCCTATGGATCCAATGCAGCACAGTCTAACACAACATGCCTACCCCGGAATGACTCACTCACCCAAGCATGTAAATATTCATACGTACAATAAATGCAAGACGGTGCAATAAAAGTAACCCATCAACAAGACTCTACACCGAGCCATTTAAACCGGACAATTGTCCCAAGACTATTTTAAAGTCAAAACCGAGAAAAGTGCTCCAAGCTTGTTAGACCCATATGTCGGTCAAAAACGTGTTTAAACATGGTTTAGGCAAGTTATACCTCAAAATCATTATTAACCCCAAAACTCATTACGGGTTAAACACAAGGGTTTTCTCAAAAGACTCACACCCTTATAATTCTCGAAATGACACACAACACTTAAAAGTGCATTTCACAAATGGTTTACAAATCATTTACACGTATATGATTAAATCACCAAATAACCTCATTTTGAGCAATCCATCTTTTAAAGACAATTTATGGATTATAACCATCCAAATATCCAAAAGCCCCAAATACGGGTGTTTTACACATTTATGAAGGTATACATTTCAAAGGAGTTAAATCTACCAAATAACTCAACCAAATACCTTTTCAAGTAAAACACACATATATTTGTAAAATACTCATTTTGGCATGTACAACGTTTTTGCAAAGTAACTTGAACTCACCTTTGCTAGATTAAGCTAAATCTAGTATTTTCCAACGTAAGCTCCTTTGATGAAGTTTGCATCCTCAAGCCAAAACTTCCAAAACCTAGATTAATGAATTTCCAACCATCAATACCCAATTCTACCATGTAGAATCATTCCCTAAACACTTAGGATCATTTCTCCCAACATATTACACCCAAAATAACTAATACACTGAAACCCTAATTTCCAAAATGAATAGAAGAGAAGATTACCTCAATCATCCAGTGAATCCACCAACCAAACACTTCTAGTGTTACCAAAGTGCTTCAATCTTTACTTCATCCAAAGAAATGAAAGGTTTAGGAGAGGGTTGGGTAAAACCCTAGAAAGTGTAGAAATCCTACCAAAACGAAAGTGAGTAGGAGGGTTCTAACCTCCCATCGAAATCCCTTGCTAAGTACAGAGGGATAAGCTTTGATTTGTAAGATTGTTGGCTTCAAAAACGATTTTGAGGGTTAGGGTTCGGTTTTGGGAGAGTTTAGAGAGAGTGAGATGGAATAAAATGAAAGAAGGCTGAAAGGCATAGGTTTTAAAGCCCTCAGGCCCGCTCGCGATAGTGACAGGCGATAGTGACATGGTCACTATCGCCGGGGCATAGTCGCTCACCCCCAAACCCACCCGCGGTACACATTCGGCGAGAGTGACAGGGCGATAGTGACATGGTCACAATCGCCGGGGCACAATCGCTCAATCCCTTCCCACTCTAGGTACACTTCCAGCGATAGTGACACGGCGATAGTGACAGTGTCACAATCGCTGGGCACTATAGCTCGGGGTGTACCGAAACTCGTTTTAGCCATAACTTTCTCGTTCTATCTCCGTTTTCGCTCCGGAAAGAACCGTTGGACTCGTAATCGAATTTCCCATCCAACAAGACCATACATTCTAGGATTTAACTCCAAATCCTATTTTCCATAATTTCTTAAAAGATCGATTCCTCACCGAATCGAAGTTGTACTTATCCAAAAATCACGGGTGTTACATTATCTCCCCCACTCTTTGATTTTGACCCATCACCCCTCAATCACTCAAGGATAACTTCTTGGGTAGGAAACACTGGTTAACGTGGATCCATAGAAGTTTTGTAATATCTCACACTGATTCCCATCAAATGTTGTCCTAAAAAAATATGTTGCTCAACAGTTTAGCTTGAACAAATAAGAATCTCAATATTTTGAATAACATTGTCATCAGAATGTATGCTCCTCAAGAATATCATGAAATATTTGAGCATTTGAACGTTGAAGATTTCTCAAAACATGGATATCGAATGAATGAAATGAATTTGAAAGACTTGTTTGAGAATCTGACAATGTATCAATCAGATCAAACATGAAGGATAATCATGAACGGTTAGGGTATCAAAGAATTGAATTTTGTTTATATGAACAAATATAAACAATCTTTGAATGAAATGGTTATGAACTTACGCTGAAATGAATGTAACATCCCGGTTTCCATATATACAAATAACATACATTTCACAACATAATTTCATCAAAAAGATACATCATATTTCATTTTCGGTCCCATAGTCTTACTAAACATAATAAGTAATTCAGTACAAACTTTTTGACTAAATAATTTACATTATGACTAACAACAAAGCCATAAGTACAAAAACAATTCATGATCTTCATAACACAAGTCTTCCCAAAAGCTAAGCAACGACTATCCTTCTTATTTGCCCTTACTTGATCCACGACCTGGATTACATATTTTTAAAACAAAATGAGGGTTAAACCTAGCGGTCTAAGTGAGAAAATCCCTGTCATTTCACAATCATTATAAAACCCATTTATATAAAATCCTTTATATAAACACACATATATCACACGTAATTAAATACCAATCAAGACTCGTGCACTATGTTCAACTCATCCTCTTTCTCATTCTCATTTCTCCTGGCCATGTTAATTGGTTGCGAGCCAACTAATCCACTGTACAACAACTACAGCTAACACCGCTGTACAACAACTACAGCAACACCGCTGTACAACAACTACAGCAAACACCGCCAACTATAGTTTCGGCTAACGTATACTCGTGTAGTGTAATGCACATATAAATACAATATATATCTCAATATATCATATTGTCATTTATGAACATCTAGTAACATTATCTATCACCTTTTCAATCTACACGTATATGTATTCCAGTTTAAAAACATTTTGAAGTAAAACTCACCTGTTTGACTTATCAAAACGTTCCCCAAGCCTTTTCTCAAATAATTCAGCTTCACTTCAAATTCACAGTATTTGTACAAATCAAATACGTATACTTCTTTACCACAAGCACACACATAAAGCTTACTTTATAGTTTAAGAACTTAAAGTAACTTAATTCCTCAAACATCTCCCCCAAACCCGAACTTAAGTCGAGTCTATAATATTTTCCAGTCCCTTATTCATCAACTAATCATAGTTCAATAATATACATTGTTATCAGACCCCTAACAGTATTAGAAATCTCAGAATTGACTAACAGCTTAAGTATCCGGACACAACAGAGTTTTTCCGGACGACACCAATAATCCGGACACCATCCGGAAACCTAAGTAATCCGAACGCTATCCGGTATCATACTTCATCCGGACAATCAAGAAAAAGAGAACTTACCCGGATAAAAGACTCGTCCGGACACCTTTAAAGCATTACCCGGACACCACCAACAAAACTACCCGGAAACCTTCATTCTATCCGTAAACTACTGTCGGTTTGCATACTTTTTACCCAGATTCAACTGAAAATATTACCAGATATGATTTTGACTATTCTACTCCGATAGGAACCATTGAATAGAAATTACAAACATAAATTACAAAGCCACATACCTTAATTTCACTTCCAATTGCACCAATTTGAATCCCTAGCTTGATATTTATTCTTTCTCTCTTTGTCTCAAAAACACACACTTACACACACTGAATTCTGTTGTTATGATAATATCTGGTTTTTCTTTAGATAATATCCCACTAATTTTACCCTTTCAGTCCTCCACCTCTTCACTAATGACCAAAACTCCCTTAACTTACCATTTAACAAACTTTTACCCTAAACATACTTATTATAAAGCTAACTGATTTTAACGGAAAGGGGTTTTAACTAACGAACTTACCCGGGGTATTACATCATCTCCCCCTCAAAAGAATCCCGTCCCGGAATTCGGTTAGGCAAAAAGGTGAGGGTATTTGGTTCTCATTTCGGATTCCGATTCCCAAGTAGCATCCTGCCCTCTATGATGTCTCCACTGAACTTTCACTTGTCTGATCTCTTTATTCCGCAACACTTTAACTTTGTGGTCAACTATGGCTTCCGGTTCCTCCACATAATTCAGCTTTTCATCCACTTGTATATCTGGTAGAGAGACGGCCTGATCTGGCGTAACCAAACACTTCCGAAAATTTGAAACATGAAACGCGTTATGAATCCTGCTTAACTCTGGCGGAAGATCCAACCTGTATGCTACTTCACCGATCCTCTCCATAATTGCAAACGGCCCGATGTACCTTGGACTAATTTTACCTTGCTTTCCAAATCGAATGACTCTTTTCCAAGGTGAGACTTTTAACATCACAAAATCCCCAACTTGAAACTCTAGCGGTTTCCGGCGTCGATCTGCGTAGTTTTTCTGTCTGTCTTGAGCCACTCTTAATCTTTCCCGAATCTGAGTAACCTTATCCGCGGTCAACTGAACTATATCTGGCCCTGCTAATTGTTTCTCTCCCACTTCATTCCAACACAGAGGCGTTCGACATTTTCTACCATACAATACTTCAAACGGTGCCGCTTGAATGCTGGAATGATAACTGTTGTTGTAGGCAAATTCAATCAACGGTAAATACTTATCCCATGATCCCCCAAAGTCAACAATACAAGCCCGGAGCATATCTTCTAAGGTCTGAATCGTTCGTTCATCTGACCGTCAGTTTGAGGATGATATGCTGTACTTAGTTTTATCTGCGTCCCCATTTCCTTCTGAAAACTTCTCCAAAATCTTGAAGTAAAACGACTATCACGATCAGAAATGATCGAGATTGGAACTCAATGTCGAGTTACTATTTCGTCAATGTACAACTTAGCTAATCGCTCCATCGAATCAGCTTCCTTTATTGGTAAGAAGTGAGCAGACTTCGTCAATCTATCGACAATCACCCAAATAGCATCAAATCCCTTCGGGGTCCTTGGTAGCTTCGTGATGAAATCCGTCGTAATCTTATCCCATTTCCACATAGGTATTTCCAATCGTTGCAACTGACCAAACGGCTTTTGATGTTCAATCTTTACCTTCTTACACATAGTACAACTTTCCACATGTTGAGCAATACTTCTTTTTATCCCCGGCCACCAATAGAATTGTTTTAAATCTTTATACATCTTATTCGTACCTGGATGAATAGAGAAACAAGATTGATGAGCTCCTTGTAGTACACGATCACGTAACCCACCCAAACGAGGCACCCAAATTCTGTTTCCCATACACAATAACCCACAGTCATCTCTCACAAGCAATTCTGATATCCCCACTAACCGTTCTGACTTCAAATGTTCTTCCTGATAAGCTTCTATTTGACACTTCTGCAGTTCGTCAAAGATGTTGGGTAGGAGTTCAGTTCGTAGTGCAATGGCTTTTATTGTTCCACTCCTTTCTTGACGACTTAGTGCATCAGCTACCACATTCGCCTTTCCCGGATGATAAAGGATTTCACAGTCGTAATCATTCACCAATTCTAGCCATCTTCTTTGCCTCATATTTAGTTCCTTCTGATCGAAAAGATGTTGGAGACTCTTATGATCAGTATAAATTTGACATTTAGAGCCGTAAAGGTAATGTCTCCAAATCTTCAATGCGAAAACAACTGCTGCCAGTTCCATGTCGTGAGTAGGATACTGTCTTTCATAATCTTTTAACTGACGAGAAGCATAAGCAATAACTTTCCCACGCTGCATAAGTACACATCCCAATCCCAGTTTAGAAGCATCACTGTAAACAACAAAGTCTTCAGAACCTTCAGGTAGCGACAAAATCGGCGCGCTGCACAGTTTCTCTTTCAATATCCGGAATGCTCCATCCTGTTCTGCTTTCCATTCAAACTTTAGATTCTTTCGAGTCAGTTTAGTCAAAGGCGTCGCGATACGAGAGAAGTCTTTTATAAACTTTCGATAGTAGCCGGCTAAACCCAGAAAACTACGTACTTCGGTTGGCGTTCTCGGCGGTTCCCACTTTTCAATCGCTTCCACTTTCATCGGATCAACTTGAATGCCTTTCTCAGAAACTACATGCCCCAAAAACTGAACTTCTCGTAGCCAGAATTCACATTTCGAAAATTTAGCATACAACTTTTCTTTCTTTAGTAACTCCAGAATCAAACGAAGATGTTGTGCGTGCTCTTCCTTGGATCGAGAATAGATAAGTATATCATCGATAAATACAATTACAAATTTATCGAGATAAGACTTACATACCCGATTCATTAAATCCATAAAAGCAGCTGAAGCGTTCGTCAATCCAAACGGCATCACTAAGAATTCATAATGACCATACCTTGTGCGAAAAGCAGTTTTCAGAACATCTTCTTCTTTCACCTTCAGCTGATGTTCCTTCTACCTTTTTATATTTAACATCCCAAGGTTCTACAATAATAGGGACATCCTACTTCACATGCAGTTTAAGTCTAGGTAAAAATACTAATACCTAAATCCCTTAAACTAGGGCTCTGATACCATCTGTAACATCCCGGTTTCCATATATACAAATAACATACATTTCACAACATAATTTCATCAAAAAGATACATCATATTTCATTTTCGGTCCCTTAGTCTTACTAAACATAATAAGTAATTCAGTACAAACTTTTTGACTAAATAATTTACATTATGACTAACAACAAAGCCATAAGTACAAAAACAAAAGCTAAGCAACGACTATCCTTTTTATTTGCCCTAACTTGATCCACGACCTGGAATACATATTTTTAAAACAAAATGAGGGTTAGACCTAGCGGTCTAAGTGAGAAAATCCCTGTCATTTCACAATCATTATAAAACCCATTTATATAAAATCCTTTATATAAACACACATATATCACACGTAATTAAATAACAATCAAGACTCGTGCACTATGTTCAACTCATCCTCTTTCTCATTCTCATTCCTCCTGGCCATGTTAGTTGGTTGCAAGCCAACTAATCCACTGTACAACAACTACAGCTAACACCGCTGTACAACAACTACAGCAACACCGTTGTACAACAACTACAGCAAATACCGCCGACTATAGTTTCGGCTAACGTATACTCGTGTAGTGTAATGCACATATAAATACAATATATATCTCAATATATCATATTGTCATTTATGAACATCTAATCACATTATCTATCACCTTTTCAATCTACACGTATATGTATTCCAGTTTAAAAACATTTTGAAGTAAAACTCACCTGTTTGACTTATCAAAACGTTCCCCAAGCCTTTTCTCAAATAATTCAGCTTCACTTCTAATTCACAGTATCTGTACAAATCAAATACATATACTTCTTTACCACAAGCACACACATAAAGCTTACTTTATAGTTTAAGAACTTAAAGTAACTTAATTCCTCAAACATCTCCCCCAAACCCGAACTTAAGTCGAGTCTATAATATTTTCCAGTCCCTTATTCATCAACTAATCATAGTTCAATAATATACATTGTTATCAGACCCCTAACAGTATTAGAAATCTCAGAATTGACTAACAGCTTAAGTATCCGGACACAACAGAGTTTTTCCGGACGACACCAATAATCCGGACAGCATGCCGTTTCCGGACAGTATAAGTAATCCGGACACCATCCGGAAACCTAAGTAATCCGAACGCTATCCGGTATCATACTTCATCCGGACAATCAAGAAAAAGAGAACTTACCCGGATAAAAGACTCGTCCGGACACCTTTAAAGCATTACCCGGACACCACCAACAAAACTACCCGGAAACCTTCATTCTATCCGGAAACTACTGTCGGTTTGCATACTTTTTACCCAGATTCAACAGAAAATATTACCAAATATGATTTCGACTTTTCTACTTCGATAGGAACCATTGAATAGCAATTACAAACATAAATTACAAAGCCACATACCTTAATTTCACTTCCAATTGCACCAATTTGAATCCCTAGCTTGATATTTCTTCTTTCTCTCTTTGTCTCAAAAACACACACTTACACACACTGAATTCTGCTGTTATGATAATATCTGGTTTTTCTTTAGATGATATCCCACTAATTTTACCCTTTCAGCCCTCCACTTCTTCACTAATGACCAAAACTCCCTTAACTTACCATTTAACCAACTTTTACCCTAAACATACTTATTATAAAGTTAACTGATTTTAACGGAAATGGGTTTTAACTAACGAACTTACCCGGGGTATTACAATGAATATGATGCTCAACAAAAGTGAAACACAAACGGGAGTATTACCATCGAAACATTATTTCGTTTTGAGACATGGTAATAACAAAGTCAAAAAGAAGCTGAACAGGTGTGTATGAATACTTGAAAGTATATAGACAAGATAATACACAAGTATTAATCTTTGGAAACACACGGTCAGAAGTAATGATGTAATAATCCGAGATATACATGAAAAGATTTAAAAACACACTTCTAAAATTATAAAATCTGTTTGAATTAGAGAAGTGGTTTGAACATTTAAGAGTACATTTTTCATGCTTGAAAGTTGTTGTTCTTTCAAACAATCTCAGATGAAGTTCAAAAGATACTTACAGTGCTAACATTTAAGCTCCCCCTCAAATTATGATCGACTGATTTAAAAATCTGATAAGCTCCCCCTCAAAATCTGCAAAGATCTTAATTTGACAAATTAGCACATGTAACAATCAAAGTCTAATTTTTTTTTAATTAGAGATTAAGAACGAGTCCTGATCTGATATGATCAGAAGTCAAAATCTCATTGAAGTACGGGTTCTAAACTGAAGTGTTTAGAAGCCATAAACATCATTGAAGTGCGGGTTCTGAACTGAATTATTCAAAAACCATAAACATCATTGAAGATATATCAATAAGCACAAATATATCAAAAATATAGAATCTCTCCCCCTGAAATTATGAAAGTAGTTCAGCATAGGTATTCTTCTTTAAATCTGCACAATTCTCTTCTGTTTCCCAGTCATGTGTTTGTATAGTTCTGACAATCAGCACCACACATGATAAACCTGCAAAACAGATTAAGTTGATTTTGGTACCCATTGCCAATTGGGTCCTGGCTTGTTATGTGCAGTTCGATTTGAAGAAATATTGTAAGTACCATACCAGTACTGAACATCTTCTTTCTTAACAAAATCATGAGTTCCACAATAAGAACAACATATGTGCTTTTGTGCTAACCTAATCAAATGATTTGCAGAATAAACAAGATTAGGTTTAACAAAAGACTTACCTTTAGAAGCATTGTTCTTCTTGTTCACCTTAGGTGGAGGAACATATGACTTTGGGGCATCTTTTTCAGGTGAAGAACCTTTCACTTTCCAAACCATCTTAACAGGCTTGAAAATTGGAGTATCTGAACTTGTAGCAGCAAGGTAATCAAATTTCTTCTGTAGATCAGATTTGATCTTCTGCTCTTTCATAGCTTCCGTTGCTAAAGCAGATAATCTCCTTGTGAGTTTTGAGATTTCAGCCTGAAACATCTTTCTTTCATCTGAATAGACATCTTTTACACTTTTTGCTTGAAAATCGTCAACTTTCTTCTTTTCAAGTTCTTTTCTTTCGATGTCTAATTCTTTCTCCAAATTAGATATTTTCAGTGAAAGCTTAACAATCTTTCCCTCAAAGGATTTTCTCTCAACATCAAACTCCGCTCTTTCCTTCTCAAATATTTCCTTTTCAAGGAATAAAATCTTTTGAAAATCAGAAACTTGTTGTGAAAGTTTTAAGCGTCGAAGCTCTACAGCTTTCTTTTCGTCAAAACTCTCTATTGAAAATTCAAAAAATTTCTTTTCAGATTTTTCTCTCTCACTGTTTAAAAGAACTGTAAGCATGACTTCCTTCTCTATCTCAAAAGCAATTTTGTCTTCATCTCGAATGTCTTGAATCTTGCTTTCGAGATCTACGAGCTTTTGTTCGAGTACCAAAGGAGGGTAATAGATTTTTCCTTCAAAAACAGGTTTTGTTTCATTCTCCTTTGGTTTCTCAACAACATAGCTTTGAAAATAATCATTAGACAAGGTTTGTTTCCAATTCCAAACCAGTGTCTTCCTATTTTCATTATCGTATCTAAAAGGAAGTTGCATGGTCACAGTCGTTTTTCTTTTACTCTCTTCCTCGACCCCTTGTTCTTCCTCATTAAGCCAGTTGATTCTGTATTTCTCAGGTTTTAAGGACAGAAGGTCAAGTCGTTCAAACTTGTACAGACATGGTGCCTTATTCATTTTCAAAGCATTTTCCAAGTAATGAGGATTGTCGTATCCCAACCCCCATTTTGAATTGTTGTATCTAAAGTTTTTCGGCTTGTTGAGATGAATCGTCTGCTCAGTCTGACCAATTCTGTACAACTTTTCCTCCAGACTATTTGCTTTCTCTGTTAATTCGGAGTTTCTATCTTTGTAAGCATGTAGCAACTTTTCACACTCATCTTTCTTTCTTTCTGAACTTCTTACCTTTTCTTCCATGTCGTCCATTCTGTTCCGGAAATAAGTTCGAGATTTTTCAATCTCAAATCGTTCCGTCTTCAACTCATCATTTAACTTATTGTGAGCAATAATTATCATTCTTTGAGATTCTATTATCTTATGCGCATTTCTTAGTTGTTCAGTTAAATCAACTGCTTGTGATTCAACTTTTGCTTCAGGAGCTGACATCTTGTCTTTGAGAGTAGTGGTTTCCTCTGAGCTTGCCTTGGGTTTGTCTGTTGATGAATCATTCCAACCCATATATTCTAGTGCGAGATAATCATCCATTGTTACCTGAAAATTTAAAATGTCGGATCGTTAACAGATACTTCGTGAGAAGTAGAATTTATGCGCTTGAACGATCAGAGAAAAAGTCGATTAAAGTCAGAAAAATATTCTCAAAAATAAAATTTGAAAAACAAATTGTAAATTTGTCTCCAAAAATTAATTTCAAAAAATTAATGCGGAAAACTAGGCTTTAAATCGACAAACCTGCAAAAAATGAGAAAAATATATCAGTTACGATCAATTGCAGGCTGAAATTGATAAAATCGACAAAAAAATGAAAAAAATTGAAGAATAAAGACTAAAACTGACAACTTACGAAACTAAAACGAAAAAAGGACTAAAAGTGTAAAATACTAAAACATGACAAAAATAAGGACTAAAAGTGACAAATCCTAAAGTTAAAACCTAAAAGGACTCAACTTGACAAAAAATTGAAACTTAAAACTCAAGGAACTAAAAATGGAAAAATCTAAAACTTAAACTATAAGGACTAAAATTGACACAAACTAAAACATAAACTACAGGGACTAAAACTGCTAAACCCTGAAACTTTAAGTCAAGGGACTAAAAGTGACAGACTCCTAAACTAGCTAACTGGACTTAACGGACAATCTAACTAAGGACTAAAAATGTAAGAAAACTAACGTAAAAATCTTACGGACAGTTAGTAAAAGTGACACTAACGGACTAACTAGGACTTAACAGAACTAGGACCTCAAATGTAACTAAAACTAACGAAAATTAACATATTATAACGAATTTAACGGAAAAAGAACCAAAAAAGTAACAAAATTAACGGCACTAACGGAGAGCCGTTAGTTACTGTTCATCTCCATTGAGTTGCGATAACAGGTTTGTTGCTACACAACTTTCACTTGAGTTGCGATAAGTTTCTGGTTGCGATAAGTTTGCCTTGCGACACAAAGTTGCGACAACAATGATCTTGCGATAGTTATGAACTCCGGCAACAGAACCGTTTTTCCGGCAAGAAAACCCAGAATCCGGCGAGATCTCGATTTTCCGGCGACGATTTCGAACGGCTGTAACTTGCTTATTTCTCGTGTTTTTTTTTTGAATGGTGATTACTTGGGCGAGGATACCATTTTGATCTCCAGAAACAGTCGCGATTACACATTTTAACCCTTTTATCGCAACTCAAACCTTGTCGCAACCACACCCTTGTCGCAACTCGAATTATGTCGCAACCCCACACATTGTCGCAACTTACAACTTGTCGCAATGCACTATCTTGTCGCAACATCCAATCTTGTCGCAACAAAGAGGTTGCGATAAAAAGCAAAAATGATCTTATCGCAACAGTAGGTTGCGATAAGTTACTGTTCACACGACTTAAGGTTGCGATAAACAAGCTTGTCGCAAAGGACAGTTGCGATATATTACTGTTTACGAGCTGAAGGTTGCGATAAGTATGAATGTATGCCACTTGCGATAAGGATGAACATGAAGAACACTTAAGGTTGCGATAAGTATGAAGATTCAAATAATCTTAAGTCTAATCCTCAAAAATGATCTGTTTGGGCTTAAATTTGGTACGAAGATGCGCACTGGTATTCTAGACAACTTTAATGCTTCAAGTTTTGTCCAAAAACCAACATAAAAGTGTTTTTCAAACCCAAAACAGTGTGTGCAACAAAAAGTCCGAAAAATTACTGTTTCATACCAAGATTGGGCTGTAGATGATGAATCGTTGCAGAATGACCGTATCGATGATTGATTTCTTCGATTTTGGCTCTGATACCACTTGTGAGTCCCATTTGAACAAGGCAACGATTCATAATGATAGAGATTGTAACAAGAAGAGATAATAGACAAAGTGGTGTATTATTGATGAAGAACTACCTAGAGAGAGAATGGATCTCTCTCTAGTTTACACACACATACACCTTAGCCTACATTGCAATGATTCTTACCAACCCTAATTACACACACTTATCTATAAATACCCCCTTGTTACATAGTTAAGCCCAAACCCTTATAACATAACCCAAGCCCATATTACTATTAATACCCCTTTACAAAACTATCTTATAATCAGGACATTTTATGTCCTAACATATATATATATATATATATTGCATAAATTACGTAAAAGTTAAAAATATTTAATGATTAACTCATTTTAAAGATGTCGACAATACTTTTCTAATGGTGTAATTACAAAATGAAATGTGTATTTTTAATGTATTGTTAGTAAAAGTTATAATTAAATAATTAATATAACAAGGGTATAAAATGAAAAAGGATAGAAAAGGCAAAAAAGAAAAAAGACAAACCACAAGGACTAAAACTGTAACTCACTTTATAAACTAATAAAACAAAAAAGATGAAAGAGACAAGAAAAGGTAAATGGACTAAAATACCCTTAAGCTAAATAACTATTTTAATTAAAGTTGGTCAGAAGGACTAAAATTGAAAAAAAATAAAAACCATGATGACTAAAAATGTAATTAGTTTGAAAGAGGGACCAAAGTTGATAACGAGTGTAAACCACACAGACCAAAAATGTAATTTACTTTAAAATTTATGTTTGAACAAAACAAACTTACAATATTTTCTCTCTCAATTAATAAAGAACTATGCGTTATAGTTCAATTATTTATTTCTAAAAAAACTGAAATATTACATACTTTTCTAGGATATTCTGTAAAGCTATTTGTTAGGAGCTAATTGAGTTGTATTCAAGATTTAGGGTATTAAGAGTAATATCTTGTAAAAGCTTTGAGAAGTCAATGTTGACTTTCTTGGTATGGATAGTTTTTGTGTTTGTTAGGTTCACAACTCTTACAAGATCTAAGCGTGAAGTGTGTGCAAAAACAGAGCTCTCAATTGTAATATATTTCTCTCACTAAATAGATATATGACATATGGCATTCTTGATCTTGATTGTGTGATATAGAGCTTAAATTTGGAACAACAATTGGTATCAGAGAAGATTTAGTGAAGATTATTGAAGAAATTTGAAGATTTGATCAAGTTTTGTGTTCTTGAAGTTTTCTACAAAAAGTCGAATGTGTTCATCAGGATATCTATGATTTGTTGATATTTTGATCTGATTTGGTGCTCAAAGTGTTCGAAATTCATCACAAGATTAATCTGAATGGTTTTTGTTCAACGATTTGGAGATTAATTGAAGAATTTTGGATCGATTTGAAGATTTTGGATGTTCGACTTTTTCTCACTGTTCTTGAGAAATTTTCTTGAAAATTGTTGTTTGGATCCACAATAGTTGACAAGCTGTGTGTTAATTGTGTTTGTAAACAAATTTTGATCTTTATATAAAAAAATCTTTAAGTAATTTTGCTTTATGAAGAATCAAGGATCGATCAGATGAACTGTTAAGTTTTGGAAATTTTGATTCTCAACAAAGAGAGGAAACAATGTTTTCACCATACAACAATGGTGCGAGAAAGGTGTTTATTGCATGAACAAGCTGCGATAAGTGGATCTTATCGCACGGCAAAGATCGTGAACAGTGATTTCATCGCACGAAGCGTGTGCGATAGTTGGTTTTATTGAACAAAACATGTGCGACAAGTAGGGGTTATCGCACGACAAAGCTGAGATAAGAAGATAGTGGTCTGCGATAGTTTGTTTCTTAATGGTTAAGAGCTTTGTTTGTCCCACGATACTAAGAATTCATCGCATGGAGTTATGCGATAAGAGAAGGTTATCACATGATTCTTTCATGACAAGAGGGTTTTATCGCATGTGGTTTATGCGATAGTTTACTGTTCATATCAGTGTTTTGCGATAGTTTGGAACTCTTTTGCGACAATTTTGAGTTTCTCGCTACAGTTTGGGTTATTTGTGACAACTTTGACTTCTAGTGACAGAGTTGGCTTTTTCATAACAATTTGAATTTGAGGCTTTGACTTTTTCAAAATTGACTTTAAAAAGTATACTTTTGAAGTTTGACTTTTGATTTTTTATCAAAATTTCAAGTTGTTAAAATCTTCAATGATTAACGATCGTTTCAAGTTTTGTATATCTACATTGATCAAGACGTTGAAAGACGTTTTAAGTATCGTATCTGAGACGATGCATAAGTTTTAATCTTGGGAGAGTATCCACAATGGAGAATTCGGATGTTGCAATTTCTAGAGAATATTGATGAGGACTTGATAAGTCAATCAAATAAGGGCATGTAGAACCTTATACTGAAGTTCCTGATGTTCCGATTAGTATTACTACTCTAGAGATTCCTGCCTGGAGAATACTTAAGCCTTTTAGGTTCTATAGTGAAGCGGAGAGAAAGAGATACAATCTTGACAGGAGATGTAACACCCTAAAATTCAGGGCCAATTTAAACCTCAAAATACACGCGTTATGATCATCAAAATATCATACTTTTATAAACCAAAGGATCATAAGTAAGTTTCTATATATACACAAGGTAGATTAACTTAAATAATCTGATCAATCTAATTATACATCACAATAAGATTAACTAGATTATCTAAGGATTGTCCCAAAAGTCATCAAAAGAATATTCTGATCCTTCGTTATTGCCAAGTCTGATTTCCTCCAACTGAAGTCTCACTTCCCAAACTATTTCCCAGAGCCTGTACCTGGTAAGACAGTTTAATTTGAAACATTAGGCTTTCGCCTAGTGAGATTATCCAAATTAAATTAAAATTTAACAACTAAATATTAACAGGTATATCAACCTGTTATCAGCCATCTCACCAAACCAAGCTCTTATCAACCATTGGAATCCACCTATTCCCTTACTTATGACTAATTCATCTAGTCATCATACTACCAACAAGAATTACTATAAATCCCACCGGACTTATAAATAACTCTAACTCCCAGAAATTACAGTTTCCAAACCTGTTTCTTTCTGAATTAAGATTACAATTTCTCAACAATGAAGATATCTCATCTTTCGTTTGAAATGGGAATCACAACTCTAAGTCTGCTATTCCTCATTTCATTTTCTCCCCACCTTGAATCACTGGTCCCCCAAATGAGATTTTATCGCGATCAACAACCACCAGAGACCCTCACAGATGATTCAAGATTCACTCCAACAACTAGAAATACATCCCAACAGTCCCTGGCTAGTAAACGGTTCTCATTATACCGTACTTTATGCCCACTAGACCAGATGTATATTTCTAGCCAACGCCACACAATAATTGTGTATCATCACTCTTTTTATTGTATACTAAAGCTATACAATTCAACATATATTATATATCTCTATGTACAGAATATTAATTTCAACGATTATCCCCACTTTGCCATTTAGCATCGGGGATCAACATCTCAATAATTAACCACAGCTTCGGACTCATAAATAAGTCCTTACAATTTAACACAACATGGTTTTTACATCAACAACAGAGTTATAAACATATAACAAATAGCATATACATATCAGATTGTATTCCACATAAAAGCTTCAAACTACTACTGAAAGTCCAAAACTTTTCGCAAGCTACTGTAGCGAAAAGCTACACTTTTCGCAAGCCAAAGCTGCGAAAAGTCCACTATTCGCAACCCACTGTTGCGAAAACCTTACTTTTCGCAACCCTCTATTGCGAAAACCCCCACTTTTCGCAACCCTTAGTTGCGAAAACTCTACTTTTCGCAACCCTCTATTGCGAAAAGATTACTGTTCATCGTCACTTTCATCTGTTAAGCCAGTCTCGATTTTTCTTAACCATTAAGCATTCTAAGTGGTTCAATAACAAATACAACACCTCTATTAACATTCTCATTGCTTAATTTTAAATAAAGTTGAATAACTCACCTTAATGAAACTGAGCTCTGATCGATATCTTCACAGCTTCAATTAAATCTTCCCAAAACAGTTCTAAACAAATAATTATGCAATTAATTAACTTCCTTACAAGAATCAGTAAAAGGATTCAAGTTTGTTACCTCAATTTCGAATCAAAAGCTTACTTTCTTCTTCTCCTTCTCGATATCTATCTCTCTGTCTCGTTCTCTCTATATTTCTCTGTTCTAAATTATTTTTCTTTTTGTTAAACAAATAACCAAGGAAATCAGTATTCAAATACTGATTAATCCCCATGTGACACCTCATTTTAAATTAATGAGTCATAACCCACTTTCCACTATATACCCCAAACTTTCAAAAGAATGACACTACAAACCCTCAAACTTTAAAGAAATAACATAACACACCTCATGCATAAATAAAACTCATAATAATAACCCTTAAGTTAATATTCTCAAAAGAAATCTTTAAACTTTCAACATTTGTATTTTAATCCTAATTGAATTATAATACTCTATATAATTCAAGGTTACTCCAAATACAATTTCATTCTAAATCTTATTTAAAATAATAATAACAAAATTTAGAATGTTACAATACTCCCCAACTTGAAAATGATTTCGTCCTCGGAATCAAAGTCAGGTAAACAAATGAGAATACCTAACCTTCATACTCTCTTCTGACTCTAAAGTTACATTAGCACCTCTATGGTGTTTCCACTGTACTTTCAACATAGCTACCTCTTTACCACTACGTAGCTTTCTAACCGATCTTTCCAAAATTGCCTCTGGTTCTTCTACACAGCGGCTCTTTTCATCAATTCTCACATCAGTGAGTGGAATCACATCTTCCTCTTCGGCCAGACACTTCCGAATATATCATACTTGGAAGGTATTATGAACCCCTTCCAACTCTGGTGGAAGATCCAACTTGTAAACCAATCTTCTTAGAGTAATTGTTATCATCAAATCCATGTTTGACTACTTCTTAGTCTAGCATATCTTTATCATTTCTTTCTTGTTTACACGGAATATCCACCACACAGCTACAGTTCTAAAAGACAGTTTTTTTTTAAACGTCAGTTACGATTTCTAGCCAAATCCTCGTAACACCGAGAACTACATTCGATGTATCTACATAATACTCCAATACTATAGCTTAACGGTTACAATATTCTCTTCACCTAAAACCAATGGGATTGAGAAGAACAAGAGTCTTCCTTTTACCCCATCATCATCACAACTCACTCTCCAGGTCTCAAAATAACATTAACATGTACTACCTGAAATTTCCACATATACCATAAATTAAGCATACTCGTTATTATTAAATACTTCAATAACTACGGCAGTCCATTATTACATCATTGACTTACACGTTTCTTCGGTATAGAATGCTATCACCTCCTCACATCACTATCTCATCGCACAACCACAATACAACCAAGCACCAAAGTATTGAACATCAAAAGTGATAACTCTATTGAACCTGCAATATGATTACATTCTTAAGTCCAATCTTTCTATCATAGGAAACAACTCACACAATCAAAATCACTTTGGGTAAACACCCAATACCATTCCGACATTCTGTTTCGATATTAGCCATATCATTACTCCATCTTACAACTACATGCCCCAACAACTTTAATGACCAAGCGGTACTCTTCATCCGAAATCCCTGAAAAGACTTCCATCAGATGCTTCCTAGTTCTAACTTCATAAAACATACTAGTTGACACAATTATCTTGGCAGTTGATACCAATACTCACTCGTACATTCTCCACACATAACCTTTCACCACAGACCAGGTTTCTCACAATCATTCATACACATATTACTCGAGTTTATTTCACTAAATATATCCTCCCCAACTTTAGTTGAACTACCACTCTCGATTTTCTAAATAACTTGAACTTATTCGTTCATAATAGCTCCTTGTGATTCCAAACCAATACCAAAACACGGTACAATCCTTCACAGCTCAACATTTTCCATACCTCACTTCATTTGTGCCTAATACTTTCTCCTTTGTAAACCATCCACATCGCAAGTAAAACACTTCTATAACACAATAGTCTTTCATAATCTTATTATTCTTACAAAGTGGTCCTTCAGCTTTTTATTCTTCTGGTTTAAGACTTAACAATAATTAAATCCAAAAGAATACCTAAAACGTTCACATCATGCAACTTCTATTTTAATACAATCCCTGTAATCCCAACCCAAGCCTACAACGAGCTTATTAAATCGGGTCAATGCTCTTAAGACTCCACTGAGTTCAAAACCGAATCATCTACTCCAAGGATCAATGATCATTATGTAACATATGTTCCGAGGCATGATAAATCTATGACTCCTTCATTGCTACTTTCCCAACAAAGTCAATTTATATAGGTATATGTAACTCTTATATACTTCACAAAGAATATACTCCGCCAATGTTCGTTAGTTCCAAAGGTATTAAAAACGCGAGAATTATCAGACAATCTTTACACTTAAGACCGACACTTATTTAAATAGAATGCAGTTAAGCATATAACTCAACCAAGACTCCATCTCGAGTCATTAAAACTGACAAACATTCAAAAGACTCATTTGAATATCAATCAAGCCTTTAAGGCCAAAATAAACGTTTGGTTAAACATGTGTCACGCACACGATTACATAAACCAAAATACATTGTTACCCAAATCTTTACCCTTTTTAATCCCTTACTTGGCCATCGGCCCCAAAACAAAGTTTTACCACTCTTAAAAACTTTACATGGTCGGATTTACCAAAATCCCCCAACTCACATGTTCACATTTTTAAAACGTAATACCTCATAAATATTGTACATCCACAAAATATTAAAAGCGTGATTTTGACTACATATCTTTCGCTTGTGCAACAATAATTCGAAACTTCTTTCATTAGTGATTTATTCGTCAATCATTCAAAATCCTTAACCATGCCGTACACAATAAGATTTGATTTGCGCATACCCTTTGTATAACAGCATATTGGTACCACTCACAGTCTTTATTCCTGTCCGCACGGGCATACGCGGGACGCACCCAGACCGCACCCAATGACGGACGAAAGGTCTCGTACACCTTACACCACTATCGACTTCAAAGTCAATACTTTACATGTCGACATTTCCTTAACCTTAAAGTCCTTAACGGAACCTAATTCTTCCTCCGGACACAACCGTCCCTCGGCAACTGTATTCCTAGTCAGCGAACAAGGGTACAGACTCTCATGCAATCGATACTAAGTCCACTTTCGACTCTCACATTGTTCATCTCTCATTTTAACACAATTACCAAAACTACAGGTTTATCCAACACTTCTCCATTCTTGGAGTCCTTTCTTAGCTTAAAGCGTAATACTCTACGACCGAACGAGTTCATAGCCTTCATGCATGACAACTTGATACCTAAAACAATTCACACATTTCCTCATTTTAAACATCAACATTTAGAATAACTTGGGCACACATGACCCCAACATTCACATGACTCCGATGTACTGCACAACGATCTCGAGAATTGTTTGCATACTAATTTTCCCTAAACTCAATCTTTCTCAACCAAAACAAAGTTGTTACGACGGTAATATATTAAATAAAAATATTTTCATACAACAATAGTTCGAAAAAAAATGTTTTACCGACACGAATTAAGCTAGTCGGTTCTCCCACTTATTTATATGATGTTATTAGATCAATACTCCTGTTGGTTATTAAACGTTTTGCTGGCCAACGCTTTCTTGCTACAAATCAACTTTTCATGTAAAGTAAGAAAATATTTTGTAACAACTCCAAAATTTTCGTTGTGCAACGTAAATGGGATTGCCTTTTCCTTAAATACACACTTGCACATACTAATTCAAACTTGACTAAAACTGTTATTTATGCATTTGGTTTGAAATCATGAAAATTCATATAACACACACTAAAACACCATGCATAAAACTTTACTCGCAAATGAAGGCTAATTACTCAACGAGGTCAATCGTCTTACTTACGTAACTTATCATTGACATTCTACCTCCGACCGGTGGTCGCCCTCTCGGCCTTATGACATTTGCTATACATGCATTCCACGATTCACGTATCAACCATGTCATACTATTTTCGTCTTGATCAAAACATCTCATATTCTATCTCCACACACATCAACCATCTATTAAAGGTTACCTTGGCGGGCGTTCATGAGTCCCGCCAATTCCAGGTTGTCCTTCCAACCCCAAATCATTTCCCGATCTGTCCTCCAAAGGATTTTGGTGGCACATTCACCAACTTTCTAATATAACCTAAAGGGATAACCATAAGAAATGGTTATGCACATACCCCTATACAAAACGTACCTTACTGATCGTTAGTCACTGTAACAATTTAGAAATAAGCATGCTCGCGTAACAATATATTCATAATAACAGTAGCTAATTGAAATTGTGAACATATCATACATGAGAATCCTTGTTACCATTATCACAGTACTAATTTCACGTATATCCGTTGACTCTAAGACTATCCTGTCTTAGTATTTCTACCCAAATCTCACAAGTCATAACTTAATTCATCTCAGCTTAAGTCTAAGTATCTCAAATTCATACTTAGTTCGCTTAAACTAATGCTCTGATACCATACTGTAACACCCTAAAATTCAGGGCCAATTTAAACCTCAAAATACACGCGTTATGATCATCAAAATATCAGACTTTTATAAACCAAAGGATCATAAGTAAGTTTCTATATATACACAAGGTAGATTAACTTAAATAATCTGATCAATCTAATTATACATCACAATAAGATTAACTAGATTATCTAAGGATTGTCCCAAAAGTCATCAAAAGAATATCCTGATCCTTCGTTATTGCCAAGTCTGATTTCCTCCAACTGAAGTCTCACTTCCCAAACTATTTCCCAGAGCCTGTACCTGGTAAGACAGTTTAATTTGAAACATTAGGCTTTCGCCTAGTGAGATTATCCAAATTAAATTAAAATTTAACAACTAAATATTAACAGGTATATCAACCTGTTATCAGCCATCTCACCAAACCAAGCTCTTATCAACCATTGGAATCCACCTATTCCCTTACTTATGACTAATTCATCTAGTCATCATACTACCAACAAGAATTACTATAAATCCCACCGGACTTATAAATAACTCTAACTCCCAGAAATTACAGTTTCCAAACCTGTTTCTTTCTGAATTAAGATTACAATTTCTCAACAATGAAGATATCTCATCTTTCGTTTGAAATGGGAATCACAACTCTAAGTCTGCTATTCCTCATTTCATTTTCTCCCCACCTTGAATCACTGGTCCCCCAAATGAGATTTTATCGCGATCAACAACCACCAGAGACCCTCACAGATGATTCAGGATTCACTCCAACAACTAGAAATACATCCCAACAGTCCCTGGCTAGTAAACGGTTCTCATTATACCGTACTTTATGCCCACTAGACCAGATGTATATTTCTAGCCAACGCCACACAATAATTGTGTATCATCACTCTTTCTATTGTATACTAAAGCTATACAATTCAACATATATTCTATATCTCTATGTACAGAATATTAATTTCAACGATTATCCCCACTTTGCCATTTAGCATCGGAGATCAACATCTCAATAATTAACCACAGCTCCGGACTCATAAATAAGTCCTTACAATTTAACACAACATGGTTTTTACATCAACAACAGAGTTATAAACATATAACAAATAGCATATACATATCAGATTGTATTCCACATAAAAGCTTCAAACTACTACTGAAAGTCCAAAACTTTTCGCAAGCTACTGTAGCGAAAAGCTACACTTTTCGCAAGCCAAAGCTGCGAAAAGTCCACTATTCGCAACCCACTGTTGCGAAAACCTTACTTTTCGCAACCCTCTATTGCGAAAACCCCCACTTTTCGCAACCCTCTATTGCGAAAAGATTACTGTTCATCGTCACTTTCATCTGTTAAGCCAGTCTCGATTTTTCTTAACCATTAAGCATTCTAAGTGGTTCAATAACAAATACAACACCTCGATTAACATTCTCATTGCTTAATTTTAAAGAAAGTTGAATAACTCACCTTAATGAAACTGAGCTCTGATCGATATCTTCACAGCTTCAATTAAATCTTCCCAAAACAGTTCTAAACAAATAATTATGCAATTAATTAACTTCCTTACAAGAATCAGTAAAAGGATTCAAGTTTCTTACCTCAATTTTGAATCAAAAGCTTACTTTCTTCTTCTCCTTCTCGATATCTATCTCTCTGTCTCGTTCTCTCTATATTTCTCTGTTCTAAATTATTTTTCTTTTTGTTAAACAAATAACCAAGGAAATCAGTATTCAAATACTGATTAATCCCCATGTGACACCTCATTTTAAATTAATGAGTCATAACCCACTTTCCACTATATACCCCAAACTTTCAAAAGAATGACACTACAAACCCTCAAACTTTAAAGAAATAACATAACACACCTCATGCATAAATAAAACTCATAATAATAACCCTTAAGTTAATATTCTCAAAAGAAATCTTTAAACTTTCAACATTTGTATTTTAACCCTAATTGAATTATAATACTCTATATAATTCAAGGTTACTCCAAATACAATTTCATTCTAAATCTTATTTAAAATAATAATAACAAAATTTAGGATGTTACAGGAGAGCCCTAAACTTGCTTACGTTAGCAGTTCCAAATCACGTATACAACAAAATTGATAGTTGAAAGTTTACAAAATCTGCAAGTTTCTGCAAGATCTCTTGAGACAAAGCTCAATCAGTGTATAAGGGTTCAATGCCAAAGAAAGCGAGACTCTGACTCAATCCTACAATAGAGTTTTCGAATGATTTGAAAAGGAACGGGCTCAATCAGTGTATAAGGGTTCAATGCCAAAGAAAACAGTTTATGATATTAACTACAAACTTTTTTAAAATTATGAAACTAGAGTGGGATACTTATTCAGTTAATCTGCAAATGAACAAGAATATAAGTGAGGAAGACATTCATGTTCTGTTTTGTATTCTGAAATCAGCATGAAGATAAAGTCAAAGAGATTGTTGCCGAGAAAAGATGGCCACTCATTCTTTGGATTTATCTACTGAGAAACAAAACAGATTTAAGTCTAGCTCTAGTTCTAGTTCTAGTTCTAAGCATTCAAGAGATTCTTCAATGCCAGAGATTGATTGTAACAATTCAGATGATGGTGGTGATTCAGATGAAGATTTGAGAAGGATAGTGGAAAATATTGGTTTATTAACCAATACATTTAACAAAAGATTTGGGAAGAAAGGGTTTTTCTCAAAACCCAAATCTGATCATTACAAGGTTGATAAATATAGAGGCAAATCTGATGAGAGATCTAAATTTTATAAGAAGAGTATGGAGAAAGAAGAAAGACAAGGAAGGGAAGAGAGAGAAGAAATGAAGGATACTCGTTGTTTCTACTGTGGCAAACCGGTAAATTTCGCCAGGGATTGCAGATTCCGTATGGTGAAAGACTCAGATTGTTACTCAAGGAAGGCTCAGTTGGTGAAGAACAAAGAAAAATGAAAGGTGTTAATGGCTAAGGAGGGGAACTGGTTAGATGATACCTCCGATGAAGAGTCAACCACTTCACTCAGATTCACTACAACATGATGGCTACTTTGAATGAAAGATACACATTCCTAAGGAAATATCATCTGAAACCGAGTCTAAGGTACCTCCTTCTTCTGAAACTGAT
Organism: Saussurea involucrata; assembly: GCA_033807775.1. Classification (NCBI taxonomy): domain Eukaryota; kingdom Viridiplantae; phylum Streptophyta; class Magnoliopsida; order Asterales; family Asteraceae; genus Saussurea; species Saussurea involucrata. Next base: position 31,781,444 of record CM066323.1, read on the forward strand.
AATGATTCATCTTTTGAAATTAATGCTAATTTAATGTCCCAAATAGCAAACATGAAACTTGAATTTGTTGAATTAAAAAGAAAAATCAAAAGAGAAAAGATTTAGTCAACAAATTTAGAGATGAAAGTGTTATTTACAAAGATTTAGTTGAGAATTGTGAAAAACAAAAAACTAATATTCGATATGAGAAAGTTGTTTTAGAAGAAAAACTTTTTGCATTGAAAAACAATTTGACTGTTATAGAAGATGAAACAATTAATAGTCGGTCACAATATGAAATATGTTTTGATGAAAGAAATGATATGTACAAAAAGATCAAACAAATAGAGGATTTGACTTATAAATGTGGTCAGACTCAACAAACTCTGAATCTTCTTACTAATAATCCCGAAGGCACAAGATTCTATAATCCTAAGATGGGTTTTGGTTTAGGTGAGAACAATGTTTTGAAAAATGCCCCTAAACATCTTTATAATTTTGACAAAATGGGTGAATTTAAAGAAAATATTCATTAGATTCATGAGACTTTTGTTAAGTCTGAATGTTGATTATCTAATTCTTCTTATAAAGGGAAAGATATAATAGATAATGAAAATAAATATGAAAATAGTGAAGTTCATTGTCATCTACTTTCAAAAATGTGGAATTCAAATATGATGATTTAAATAAAACTTATAAAAATAGAAAACCTCACTTTTCTTACACCGAGTATGAGTCCATTTTTCCCACTGAAAGTAAGTATGTTGAAGCTTCCACTGAAGTCAAAGAGTCTTATGAATCCAAGTGTAATATTGATGCTTATATTCAGGACTCTGAAGACACTGTTAAGATTTATGAGTCTATTTCTCCCGATCTTTGTGATGAGGGTAAGATTAAGAATAATACTGAATTGAAGTAAAGGAATCAACGTCTGAAAAATTATCTGAATTCATCAATAATATGTCATTGCTTGCAAAAACACCGTCGATGCAAGCAACATTGCCAAATTATTCTTTAAGGAGGTAGTTCGCTTACACGCTATCCAAAGACCATCACTTCCAATCGTGACACAAAGTTTTTGAGCCACTTTTGGATCAATATTTGGCGTTTATTCAGTACCATACTGAACTAAAGTAGTACCCCTCACCCTCTATCCGCTGGCCAAACCGAGGTGATGAACCAAACATTGGGAAACATGCTTAGGAGTATATGTGGTAATAAACCTAAACAATGGGATCTTGCTTTACCATAAATCGAATTTGCCTATAACAACACCATTCAATCGGCGACGAGTTGTTCCCCTTTTTCTTTAGTATACACCTCCACTCCCAAGCATGTAGTTGATTTACTCAAGCTACCACGACTTCAAGAAGCAAGCATTGCGACATAAAATATGGCTAAGGACGTGCAAGCCATTAAATAAGAAGTCAAAGAAAGACTCGAACTCACAGATACAAAGAATAAAGTTGTCGCCGATATGCAACGACGAAGGGAGACCTTCAATGTGGGAGATGAAGTCATGGTATTCTGACGAAAAGAACGATTTTCGGTTGATACTTACAACAAGTTACAAGTGAGAAAATACGAGTCATTCAAGACTTCAAGGAAGATAAATGACAACGCAAACGTGGTCACCCTTCCCGACTCACCACACATCTCCAACACCTTTAATGTTGTCGACATCTATGCATACCACGACGATAACGAGTTTCTTCCTAATGAGAACTCGGGATCAAGTTCTTCGGGGGTAGAAGAGACTGATGTAGAGCGATTAGCAACAAGGTTCGAGGAGAACCCATGAATTCCAAAGACTACCGCGAGTTACCATGCGACTTAAGTCGCGTGAAAAAATCGCCCGAGCATGGATTGATGTATTTCTTGACCTGATCGATCTCCTACTTATTTTTAATTATATATTTAGTTAGATAAAAATTATCTTCTCCATAGATCGTTTTGGTTTATGATTATGTTTTTCTCTTTAGTTATCTGTAAGCCTAGTTATATATATATATGATTGTTTTCTTTATTGTTTTCAATCAATTATCAGTTTTTAATAAAGTTCTCTTAGAGAGTTTTAGATTTCTTCATATTCTTGAGTCTTACGCTTGTAAACTCACAAGTCCTTTTGGGTTTGACGTTTGTCAATCCTTTCGTGTATTCCCTACTGCGTCAGAACTGCAAGCCGCTTCATAGGTTAACCAAAACTTCATTATTTTTCGAAACTAAAACCATAAACATAATTCCCTTAAATCGCTGATTCCAAATGATGCGAGTTTTACCTTTATACTCAGGCGTACAAGAACTGTTAGCATCAATGGCGAATGCTAATGTCGGCGTACAAGAACTGTTAGCATCAATAGCATTTAAGACCATCCGCAGACCTGCAAGATCATACTCCTTTCACAAGTGCCACACCAGCTTTGCAATAACACTTTCCACACACATGCAAGACCAAACTCCTTTCTAAACTAATAAATTATAATATAAATAATATTAATAATTAATATTTAAACAAACAAACAAACAAATTAAATTAATAAATTATTTGTTTAATATATAAAAATAGTTGCAAGACCTTTCAGAAATAGCAAGATCATGTGTTTGTTGCAAGGTCTTGCAAGACACATGGCATGCCATGTCATCTTGCAAGACCATTTGCAAGACGTGTGTGGATGCTCTAAGGGGGGCTATTTGCTCTTTGTTTTTTTTTATTATTTAATTGATAATCATTTCGTTTTTTATTTATTTAATTGATAAATGAAAGTGGGAAATTGACTCAAATAGCCAAAGGGACAAAGGGAAGTGACAAAATAGCCAAAACCTCTCCCGGATCACCGAAATAGCCAATGGGTCTTCACTCTGACCCGACCCGAAGAGTGCAGACCTCAATCAAACACGTGTCAATCTCTTATTGCCCCTAGAAAGTCGATTTTTCTTAAAAAAATAATTTTTTAACCTAGGTCCGCAATTTGCGGACCTAGGTCCGCACTTTAAAAAATTGTTTTAAACAAAAACTGTCAGTGCGAGTGCGGACCTATTGGATATTTGTGCAAAACCCAGAGAGAAATGGCCAAGAGAACAATTTCTAATGGGAAAATCTATTCACACCCCCCTGCCACCATTTCACATACCCACTCTCTCACATGCATATTTTTTAATTTTTTAATTTTAAATTTACATTTTACCCCCTAGACTTATTTAATAAATTTACTTTACCCCCTGCCACTTTTAATAAATTTACTTTACCCCCATGCCACTTTTTGTATTAATTTTTTATTTAAAACTTACATTTTACCCCCTAGACTTATTTAATAAATTTACTTTATACCTTTTAGTTTTTTATTTTTTATTTTACACCTTTATTATATTAACACATATAATCGTATATTAACTAAAATACGTTAAAAAAGATTTTTTAATTTTAACAAGTTACGCCATTATAATCTTAACTAAAATACGTTAAAAATTTACTTTTTATTCCAACAAATTCCAACTTGATTACTCATTTAAATCAATATATTCACGAGTACGAGTACGCTCTATATATTCTTCACACATATCAAATCGACGTTGGTATGGGACGATCCATGTACTTGCATCTGGAAATCGACAACATGCCCAATGTTGTGTGAGTGTGGGCATTGGGTATTCTACGTTTAATACCACTTTTATGTAATGATTACCATTAACATGCACTATTGCAATTGACACGTGTTCGGATGGTGACGGCGGTTGTGTCCTGAATGGTAAGTATGTCACATTACCTGCCATATTGAGAACATGTAGTATGACATTGAACTTTGAAGCAGCTAGAATTCCCATTTCAGGCATAACGATCCAATGCATAGGTGGTGCAAAGACGCCCTTCTGGAAAAAATTCAACGCTTCGTAAATTCTTGGATACTCGTCCCTGTCAAACACACAAGAGTAATACCCTTGATACTCAGTTAGTTCAAAAAGTAACTCTCTACGGATTTTGTCCCATTCGTCTTCATGACCACCCAGACAACTAGATATGGCTCGAAATCCACAATTTCCATCGCCCAATACATCTTGTATTTGTAAACCCCACCATGTTCACAGCAAAACACGACTTTATAAACAACTTCATTTGGATAAGACTTTGATCTTTTGACATTAACAACACAACCAACCGAACGTCCCACATTGCGCACCCATACAGTAATTTCTTCTCGAGAACTGAACACCTGAAATTATTATATTTTGTTATAACTTTCACTTGTCCACGTAAGTATTAATAAATCTAAATGTTAGTTATCATAATATTGTACCTGGTCGGTGACAAATTCTGGTGTTCGTGTCAAATCTTCTTCCATGTTTGTCATCTGCAACTTTGATATATATATATATATATATATATATTCATATATATATATATATATATATATGTATATATATATATATATGAAGGATATATAGAGGGATTGAGTTAGAGTGAGACAGGGAGAGAGTGAGAGTAAGAGAAGGAGAGAATGAATGAATTCGGATGAAAATCGAATGAACGATTCGTTCGATTTATAATGAATTATTTTTACTTTATTTCAAATCAATAACTTTTCTTTATTTCAAATCAAATTATTTATCGAGATATATATATATATATAGATATATATATATATAAAGATTTTTTTTTTCGTATATATGATATATAATAAAACAATTAAATCAAAAATATTCAATATTGAGCTCATTTCGAACGTATCGAAGAGACGATTATAATGGTGTAATTTGTTAAAACATGTTGGTCTCACGTGAACCCAACCCCTTGTAAAAATAATAGCAAGTTTAAGGGTATCTTGCAAGATCTTGATAATTTAGCAAGTTTAAGGGTATCTTGTAAAAATAATATATATATTATGTTAATGCGATAGGAGTCTAAAACAAAATTGAAAAAAATAAGAGATGTACCATAAATTAAATAATTAACTATAAGGGTATGAATTATAAATATTAAAAATATTTTTATGTAGTATATATGATATATAATAAAATAATAAAATCAAAAAAATTCAATCTTGGACTCATTTCGAACGTATCGAAGAGACGATTATAATGGTGTAATTTGTTAAAATTAAAACGTATTTTTAACGTATTTTAGCTAATATACGATTTTATGTGTTAATATAATAAAGGTATAAAATGTAATTTAAAAATGTAAAAGGTATAAAGTAAATTAATTATATAACTTCAGGGGTATAAACTGTAAATATGAAATTGGAATTCGGTTTGTGAGAGGAGTGGTGGCCGACAATTGTAGCAGGGGGTGTAAATAGTAACACCCTTCCTATTATTATTATTAAAGTTTGAAAACACATCATTAAAGCTAAAAATTAAATAATTTTTTCCTATAAAATTTGATGTCATTTTTGGTTTAAGGAGTTATAAAACCTATTTTATGGTAATATATATATATGATATACAATATTGATATTTATATTGACGTAATTTATCTTATAGTTATAATTCTTTGAAAATAATATAGTTAATTTGATGATAAAAAACTATTTTAGCTTCAATTCGCATTATATTATAAAAACACATATTTCATTTTAAAATTTTACAAACGTACAAAAACCACAATATTCATGGTTTTGTTTTTCTTTTATTTTTTATCAACATTTATCACACCTCAAATTTCCTCTCAAAACTCGCAAGCCTTACGACAATAAACATTATTGATATCTCGCACTAACGTTTCGTTTGAATATCGTAAATCAACAAGCTAAATTTATTTCGTCTGACATCTTCCAACCCCCTTAAGCTAGAATCTTGGCTCCACCCCCTGTTTAGCATAAAGGTGGAATCAAGACCAATCAATGAACTAACCATTTTATAAAAACTAATTACTCAAACATTAAGGGATCGTTTACCATACGTTTACCGATGAGCGTGATAAAGACCAATTTACCTGGTAAGAGACAGGTCAACAACCGAGGTTCTTACTTGGTAAGTAATTAAAGAAGTAGGTTCTTACCCGACTAGCGCTTATCGGGTTAAGAGATGCCCTCCAAATAGTCCATTTTGATTGCCAAACATGTTACATATATGACACAGTAAGAAAACATGATACAATCACTTTTAGCAATAAATACTTACTCGTTAAATACTTGATAAACAGTTGTTAGAGATAAAAATCAAGAATTAATTGAACTTTTGAACCATTGAACATTTTATCATATCTCATGGAATGATGAAAATTGCTTTACTTGTCACTAAAAATAGTCTTTCTCACCAAAACAAACTATATATATATATATATATATATATATATATATATATTCTAATTTCTCGTGTAAAAGTATATTAATTTACGGATATATTTTGCGGTGGACATTATCTTTTATGGGTCAATGTTATCGTCTCTTTGGAGATAAGTTTTCCAAGGGTTGTTTCACCAACTATGGCCGTGTTTGGGATTGCTTATTTTTTTGACTTATTTGCTTATTGCTTTTCTTCATCACAAATAAGCTATTTTTAGTATTTGGATTGAAAAATTAAAAAAAATTATGTTTTTTCCTAACTACAAATAAGTTGTTTTTGATAAGTTAATTCATTCTAACTTATTTAAAACTGTTTATAACTTATTATATTTTTGCCTCCAACTATTTTTTATTACGACATAAGTTGATAAACACTTTTAAAAATAAGCCTAAGTTATTTTAATAAGCACCCCTATATGTCATTAAACTATATAAAGAAAAGCTACAACTTTCGTGTACATTTTTGGAAGTGATCGTAAAGATAAAATAAATAAGCATCATGCGAGGTCTGTAATCGAATTAAACCTTCGTAAAGATAAAATAAACCCGAAACCGACGGTGAAAACCGAAAACCGAACGTTTCGGGCCGGGTTCGGGACCTCTTAACTGGGACGGGGTGGGGATCGGGGATGTTATCGGGGATTTTAACGGGGGCGGGGACCATCTCACCGGCCCGGCCCGGCCCGATATAATATATATATATATATAATATTATTTATATATACACATTTTTTGTTGGCTACAAGATAAATATATATGTACTTAAAGTTCAAGCCTAATTCAAATCATATTGGGTATTTGGGGGAATATGTGATGTGAAAGGAAATCGAATAGAGAGCAAAGGTGCCTCTCGTTTGAAAGAAGAAAAAGAAAACAAAATCTTTTAAAGAAAGATGATGATCGACTTTCAGTTCTTGGGAGACTCAAGGGATAACAACTATTTAGAAAGGAAATTGTGTTTTTTGTGTTTGAGAAACATGTGTTTTTTTGATTTGGTTCGGGTTCGGGTCGGATTTGGTTCGGGTTTGAGGAAAACCAGTGGGTAATGGTGCATTTTTTTCTTAACGGGTTCCCCAATGGGAACGGGGAAACCGCGGGGACCCGATGGAGATCCCCGATAAGATCCCCAACAGGGATCGGTACGGTTACGGGGACAGGGATGTTTATCGGTTTTGGGGACGGGGATCTTAAAAACCGTCCCAAAACCGACCCGTTGCCATTCCTAATCATGCATGCGAGGTCGAGTTTCAAATTAAACCTTGTGTACCACCGTCGTCTGTTAGCTCAACAAAATTTATATTACTTATTTATGACATATATAATAGTCTGGATTCACATTAAACCTTGTCAGAGATAAATAAATAACCCTTTATTTCATGAAACTGTTTTTTCAATATATTTTGTTAATATAAACTAGGGTGGGTACCGCGCGTTGCGCAATAGTGATAAAATCTTTAGATAACATTGAAGTTAAATGGACCGATGATTATATATATATATATCAAAATAATAAGAATCAGTTGATATGAAGTTGTTCGTAATTTTTAGTTGTTTCTTTATATATATATATATATATATATATATATATATATATATATAATTAAATAATACATAAGAAGTTCTACGTCATCAAACTTTGTAATTGACTCAAAATGATAAAAGAAGTGAGTGAGACTATTGATTATAATAATGGGGTGTATAATTAGTATCGTTTTGTAATTACTCGTAATATATCGATTTATCTCTAACATATATTCCCATATAATAATTATATTCACGGTACAAACATAATATTGCTACCTAGTTTTGTTTAATTGTGGGGCATTTTGGTAAATTGCTTACATTAGTAGTGATATTAAATGTAATAAGTATTGATTTAATTAGTGAAATTAAATGTAATAAATGTATTATTTATTAATGAGAGAGTCAGTAATAAGTATTTGATTATAAATTAAATTTATTTAATGATATTAAATGTAATAAGTATCTCATTTATCAAAGAAGAGGTTAATAATAAGTATTTAATTACATATTGATTCTAATTTTATTTATATATATATTGGTTCTAATTCATTTATATTTATATATTGCTTTCAATAGAACTTTATATAATAATAATTTTTTTATTTTATGTATTGATTACTTTATATATTAACTTAAATTTCATTTATACAATGAGTTTTTATATATGTTGAATATATATATATATATATAAAAAGTAATATAACGTAATTAAAATACCCCAAGTTTGACTCATCCTTACCAAAATACCTAAAATCTCGATCACTTTATCAAAATAGCCCAAAATTCCGCGATGGGCCCTGCGATCGCGGGCTAGGGCCTACGTGTCACCCATGTTTGGCCAAAGTGTCCCGCGGAGCCCCTCAACTATGGCCGCGGTGACACTTTTGGTCCCTCCCCCGTGGAGTTTGCTCGCGATAGGCCCGCGATAGGCAAACAAAATTACACTTTTGGCCCCTGTATTTGAACGAATCTTGCATATGAAAGGTTAGATCAATTAAATATGTATAATTATTTTTTAATAATTACAACATACATGAAACATTTAATAATTGGATAAAAATAAAAACAATCACCCAAGCATTCTCAAAATGCCAACATATATATTCTTTTAGCTTATGATAATATATTGATGCATTGATTGTTGTGTAAATAAAAAATGAATGGTAAATAAAGCTAAAGTTTTTAATTATATTGATTGTTAAACTAATAAAATAAAAATAATTTGTAACTATATTGATTATTGTAAATTAAAATTAAGGGCAAATAAATGTTAAATGTTAAATTAATAAAAAACAATAATCTTTATTTCGTATTTATTATGTAAATAAGAAAAATAAAATAAAATGTTTAGTGATCAATACGTTGAGTTTAGAAAATGAAAAGTACATTCCTTTAATGATATCTTTTTATTTTAAATTAACTCATAAATTGAAGAAAATAGTAAATAATAGGGAAATTAATTAAAATACCCTAACTTTGACTCTTCCTTACCAAGAATCCACTTTTTTTGTTTAGTCACAAACTTTTTCCAATCTTTTCCTTTCCATCATCATCAATTCCTTGATTTTTTTTGGCAGTTTGGGTCAAAATTTGTATTAATGCATGAGCTACATGAACATGATTACATAGCATTACACTAAGTTTTTAATTGATTGTCTCGGCTACATTGTTAACAGTGGTATCGATCTTATTAAATTGTAGCAAGATTTTGATGTTGAAACTTATAAGTTGTATGAAGCAAAAAAGTAAATTCACAAAATGAAATCGATCTAACTTTGAACATAATTCAAAATAACTGGAGGTCAATAAAACAAATTTGAAAAATATTAGTCGGTTTATATTTTAATAGAACATTAATTTTCCAAATGAACACTCAAAACATATTAGTATATATCAAATCAAGAAACGAATATAAAAAAGAAGATCTATTGTACTTTGCGGGTAATAATGTAATATCAAAGTAACTAATACACAAATGTTCTTTTAGCATTGTGGGTTACATTCCTGAAAAGAAAAAGACAAAGAAATGAGAATTAAGTTAGCAATAAATCACGAAATTACAAAATAGACAAAATCAATAACACATTGAAATTGAAGGAATACTCGAATGAAAGACTTACATGTATCTTGAATGTTCTTCGACATATTTAGATAACTTGTTTCCCTTGTCACTTACTACAAAATAACAACATAAAAAACATATAAAGTCAATACAATAGCATGCTTTATGTTGGTTGTTTCATCCATAAATAGATGTAAAAGTGAGAATGATCAGGTAGCAATATTAAGCACAATATCTTCAATAGATTGAGAGAATTGAAACAATATTAGAATGAAGAACAAATTCTCTCTTGGAGGCCACTCTCTAAAACACACACACACACACTCTTGGTGGCTATACACAAATGACCTCACACCCTCACAAACCCTAACAATTGGGTTTATATACCCTTTGACCAAACCTAGCTATTTTGACTTTGACTATAATTGACTAATTACAATTAGTCCTAAATCTTGGATACATTGTGTACTAACAATCTCCCCCTATGGATTCAAGATTTAAAAAATTATGACGCTAGTCTTCAGCACTTTATTCTTCAGATCTTCAACACTTTAAATCTTCGACGAATCTGCAGATAGGCTTTTATCTTCAAGAATCCACTTTGGCGGTTTTAATCTTCATTTAGGCTCTTCCGAAACAAATAGTCAACAAGTCTTGAAACACGAACTTCAAATTTGAGAAAAGTTGATAAAGGTCTTCAAACAAAATCTTTATAATCTTCAAATCATTGGTCTTTTGGCAAATTCTTCAGTCTTTGAATTATGAACATGATTTGAGGTTTCAACGGGCTTTGAGCTTTAACACATTCTTGAATAATCTTTAAGCACAAACTGTCTTTGTATCTTCACACATTTAATCATCTTGAACAAACTGTCTTGAACTTATCTCTTGGAAACACCTTATCTTGAACTTCTTTGACTTTGGCAAATATCAACATTAACTCTTGGAAATTGAAATATTTGAATTATCTCCCTCTTTTCTTCTGTTTGATATTTCTCCCCCTTTTTGATGATTGTGAGCATCATGATCATCAAAATTCTTTACGATTTCAGCAGTGTTTGAATACCAGAAACAATCTCCTCCTTTTGATCTGTATAACCGTCAATTGCAAAAATGTTTATCCGAATCTTTTCAAATTCAGATAATATAAAGTGGTAACCCTGAAACAACGGATGAATCAGTTAAAATGCTTGTAAGTTGCACAAAGCCACTTAGTACAACAGATGTACTTTGGAAAGGAGCTTTTTTGATGTTCACTCCTCCAGGGCTTCCATTCAATCATCGAAAAACACAAAGGAATTTCTATGAACGTTATGACAAGAAAACATATTCCTTGTGTGTACGTGCAAGTGTAGAAATGATTGAAGCAACTTATGCTTGATAATAGTTAGGCTCAAATTGTGTAAACTGTTGAGACAACAACACGTTTTCCACAGACTCAATGTGCATGAATGAAGAGCGAAGGTGGGGCAAACTTCCTTCTTTTCAATATCCAAACCTTCCGAGTGAAGATTGGATAGATAATATGTTGCATCCCCAAGAAAATTGAAACATTTCTTTGTTGAGAAAGAAATGAGTAGCTGGTGGGGTTTAATGCAAGAGTTGGCATGGGCTAGTTGCATGTTTCAATGACGGTCACCAAAGAATGTGAACCAATCAGCAATGTGGCTGCCCGGCTCAGAAAGTGGCTGGTGCAGAGTTCTCGTATTCTTTTAACTCTGTTCTCACACCCTCTTTCTGTTTTTAATCAGCTCACTTCTAACCAAACTCTCTTTTTCATTTTACTTCAGCACAATGAGATTACTCAACCGGATGAGTTATCTCCCCCACTCTTTGATTTCGACCCCTCACCCCTCAATCACTCAAGGATAACTTCTTGGGTAGGAAACACTGGTTAACGTGGATCCATAGAAGTTCTTTTAAGCTCTCACACTGATTCCCATGAATGTTGTCCTAAAAGATATGTTGCTCAACAGTTTATCTTGAACAAATATGAATCTCAGCTTTTAAATTACATTGTCATCAGAATGTATGCTCCTCAATTATATCATGAAATATTTGAGCATTTGAACGTTGAAGTTTTCACACAACAAGAATATTGAATGAATGAAATGAATTTGAAAGGCTTGTTTGTGAATCTGACAATGTATCAATCAGATCAAATATGAAGGATATTCATTAACGCTTAGGGTATCAAAGAATTGAATATTTTGTTTATATGAACAAATATAAACAACCTTTGAATGAAACGCTTAAGTTCTCACGCTGAATGAATGTATGATGCTCAACAAAATTGGAAATTCAAACGGGAGTATTACCATCGATAAAGTTGTTTCGTTTTGAGACGTGGTAATAACAAAGTCAATATGAAGCTGAACCGGTGTGTATGAATACTTGAAAGTATATAGACAAGATAATACGCAAGTATTAATCTTTGGAAACACACGGTCAGAAATAATGATGTAATCTGAGATAATCATGAAAAACATTAAAAATCACACTTCTAAAATTATAAAATCTGTTTGAATTAGAGAAGTGGTTTGAACATTTAAGAACACGTTTTTCATGCTTGAAAGTCGTTCTTCTTTCAAACAATCTCAGATTAAGTTCAGAAGATACTTACGGTCAAATGTATCAGCTCCCCCTCAAATTATGATCGACTGATTTAAAATCGGATAAGCTCCCCCTCAAAATCTGCAAAGATTTTAATTTGACAAAATTAGCACATGTAACAGTCAAAGTGTAAAAACAATTAAGTACGAGTTCTAAACTGATGTGTTTAGAAGTCAAACACATTGAAAGCTCGGGGTTCTAAACTGAAGTGTTTAGAAGCCATAAACATCATTGAAGTCCGGGTTCTAAACTGATGTGTTTAGAAACCATAATCATCATTGAAGTTCGGGTTCTAAACTGATGTGTTTAGAAACCATGATCTCTTTGAAAAGCGGGTTCTGAAATGAATTATTCAGAAACCATAATCTCTTTGAAAAGCGGGTTCTGAACTGAAGTATTCAGAAACCATCATGCTCCCCCTACAAAGAAGCATATAGAAAGATTTATCAATAAGCACAAATATATGAAAAGTATAGAATCTCTTCCCCTGAAATTATGCAGATGGTTTCATCACAGATACTCTTCTTCAAATTGCACCCTTCTCTTCTGTTTTCCAGTCATGTGTGTGGTAGTAATTGGGCATTCAACACCGCACATGATAAACCTGCAAAACAGATTAAGTAGATTTTGGTACCCATTGCCAATTGGGTCTTGGCTTGTTATGTGCAGATCGATTTGAAGGAATATTGTAAGTACCATACCAGTACTGAACATCTTCTTTCTTAACAAAATCATTAGTTCCACAATAAGAACAACATATGTGCTTTTGTGCTAACCTAATCAAATGATTTGCAGAATAGATAAGATTAGGTTTAACAAAAGACTTACCTTTCGGAGCATTGTTCTTCTTGTTCACCGTAGGTGGAGGAACAGATGACTTTGGGGCATCTCTTTCAGGAGTAGATCCTTTTACCTTCCAAACCATCTTAACAGGCTTAAAGATAGGAGTATCTGAACTTGAAGCAGCATGGTTATAGAAAAGATTAGAAGAGCGCATCTGATCCTTTGAAGAAGTGCTTGATTTGACGGACGTTGCCGAAGAAAGATGTTCATGACTTGAACCAGAAGCAGTTGAATCATCATACGGCGATTGAACAATAGTATCGACACTAGATTGTTCAGATAATTCAACGATGTTAATTGCTTCCAATTTCTGAACCTTGTCGGACAAAACATTCCTTTCTCGAGAAATCAAATCAAATTTCTTCTGTAGATCAGATTTGATCTTCTGCTCTTTCATAGCTTCCGTTGCTAAAGCAGATAATCTCCTTGTTAGCTTTGAGATTTCCGCCTGAAACATCTTTCTTTCATCTGAATATACATCTTTCACACTTTTCGCTTGAAAGTCTTTAATTTTCTTCTTTTCAGATTCTTTTATTTCGATGTCTAATTCTTTCTCCAAATTAGATATTTGCATTGAAAGCTCAACACTTTTTGATTCAAAAACTTTTCTTTCAGTGTCATACTCAGACATCTTTTTCTCAAGCTTTTCCTTTTCTAAAAATAAAACTTTTTCAAAATCGGAGTTTTGACTTGAAAGTTTTATGCATCTAAGCTCAATACTTTTCTTTTATTCAAAACATTTCTTTGAAAAATCAGAAAACTTCTTGCCAAAACTTGTTCTTTCATTTGCAAAAGATATTCTTTGTTTTGCTAGTTCTTTTCTCTCTTTTGTAATCTCCATTTGAAAATTGGAAATTTTATTTGCAAACTCAGAATTCTTATGCGTCAGATCAGCATTTTCAGTTTCCAAAGCACTTCTTGCTTTTTCCTCACTCTTCTTCATCTCATCTCTTTCTTTCTTAAATTCATCTCTTTCCTTTCTCATCACTTGTTCAAGATCAGATATTTTCTTTGTTAGCTCGGTATTCTTTTCCTCTAAAGAAAGCATCAGATTTGCTTTAGATTCACAATCACACTTCTTCACACCAACTTGTGTTCTCAGAAAGTTAAACGTGTTTATATAACCTTCAATAAGTTTATTTTGTTCTGCAATTTTAGCCATATATTTAGAATTATCGCTCTGAATTAGGCTAGCTCTTATACTTTCTTTTTCAAGTTCCTTTTCTAAATGATTTATCTTCTGAGAATCACTCAACCAACTTGGATATTTCGACATTGTTACCTGAAAAGTTAAAATGAAAGATCGTTAACAGATACTTCGTGAGAAGTAGAATTTGTGCGCTTGAACGATCAGAGAAAAACACGATTAAAGTCAGAAATTTTTTCAGAAATAAAATTTGAAAAACAAATTGTAAATTTGTCTCAAAAAATTAATTCCGAAAAAAATTAATGCGGAAAACTGGACTTTAAATCATCAAACCTGCAAAATATGAGAAAGATATATCAGTTACGGATAATTGCAGGCAAAAACTGATAAAAACGATGAAAAATGAAAAATAATGAAGAATAAGGACTAAAACTGACAACTTACGAAACTAAAATGAAAAACAAGGACTAAAAATGTAAAAATCTAAAAGTTAAAACTACAGGGGCTAAAAAAAGATAAACTCTAAAAGTTAAAAACTAAAGGACTAAAACTGACTTAACCTAAAACCTAAACTACAGGGACTAAAACTGCTAAACCCTGAAACTAGAAGTCCAGGGACCAGAAGTGTCAAACTCCTAAACTAATTAAATGGACTTAACGGACTCTTAACGAAAGGACCAAATTTGTAAGAGATCTAACGGGAAAACTAACGGAACTGTTAGTAAAACGACTCTAACAAACCTAACGACCAGTTAACAGAAAAAAGACTCAAATTGATATAAAACTAACGGCCCTAAATGAACTCTGACGGGACTTGACGGAAAAAGGACCAAAACAGTAACAGATTTAACGGAGACTTAACGGAATCCGTTAAGCATTGTTCATCATCGCCTCAACCTCGATTTTTCAGATCTGAGCTTCGATTTTGTTCTGTTTTACACGTTCAAATCAATTCCTTTTGGTTTCTTTACGTTCTTAGATCACAAACCAACGATTTTCACGAAAAAACCGAGATTATACAACGAATTCCGGCAACCCATGAAATTTCCGGCGAGATTTGGATTTTTCGGCGAAGTGGATTGCGACAACAGGTGGTTGCGATATCGCAACAGCTGAAGTCGCAAAAGCTGAAGGCGGAGAAACCGTTTTTCCGGCGATGTAAACCCAGAATCCGGCGAGATGAAGCAGTTTCCGGCGACGACAAAAACTCACTGCTCTCGTTGATTTCTCAAGGTTTTTCGATTCTGTAAATTGTAGTCTGCTCGAAATCAACACAGAAATCGATCTGTGCAACAGAATCGATCAAAAACTTATCAAAAAGGTAGATCGATTATCATTAACTTAACCTTCGATGAACGTTTCAACTTTCACGACCCAAAAAAAAAAAATTCAATTCTTCAATTTGGTGCTAGATTTCAGATTAATATGTGTAAAAGGATCTAAGACACCAAATATACCAATCTGTGAAGTCACAAATGGTCAAATTCCACTAACTTCACAAGATTGATTACCAACTTCAAAAACAAGCTTCGATGAACAACCTTAGATGAATATTTTCAGATCTGATGAATTTGAGAACCACTTCAATGATACCATTTTCAGATCCAAAAATTTGCTTATTGTTAGAAATCAACAACCAAACCGATTTGTTATAACAAGTATTAGCAAATCACATCAATAAACCAAGATTAATCATTATTTTCATATGAAGCTTCAAAGAACAAAAAAACTCACTGTTGATTTTCTAATTATTCAAAAACAATTGATTTGTTGATGAAAATCAAATTTCTAAATAGCAAACTGTTCCAATCAACAAATAGAATCGATCTATGAACTTGAAACAATCCAAACCTCAAACGATTTCTAGATGTTTGAAAATTTTCAATAAAATCTCAAAACCAAACAACTCTTCAATTTCTTCAAAATTGATAAAAATGTAGGAATGATTGCACAAATTCTTCTCTGCTAGGCTCTGATACCAATTGAGAATGATCAGGTAGCAATATTAAGCACAATATCTTCAATAGATTGAGAGAATTGAAACAATATTAGAACGAAGAACAAATTCTCTCTCGGAGGCCACTCTCTAAAACACACACACACACACTCTTGGTGGCTATACACAAATGACCTCACATCCTCACAAACCCTAACAATTGGGTTTATATGCCCTTTGACCAAACCTAGCTATTTTGACTTTGACTATAATTGACTAATTACAATTAGTCCTAAATCTTGGATACATTGTGTACTAACAAAAAGCATGCAAGATTCGTTCAAATACAGGGGCCAAAAGTGTAATTTTTTTTGCCCACCGCGGGCCTATCGCGGGCAACCTCCGCGGGGGAGGGACCAAAAGTGTCACCGCGGCCATAGTTGAGGGGCTCCGCGGGACACTTTGGCCACATGGGTGACACGTAGGCCCTAGCCCGCGATCGCGGGGCCCATCGCGGAATTTTGGGGTATTTTGGTAAAGTGATCGAGATTTTGGGTATTTTTGGTAAGGATGGGTCAAACTTGGGGTATTTTAATTAATTTCCCTATATATATCACTACAAGAAACTGCACTTTTACCGGGGGATTTGAGAAACCCGCCGGTAAAGGTAACTTTTGCCGGCGACTTAGACGAAATCCTCCGGTAAAAGTTTAACTTTTTGCCGGAGGAAAATCCCACCGGCAAAGATGCACTTTTGCCGACGCATTTCGTATAAGCCGCCGGTAAAGTTACCTTTACCGGCGGGCTTCCTAAACTCCCCGGTAAAAGTACTTTTAAAAAATTTAAACAACATTTTTACCAGCGAATTTCACCAACTCGCCGGCAAAAGTAATTTTATTATAATTAATATTTTTTGCACTTAAACTTTTGCCGACGGATTTCACAAACTTGACGGCAAAAGTATTTTTTTATTATTAATAAAAAATTTACTAACATTTTTTGCCGGCGAATTTCTAAAATCCGTCGGCAATTATATTTTAATTTTCAATATTTTATTTGCACTTTTACTAGCAGATTTTCCAGGCTCTTTGGCAAATATTTTTAAGCCGCCTGTAAAAGTTACGTTTACCGACAAATTTCTTAAACCGTCGACAAAGGAATCTTTAAAATTTTAAATGACATTTTTACCGACTACTTTCACTAACTCACCGGTGCCAATGTTGTTCATTAAGAGTAATTGGAGCCCATGAAAGCCCAACACATTTTATTAAATGTAACTTAAGCCCATGAAAGCTAATACTTGTAAGGTTGTAACCCATTAAATCTCAGTGTATGTCAATAAGAGCCACTTAAACCCATCAGACCCATTATAATTCATTATCTACTACATCTAGTATATAGGATCCATAAAGCTCCAATAAAAGTTCTTTAAGAACCATACACCAAGGTCTTACAATTCATTAAGACCTACTGAAACCCATAATGTCTAATGAGGTTCATTAATAGTTACTGAGTTAGATATGACTAACCATGGCCTATTAGAGTTCATTAAAAGCCATTGAAGCACATGATGATCCATCGAGGCCAACTACAATACATTAAGAGTCACTGAAACCCATAAAGATCTAATACATTTCATTAAGTGTCACTTAAGTCAATGAAGGCCCAATAGTTCATTAACAATCACTGAAGCAATACATTAACAGCCCTTAGAACCCATGAAGGTACAATACGTTTCATTAAATGTCACTTAAGCCAATGAAGGCCCACTAGTTCATTAAGAGCCACTAAAGCAGGTGATGATCCATCGAGGCCAATTACATTACAATAAGAGTCACTGAAACTCGTGAAGGTCCAATACATTTCAATAAGTGTCACTTAAGCAATGAAGGCCTAATAGTTCATTAATATTCACTGAAGCACATGACAATCCATCGAGGCCAATTACAATACATTAAGAACCACTGAATACCCATGAAGGTCCAATGTATTTCATTAAGTGTCACTTAAGTCAATAAAGGCCCAATAATACATTAAACGGAGATGGGCATGGGATAGGCCCAAGAAAAAACTAGGAGGGGGTTCGATTCCCCGTACCAGCCGGGGACGAAGACGAATGTGATTTACATGAACTGGGGTTGGGGTCGGATATTGTATTCTCCGACCCATCCCTGCCCCGTTGTCATCCCCCATATATATATATAGGTAGTTTCATTTGCAAACCACTTTAATTTTGCAAACCATCAATTTTATTGAATAAGATAATGAAATTGTTTAATTTGATAAAATTGATGAGATTATTTCATATACTTGTGTTTTTTATGTAAAAATGAAAACGTTTAATTAGACTGAGAAAATACATGAAACTGTATAAAACCACAAATATATGAAACAATTTTATTAAGGAAAGACTTATATGAAACAAAATTTCATCAAATCAAACATCCTCATGAACCAATTTCATTAACTTAACCAATGAAATGAAGGGTTTACACGATTTGCAAAATTAAAGTGGTTTGCATTTGATCTCTCTCATATATATATATATATATATATATATATATATATATATATATATATATATATATATATATATATATATATATATATATATATATAGAGGAAGGATCATGCGAGAAGTTAAACGTTATGCGGGAATGCGAGAAGTGTTTAATCATATATATGATTACACTGCATGTGAGTGTGTTTAATCATATATGATTAAACGTCTATGTATTGTCAATGTAACATATTCTTAATCATATATGATTAAGCTTGTGTATCATATATGATTACACACTTCTCGCATTCTCGCATTAGGTTTAGCTTCTCGTTTGAACCTGTCCCTATATATATATATATATATATATATATATTAGTACATACATATTTCACTTAACCTTTAATATTGTAGAAAAATATAAAATAAATTGAAAATATCCAAAAGTTTAAAACTAAAATCGATATGAAATTCAAAAAAAAATCAAAATTATTATTTACTAAGATTTTTCGTAAATTATTACTATGCTAGACCAATTATTATTTCAAAGTGAAAAATTAAATAAAAATGATATATGATTAAGTTAATTATTAATTTATCATTTAAAAACCAATGTAAGTTAAAACAATTAACATTTATAAATTCTATTTTCCCTCTCTTTTTTATTTCCTTTTTTCCCTCCTAAATTTTTCCCAAAATTAAAACTGTTCATTGAAAAATAAGCATCATCCCGCCTTTATCTGTAAAATCGACTAAACCCCTTTCCCGTTTCTCTGTGAAATCACCTACATCCATCGTCAATTCGCCATTGTTGTTCATCTTCTTCATAATCTGTCCCTGAACTAGGAATGACTTCCTCTCTTTTCTCAGTAGTTTCCTTTTCATCTGTTAACACTGAGTTCTCGATTACTCGACTTACAAGTCAAAAGTTAGGACCACTAAACCCTAGACGGCAATGCCTTGGAATCATCGTCTAGATCGCAATTGCAGATCCAATTGGAACGTCATCAGTGCTTTGTTGTCATCTCCAGTGCAGGAGGTATCGTCGTCGTCTCATTGCAGCGCCCGCCTGATGAACGTGCGACCTTCATTTTGTCTTCGAAGGTTTTCTTTCATCATTTTCATTCAATTGTATCATTATTTTATCTTTCGTTTTAACATCTTTCCAGGTTTTTGTTTTTAAATATATTAATTTGTTTGCCAAACATATGATAAAATTCCCCTCCCCCTTTTCTCTGTGAAATCGACAGATCCCCCTCCTATGTTTCTTGTTGACATCGACCGAAGACCACCACCATTACTCTCGACCTAAGTTCACATCAAGGTAACAATTTCAAGTACGATTTCATACTCATTCTTATTAAAAATTTCAAATTCGCTCATTGATAATGTTCTACCGGTCTAGTTCTTCATTCACTTGATATTGTTACCTATAATTGTGTGTATCCAATTTACTCATATAGTTCATCGCCCAGACTAACAGCTAGGGATGGAAGGATTGTTGAAAATCCAGTTTGTTAAATCTATCTAGGAAGCCAATTAAAATCAGATGCATCTGATTACTGTTATAGTGATGAATATGCAGTCTTCATCTATGCTTTGTTGGTCCATACTGCAATCCTTGGTTAGTCACTCATTTACTGTTTTGTATGATGGTTTCGTATTTGTATATATGTTACCATGGATTTGAAGTTTCCCGATCTGGGTTTTGTGTTTTGTTGTATGTTTTGCTATGGTTTCCTTTCAGTTTATTCAATTATCTGTTGATAGATTGTAAGTTCGTTTAAGGTTTTGTGTGGATTGCGCTAGTTAAATGTATTGTTGATCCAAACCCTCAGTGATTTGATAATGACCCTCTCTTATATACTTAGTGAAAATTGTAAGTAAACAATATGTATCAGAGTTACCGCTGATAGGAACTCTCGCTCTTTTAAATTAAACATTCAGCGAACACTGTTCATCATCAATGCGCTGAGTCTGTTCAGTCATTATGATGATCGCTGATAAGTTAGTTGTTTACTTATGATCCCTGAAGACAAGTTTCACGTCAACAAAGGTTCTACGCTGAAGTCGAAGATCAAGCTCAAGAACCAGCGACAAGTCTCCTAATGAACTGATGCGGATCAGCGAAGACTCAGATTTGTCCACTCAACGTGAAGTATCAAGTACAAGACTTCAGCTATCGCTGAACTTTATCATCTGCTGAATAGTAAATGATAATCGCTGAATCAACGAAAGCTGATCATGAAGTCCTCCGTACAAAGTACTTTTGTCTTAACCACCCTTGCACGCCTCCGTACGAAATTTCAGAAAAGAACCTCCGAAAATCTGAAATCGTACAACCACTCTGATACTACACTGTTCATCCTTACGGCTACTAAGGTTGTCAACCAAGGTCAATGACATGCAACCAACCAGCTGATGACACGTGTAAAGTATATACTGACTTGCATTAAATGCATGCAGTATATAAAGAGATGAACTCACTTCATTTGAAGTAACTTGCTAACTCTGGACAAGTTCATATCTCTTATCTCAAGATAGGTTATTATTAGTAATTTCCTTATCTTTCTTAGTGCAAGAAACCTTAGTGTTCCAACTTGTTTAGATTTAGGTTTATCCTTAATCTTGTCTCCGCAACAAGCTGCAAATTGTTAATGATTTATCAATAAACAATTTAGAAAAGTAAAATCTGTGTGTTTGTATTCAACCCCCCCTTCTACAAACTTGTATAGGCCTTCGGGACCAACAAGTGGTATCAGAGCGGATTTGTTTAATCTCATAAACAAGATCTAATCTAAGATATTTCTCTTCCTTGCTATTATCTGAAAATGGCCACCAACACAAACACAAATTATATAGACAATGGTTCTCTTGCAAAACCCCCTAGATTTTCCAGAGATAACTTCAACTTATGGAAAAATAGGATGACACTCTTCTTAGAAGGTGTAGACCCTACTATGCCTTACTATCTTGAGAATGGTCCATTCATCCCCGTAAGATTTGATGCTGCAGTTCCAGGCACTGAGAATAGACCTGCTATTCCAGAAAGGCTGGTACCTAAAGAAATCCATCAATGGACTGACGAAGATAAGAAGAAAGTAGCTATAGATACAAAAGCCAGATCCATACTATCCATGGCCCTTCCTGACGAAGTCTACCATTCCGTCATGAACCTGAAGTCATCAAAAGCCACGTGGGACACAATATGTGTTCAGTATGAAGGAACGTCTGAAGTCCAGGACTCAAGAAAGATCAACCTGGTAAGACAATACGAAAGCTTCATTTCTGGTAAGAATGAAACTCTCTCTGAAGTTCACCAACGTTTTAATTGTTTAATTATAGATCTAAAAACTGTTGGTAAGGAATATTCTAACTTTGAAGTGCTGACAAAGTTTCTAGAATGTTTACCTGAAAGCTGGGACAATTATTCCATGTGTCTCAAGCTGTCAAAGGATCTTAAATCAATGACCCTTTCAACCTTATATGGTACATTGCTGAATCATGAGCAATCTAGCCATCTTAAGAAGAATCTTGTAAAAGATTCCAAAAGCACTCCTGTTGCTTTATTCTCAGAGGAACCTTCTACTCAGCGACCCTCGGTCACTATCACTGAGTTATAGAGTAACTCTGAAAGGTCATCAGATTCTGATTCTTCAGATGATGATGAATCCTTGGCTCTCCTAACTAAAAAGTTCAGGAGATTCGCCAAGAAGAAAATGTTTAGAAAGAACAAACCTCTTTCCATAACTGACAAGCCTAAATCATCAGCTTTTGTTGATAAGGCTACTGCTACTTGTTTCAACTGTGAAAAGACAGGTCATTTCGCTAATGAGTGCAGGTCAAAGAAAATCATGAGACCTTCAGCTTTTACAAAGAAATCCTTTGTTCCAAGGAATAAAGATGACAAATACTCAAAGCTGAAGGAGAAGTATGCAAAGCTGAAAAGTTTTAAGAAGAAAGGAAAAGGCCTGATGGCTGACTATGATTGGGCTGCTTCTGATGAAGAAGCATCATCATCTGACTCTGAAGATGATGAAGCAAATCAATGTCTCATGGCCAAGATTGAAGAAGAGGAAGAAAGTTCAGACATTCCCTCCACTTCAACATCTGCCATTCAGGTATCACCTTCTTTCTTTACCAATATTGCAAATATTGATGAAGCTGATAGTCTCCGTAAGATCGATCTCATGACTAGAAGTTTATATGAAGCCATGAACGGCAAAACTGTGGTTGAAAACCAAAATCTTGATCTTGCTGAAAAGCTTAAAAACTGCCACCTTCAAATAGAAAAGCTTTCTAAAATTGAAGATGATTTTAAAGATCAAGTTTATTTAAATCAGCTAGTCAAAATCGAACGAGCAGAAGCTATCGCTGCATTAAAAGCTAAGCAAGCTACTGTTGAAGGATGGTGTAATTCTTCAACAAAGATCACTGAGATAATTAAGGCTCAAATTCCTCTGAGTGATAAACGTGGTCTGGGTTATAAATATGATACTCCAAAACCAACCACTGAACGATCAATGCTTAAATTTGGAACGTTCGTATCCTCAGTCGCTGACACTTCATCATCTCAGTGCTCCTCGTCCTTTACACCAATCCCTGAGGAAACTCCTACCTCCTCAAAAGGTAAGGAGAAAATGGTTTATTCAAAACCTACCTCTGTCTCTAAAGACAAAGGTAAAGGAATTGTTATTTATCAAAATCCTCAGAAGGGTACATTAGTACCAAAGCTGAATGCTTCTAAAGCCTCAGTGACCTACCCCTCTGGATCTAGAAAGCTGATCTCTGGATCTATTCAGCGATCTACTCCTAGACTCAGAGTGGATGTCCTTGGTAAGAAATCTGAAGAACTGAATGTTCGTCCCATTTCTAAAGCCAATAGTTTACTTGGTGCTGGCACTTCTAATTCAAAATTAAAAGCTCAGCATACAAGTGGTCCTAGAACTACTTTTAGTTATAGGAAATGTTATCACTGTGGACTTACCGATCATATTGCTAGTAAGTGCCCCACAGCCACCAAAGCTGAAAAGATAGCTAAGGTGAAGATTGCCCCCAAGGCAAAGAAGACCAACCCTGGTGCAAATCAGGTCAAGGTGAATTGTACCACTGAGGTTAAGAAATTAACCAAAGTGAAGAAAGACAAAGCTGAATCTTCAAATGCTGCGAAGACTGCTGAACCTTCCATTCCAACTACTTCCACTGACAAACGTGTTTACATGGTTAAGTGGGTACCTAAGAAAAACTAATCTTCCTTTATATTGCAGGTTAAGAAGGGTATCTGGTATCTCGATAGCGGATGCTCTAGACACATGACTGGAAAGAAAAACCTGCTCGCTGAATACAAGGAAGAGAAGGGTCCCTCTGTGACTTTCGGTGGAAATGGAAAAGGACACACCCGAGGGTATGGTGTACTTTCAAATGGTACAACCTCCTTCAGAAGAGTCGCATATGTTGAAGGGCTGAAGCATAATCTTCTGAGCATCAGTCAGCTTTGCGACATGGATAACAAAGTGATTTTCACTAAGGAATCCTGCTTTGTCTCTGACAAAAAGGAGAAGATAGCTCTCAGCGGTTATCGTTTGGAAAATGTTTATGTAATAAACATGGACTCAACAACCACTGAGAACTCCTGTTTCTTCTCAAAGGCATCTTCTGATGTTAACTGGCTATGGCACAAGAGGCTCTCACATCTAAATTTCAAGACACTGAATACTCTTTCTTCCAAAGAGTTAGTCACTGGTCTACCTCAGCATTCATACGCCAAAGAGTCTTTATGTTCAGCGTGTGAAAAAGGGAAGCAGACCAAGGCAAGCTTCAAGTCAAAGCAAGTCTCCTCAGTGTCATCTCCTCTACAACTACTCCATATGGATTTGTTTGGACCCGTTAACAAACAATCCATCGCTGGAAAGAAATATACGCTGGTCATAGTTGATGAATTCTCTCGTTACACATGGGTAATGTTTCTCCGTTCTAAGAGTGACACCCCTGAAGAACTCATCACCTTTGTTCGGAAGATGGAAACTCTGAACAATATGACTGTTCGCTCAATAAGGAGTGATCATGGAACTGAATTCAAAAACAGTTCTCTTGATTCCTTCCTTGAGAGTAAGGGTATTTCTCACAACTTTTCGTCAGTGAGAACACCGCAACAAAATGGAGTCGCTGAAAGAAGAAATAGAACAATTATTGAAGCTGCACGTTCAATGCTCAGCGATTCTCACCTGCCTACTCAGTTTTAGGGAGAAGCTGTCAACACTGCTTGTTTTACGCAAAACAGGTCGCTGATAGTTAAAAGATTCAAAAAGACAGCCTATGAACTTTTTCATGGGAGAAAGCCTTCAATCAGCTTTCTTCACATCTTTGGATGTCAGTGTTTCATACTGAACAACAGAGATGCCCTTGGAAAGTTTGATCCTAAGGCTGATGATGGAATCTTTCTTGGATACTCCTCAGTCTCCAAAGCCTTCAGAGTCTTCAACCGTAGAAGACAAACTTTAGAAGAAACTATTCACGTCACGTTTGACGAATCCCGTTCAGCGAACTCTAAACCGAACGCTGATACAGAAGAACTGAATCAATGGATGTTTTCTCATCTTGGTGATTCAGAAGATATTCCCACTCCTCATGCTCATCCAGTAGAAGATGATAGTCCCACTATCATTCCAGATATGCAGAATAGTGAAGCTGAAACATCTTGGGTCTCAGCTGTTCCTATAAACACTATACCTGCAGTTGATCCAAATGTCTCAGAAATTCCGTCTATTTCTCAGCAATCAGTGAATGAAGTGACAAATGCAAACATTCCTCTCTTAGCTGATAATCCAGAAGTAGCTGAAGCCTCATCTTCAGTTTCTCCAGTTCAGACTGAGTCAGCGACGTATGCTCCGGCTCAGCGATGGACTGTAAATCACCCAATCGATCAAATTCTTGGTGATCCCAACGCTGGTATTCAGACTCGTAGAAGTGCAGGTAATATTTGTTTATTTGTTAACTTTATTTCTCTAACTGAACCAAAGAAAATAGATGATGCCCTCAGAGATCCAAACTGGGTCAGCGCTATGCAAGAAGAGCTGACTAAATTCGAAAGAAACAAAGTTTGGAAACTCGTTCGTAGACCAACTGACAAAACGGTGATAGGCACTAAATGGGTCTATCGAAACAAGTTGGACGAACATGGTACTGTAACTCGCAACAAAGCTTGTCTTGTTGCTCAGGGATACAGACAAGAGGAAGGCATAGATTATGACGAAACTTTTGCTCCAGTAGCAAGACTCGAATTTATTCGTCTTTTCTTAGCATATGCTGTACACAAAAACTTCACTGTACATCAGATGGATGTTAAGTCAGCGTTTCTGAATGGAAAGCTGAATGAAGAAGTGTATGTGGAACAACCTCCAGGATTCTCAGATCCTAAGCGTCCAGGTTATGTTTATAAACTGGACAAGGCACTTTATGGCTTAAAGCAAGCTCCTCGTGCATGGTATGATACTCTCTCTACTTATCTCCATATTGAAAATTTTGAGAGAGGTAAGATTGACAAAACTCTATTTTTTAGAAAGGTGAAAGGTCATATCATTTTAGTTCAAATATATGTTGATGACATTATATTTGGTTCTACTAACCCTGAGCTTTGTACTCGTTTCGCTGATAGAATGAAAGATTAGTATAAAATGAGCATGATGGGTGAACTAACATATTTCCTTGGTCTTCAGATTAAGCAAACTGAAAAAGGAACCTTTATAAATCAGGGAAAATATGTTAAAGATATGCTGAAGAAATTCGACTTAACTGAAAGTTCAGCTATGAAAACCCCTATGGCACCACCGCTGACACTTGATAAGGACACAAAGGGTGTTCCTGTCAATGTCACGCTGTACCGTGGGATGATCGGCTCACTATTGTATCTTACAGCTAGCCGACCCGATATTATGTTTGCAACATGTCTGTGCGCACGATATCAAGCTGAACCTAAGATATCCCATATGAAAGCTGTAAAGCGAATCTTTCGATATCTTAAGGGTACAGCGAATCTAGGTCTTTGGTATCCCAAAGACTCAGGATTCGATCTAACCGCCTATTCAGACAGTGATTTTGCAGGTTGCAAAATGGATAGGAAAAGCACCACAGGAGGATGTCAGCTCCTAGGTGGAAAGCTGGTAAGTTGGACAAGTAAGAAGCAAAACTCAGTGTCCACTTCCACAGCTGAAGCTGAATATGTAGCCGCTGGAAGCTGTTGTTCTCAAGTCTTGTGGATGAGAAATCAGCTACTAGACTATGATCTTCAGCTCTCCAAAATTCCAATCTATTGCGACAGCACTAGTGTCATCGCTATAGCAAACAATCCAGTGTTACACTCAAAGACAAAACACATAGAAATCATATATCATTTTATCAGAGATCATGTGATGAATGGTGATATAGAACTTCATTTTATCCCAACTGATTATCAGTTAGCTGATTTATTTACCAAACCTCTTGATGAGACAAGATTCAACTTTCTCATCAGCGAGCTTGGAATGCTGAACTTTGAAGGGTAAAATCTTCAGCGGTTCACATTTGATCAGCGATACGGTTATACATTCTTGTATAGCCTTCGGGATAAAATCAACTCATATAATCCATTTCATCATCTTCTCTCTGAATAAACTTGGTTAAACTGATATCCAAGTATGTTTTCTCTCTCTGACAAATGCATGAAAATGCAAGATTTCAAAAACAAATGCATCGCTGAATATCTCTTCCTTAACAGCGATATTTTGAAAATTCTTAAAACCTTCACTGATATCTTCTATTCAGTGCTTCATGTTTTTCAAAAGAGTCCCTGAGTTTTTCAAAAAACCTCAGAGACATCCTAAAAGAATGTGAAAGGACAGTTGTGACGTCATTGCAACGGATAACACCAGACACGATTTCTTTCTGACACACGTTTGCACGTTTCGCTCAAACTTCTAATCAAATGCAAACACGTGTCCGTGTCATGATGAAAACCTTTTCCCGCTCAAGGTTTTCTCTCTCTAAAACTCCCTATATAAACAACTCTTGGTTTATATTTGTCTTTTACGCGAACAATCTTCCTCCGCAAGAAAATAATTACTGTTGCATTTGTGCTCTCAAATCTTCAAAGAACTGTTCATCATCTTCTTCATCAAAACATCAAGGTTAATATGTTCTTATCTATTATCAAATGCGTATAACTTGTTTTCGATCTTCTCATTGTTTTAACAAGATCAAACAAAAGAACTTTGTAAAATAAAATCATTTCTTTCATGGTTTTATGAACACAACCATTTCATGGTTGTTCTTCAAGTTTTAAATCTAAATCTTAAACTTGTTCTTCTTTCGTATCCAGTTTTCTTTTAGAAACTGGAATACAAGAATTTGTGGGTTTTACATTTCGTTTCAAAATCATGAAAAACCCTAATCTTCATTAAGACATTTATGTCTGAATGAAATGGACAAAATTCGAACAATCTTAATGGAAATTCTTTCCATACTAAGACAATTCTTATTTGTTAACATCTTTGGTTGAACTGATAATACAGTGAAATGGCATCTTCAAAGATCAATGTCACCGCTGAGTCCATCTCCGCTGACTCTGAGGAAGTGGACATCATCAGAGCCCCACACTCTCCAACGAGTCTCTGAAGTCCGTGGAAACTAAGCTGACTGATCTCACCACCACACTCGCCAACAACTCTACAGCTGTAACAAACGCTGGAGAAAATCTGACGAAGCTGACTACGGTGGTGGAGAAGAAGGCTTCCACAGATGACATTAAGGGCCTTGAAAAGACGCTCAACGATTTTGCCAAGGTGCTCTCTGACATCTACACTGACTACACCAGCCTCAAAAACTCATTTTCGACCGTGTCCAGCGAAGTAACAACGCTGAAGACATCGGTTGGAAAACTCGAGGGTGATATGTCAGCGGTCAAGACCGACTTGGGCTCTGTAAAGACCGACGTTGGTTCTATGAAGACGATGATCGAGACGCTGGTCAACAAGGCAAATAATCCAGCTCCTGCTCCTGCCCCTGCCCCTATTTTGGAATCTTTCACAGCCGCGGATCGCACAGAGCTGAAGAAAATCACGCCTGCTATTTTTGGCCTAGAAGACAGAATAGCAAAGCTTGAAGGTTGTGTGAAACTCTCTGGCCCAGAAGACAGAGATAACACCAACGCTGAGTCTACCCATTCCTCCCCCAGTCATCATGAGAAAGAGGGGGAGAAGAGCGCTGAACATACCGCTGAGAAGAGCGCTGAAGATCTAAACAAAAGCGCTGAAGATCTGAATAAGAGCGCTGAAGACCTTTCCCATGATGAATCTATCAGGGGAGAGAGGAATGAAGATCTAATCGCTGAAAAACCTCAGGGAGATGAAAACCCTGAGGGAACCGAGAAGCTCGCCTCTGTATCTGAGGGGGAGCAACTCGAAGAAGATGCTGAGGAATCCGAAGCAGATGATGATGAAGCCGTCGACATCCCTGATGATGAACCATCTTCTTCTCCAAAGAATGATGATGATGATGACGAAGATGACGATGATTTCTTTATCGTCAAACCTGCCCCAAGGATCAAAGCTCTTAAAGGTATTTCAATAAAAGAACCTTCAGGGGAGAAGACAAAGACAAAGCCCTCAGCCTCTGGCGCTGAGAAAGGCAAAGGCAAAGGCCTCGCTGAAGATGAAAATCTGACGATCTTGCTTGAAAAGCCGGTTTGTCAGGTACACTAAACTTTACTTATATTCCTTCCCTGAACATCTCTATACACAATCAGTTCTCTACTCCACAACCTATCTACACATCCACATTCTTTTTCTATCTTTTCTACCCAAGTTCTTCTACCCAGTTCTTATTTGTAAGATCGCTGCTTTTCAGCTAGTCCTCTCCCCTGTTTGAGGATATCGCTGAAGGCTCCACAACTGCGACTTCACCAATAATTCCAGCTGCCGCTGAAGAAATAATCCCAGTCTTGGATTTGATCTCTGAGACTGATGAACCAGAAGAACAACCTCTCTCACACAGAAACAGACCTTCCTCAGCTCCTCAAAAGCTGAGTGAAGAGGATCAAAAGAGAAGAGAAGAAATGATAAAGCGATTCGAGGATCAGCGAATCATTCTAAGGCGTGATCAACTGCCTTCAGTTCCTCCTAAGTTCAGAATTTCAAAAGCTGAATACAAGGAACACCTCAGAGCTGAACGCCTCATCGCTGAAAGAAAGGAAGCCGAAGAGAAAGACAGAGAATACGCCATCAAGCTTACTCAAGAATCTGTCAAAGACCCCAAGCTGAAACGTGTTCCCATTCAAGTCCAACGAAAGCTTTGGGAAGAAGCCCAGAAGATCGTGGAAAAGAAAACTGAAGTTTCTCAGACCACCCTGATCTGGTGTAAAGAGAAAATCCACTTCAGATATCGTCCAGCGAAGATCAACAAGGTATTCATCTCTGGAAGAACATCTATCGGAGTACCTATTGTTGACATCAAACTTTTCAGAGAAGATGGCCAAACTGAAACCTTTCGCGCTGACACTGTAAAAAGGTATGGTCTCTCTGAATGGCTGGAGATGAGGTTAGCTATCCAATCGTCACAATCTAAGTACAAGGATCATTTCGAAAAGCTGATAAACAGACAGATCGATTTGATATCTTCTTGTGTGGACATTCCTCCTCTTCCTGATCTAAAGCTGAAAAGAAAAAAGGGCTCTCCAAAGAAGAAACGTCAAGATTCAAACTCAGGTCCTGTCATACGAAATGAAACTGGAATTGGTTTCTCTCGCGCTGAAGTGCTTGGTCCTGACCCTGATCTATCTGCCCTTGACATTTCTCTGCCACCATGTGAACTTTTCGTCCCTGGTAAAGTCATCGTAATCCTTATGGAATATTCTTTCTTGACTACGACGGACGTAAATGCTTTCAACGGATCGCTGAGCTTTCAATCACTCCAATCGAACAGCTCAGAGATCTTATCTACTGGTGTGACTTCAGAAAAGACATTCAGGCACGACACCTAAAACCCTTGATTTTTGAAGAAGCGCTGAACAAAAGAAAACAAGGCGTAACGGTTCCTGACTGGATGATCCCCACTGAAAAGACGACCCTTGATGAACTTCTCATTAAGGAAGAACCTTTTGAAAACTGATATAATCTCCTTTTTCTCTATTGTATCAGTTATCCTTCTGTACTTGTAAATTATTTCGCTTGTACTTATAATCTTTCTGTTCTTCATTGTAACCTGATTCAATATTTTAAAGAAAGATTTCAGCGAACGTACTTTACTCCATCAGTACTGAAAAGATCCCAGAAAACAGTAAAAGGGACAAATATTTTATGAGTTCTTTTTATCCTTATGTTTTCATTAAATAACAATTTTCTTTGTTGCTATGTCATAATCAAATAGGGGGAGATTGTTGATCCAAACCCTCAGTGATTTGATAATGACCCTCTCTTATATACTTAGTGAAAATTGTAAGTAAACAATATGTATCAGAGTTTCACTATCGCTGATAAGTACTAAGATCTTACAGTACCGCTGATAGGAACTCTCGCTCTTTTAAATTAAACATTCAGCGAACACTGTTCATCATCAATGCGCTGAGTCTGTTCAGTCATTATGATGATTGCTGATAAGTTAGTTGTTTACTTATGATCCCTGAAGACAAGTTTCACGTCAACAAAGGTTCTACGCTGAAGTCGAAGATCAAGCTCAAGAACCAGCGACAAGTCTCCTAATGAACTGATGCGGATCAGCGAAGACTCAGATTTGTCCACTCAACATGAAGTATCAAGTACAAGACTTCAGCTATCGCTGAACTTTATCATCTGCTGAATAGTAAATGATAATCGCTGAATCAACGAAAACTGATCATGAAGTCCTCCGTACAAAGTACTTTT
Source organism: Saussurea involucrata (assembly GCA_033807775.1). Lineage (NCBI taxonomy): Eukaryota > Viridiplantae > Streptophyta > Magnoliopsida > Asterales > Asteraceae > Saussurea > Saussurea involucrata. The sequence goes on from CM066323.1 coordinate 31,813,219, forward strand.
GTCTTAACCACCCTTGCACGCCTCCGTATGAAATGTCAGAAAAGAACCTCCGAAAATCTGAAATCGTACAACCACTCTGATACTACACTGTTCATCCTTACGGCTACTAAGGTTTTCAACCAAGGTCAATGACATGCAACCAACCAGCTGATGACACGTGTAAAGTATATACTGACTTGCATTAAATGCATGCAGTATATAAAGAGATGAACTCACTTCATTTGAAGTAACTTGCTAACTCTGGACAAGTTCATATCTCTTATCTCAAGATAGGTTTTTATTAGTAATTTCCTTATCTTTCTTAGTGCAAGAAACCTTAGTGTTCCAACTTGTTTAGATTTAGGTTTATCCTTAATCTTGTCTCCGCAACAAGCTGTAAATTGTTAATGATTTATCAATAAACAATTTAGAAAAGTAAAATCTGTGTGTTTGTATTCAACCCCCCCTTCTACAAACTTGTATAGGCCTTCGGGACCAACATGTATATTACTCATTGTTGTTAAATACGAGCAGAACAATCATTTTGATGCATTCAAAGTTTCTTGATCTGGGATTTGTGTTTCGTTGTTGTGTTGCTTGACATGAGTTAAATTTTGGTTTATTCATTTTTCTTCGTTCAACTGAAATTTTATTTGTTCAACATGCATAATTAGTACAATTGTTCTATTTGTACTTTTTGAAATCTGAATTTTGTCCTAATTATTAATTTTGATTGTTTGGGCCTTGGTGTTCACATGATTTGAATCATGATGTGGTTTTAGTAGTATGGAATTATGGAATCAACTATTAGTGTTATTTTATATAAATTATGTTTCCAGTAGTTGTTTATTCAAATCAATTGTTCTATGGCTATTATGCATGCAATATGAGAAATATTGGTAGCTTAGTTGGTTGTACATCGAGTTTACATGTAAATATACATTTATGAATCTTGATGTGTTACACGTAATTTATAAAATCAGAGGCATGTTCTGGATTCAATTGTATGTTGTACAATTATGTGTGTGTATATATATGGTTAGGTTTTGGAGAAAATGAAAGTTATGGTGAGAAGAGTAAGAAACACGTTAAGAGGAGAAGCTATGGATCGTTATTTGTAGCAAAGAAAGAAGATAATAATATTCATTACGCAATTCTTGTATATTCTAGACTGACGTTTGTATCATTTTTTGTTTCAATTTGAATAATTCAGGGATCAAATCACAAAGGATGATTGGAAGGTTTAGACTGATTTGGATTAACTGAGTGCTGAGTGCTGATCTTTACCCCATTGCTTCAAAGCTTGTGTCAAGGTCCGTTTGGAATCTACTCTTTTAGTCTTTTACTTCAACGTTATATGCCTTCTGGAATCCACCCTCGTAAAACAGAACCTCTGAACATTACGTTTTTTGTCGTTATGTTTTCTTCAATATACAGGTTCAAATGAGTGACGAGGATGATCTTTTTGAAGGCATGAGTCACAAACACATAATTTTGAGGAGAAAATTAGATTCCCCTCTATTTGTTTTGCAATTATTTTGTTTATGTTTTCTTCATTACACTAGTACAATTTATCTATGTTTATTTTCTTATATACGTTGAAAAGATATTTTCATTTAATTGGATTTATGTCTTTATACTATTTATGTAATGGTTTTTCATTAATTAGCCGATTTATGTTTGAAGTTGTTTTTTATATGCTTTTCTGCTATTTTCGTCGACAAAAGTTTGCCCAAACGCGTCAATAAATGTTCTATTATAAAGTCAGCAACAACTTTGTCGTCATTAAAAAGATTGACCAAAAGAGTCAAACCTAACTTTTGTCGACGAGTTTGTTTGTCGGTAAAAAGCTATGCGTAAAAATAAAAAATAACTTTTGCCGACGGATTTTTTGGCCGATAAATGTTTGACCAAAAAGTCAAGAAAAACTTTTCCCAACGGAAAAAATACGCCGGCAAAAATATTTAGTCCACGGGAAAAGGATTTTATACGATTACGTGAGAGATGTTTTTGCCGGCGACTTCAGTTTTTACCGACGACTCTCTTTCGCCGGCAAATGTATGTTTACCGGCGACACATGTTATTCGCCGGCAAAAAGCCTTATAGCGGCCAGCTTTTCACGGGAACTATTACCGACGAAAAAGTTCGATGGCAAAAGATTTTGAGCTTTTGCCGGCGACTTTCGAAACTTTTGCCGACGACATTTTCCTCCGGCAAAAGTAGTAATTTTTGTAGTGTATATATATATATATATATATATATTCCTTCAATGTTATGTGAAAAAAATAGAATAATATAAAATAGGTTGAATAAAAGTTTTTTGGTGTAAACAAAGAAGATGAATAGACTAATTAATTAAACATTTTGCTAATAACTATATATCAAAAATTGCAAAATTTGAGGGAAAAAAAGAAGAAATTTGGGATTGAGATGCCTAGAAAATGTTATCTCATGTGGTTTTTCTTATAAGGCCATCTGTACCAGGCGAAAGATGGGGCTCAGGATGCCTTCGGGCTCAGGATGCCTTCGGGCTCAGCGGGGGTGGGCTACGGGCCTTGCGGGGATGGCGGGGCGGGATGGATTCCGGGGATGGGATCCCGATTCATCCCGAAGGTTTATTAAAAAAAATATTTAATTTTTAAAAATAATGCCGTTGAACGGCTCTTTTTAAACAAAAATAAATAAATTTTTTTCTCAATTTAATCCCACTATATATTTAACCCTCAACCTCTTATTTCTCACACCTCTCAAACTCTCTAAAATTCTCTCAAACTCTTATTTTTCACACCTCTCAAACTCTCTCAAGTTCTCTAAACCTCTTATTTTTCATACCTCTCAAACTCTCTCAAATTCTCTCAACCTCTTATTTTTCACACCTCTCTCATCATGAATCCAAACAGAACACCTACATCCCGTCGTAACCGACCGAATACACCACAATCGCAAGAAGATCAAGAGCTTGGTTTCCAAGCGTTTACACAACAAGGTTATCGTCCGCAATGGTCGCAACAAATTCCGCCACAATGGTCGCAACAAAATCCGCCACAATATCCACAACAATTTCCCCAACAATTTCACCAACAATTTCCTTACCAATTTACACGTCCCGGTTTGATTGAACAAGGTTTTACTCCGGCCAACTACAATCTTCCTTCACCCGCAATCAATCTCGACGACGACATTGTTCCGGAAACCCAACCTTCTACCCCGAACACACCACAATCTATCCCGACACAACAATCTAACCCGGAACCATCAAATCCGAGACCAACGAAAGCCGCCAAACAAACGTGGAGTAAAGCCGAGGAACTCGCGTTAGTGTCGGCGTGGGTTGACGTTTCGGAGGACCCCGTTATCGGTAACGCACAAAGCGGTGGTAATTATTTTTATTGTTATTATTATTATTATTATTATTATTATTATTATTATTCTTATACTTAATTTTACATAAATGTAGGAAGTTTTTGGGCCCGAATCGGGCATCTGTTCTTTACTCGCTTGGGTCGTGAACCAGGTTATAGATCAACCCATCAACTCAATAGCAAGTTCAACGACCTCAATAAAAGAATTAATTGGTTTGGCGGCATCTACAACAACTTGCTCAATAATAGATCAAGCGGGATGAGTGAGGCCGATATATCCCGAACAGCACACGAACGGTATCTAGCACGCCATAAAGTTGCTTTCACTCACGAACAAGCTTGGGACGTCCTAAAAAAATGTCCAAAATGAGGAGCCGTTCCAACGATGACGACAACTTCATCGCGGGGTTCAAAACATACCCAACCTTCCGATGATGACGATGACGAGCAAATTCAACGACCCATCGGGAGAAACAAGGCAAAAAAAACATCAACGAGTAATACGTCCGGGACGAATACGGACGAAAGTGTTACTCAGTTGTTGACGACGTTCAACGACAAGATTGATGATACAATGGAATACAAAATGAAAAAACTCGATCTCGAAATCGAACGCTCAAAACTCGAACGACATAGGTTGGAACAAGAACTCGAAATCGAACGCTCAAACCGATTTGAGAAAGACTTCGAGTTTTTCATGACCCCGCATGATCACCTTACGGGAAACGCTTTGAGGGTTACTTTAGCGAAAAAAGAGCAAATTCAAAATTTTCATAATTGGTAGTGTTTTGTATTTTGTAATTTTTATTTTTAATGAATGGTATGAATTTTTATTTTTATTATTTATCTTATTTTTATTTATTAAAAAATATATAAATATTTTTATTTTGTTAAATAATTAAATGTATAAATAAAAGAATTAAAATAAATGAGGTGGCAAAAGGGTTTGAGGGAATGGGGTAAGGCCATCCGTACCCCATTCGGGATGGGGCTCGGGATGGCATGCGGGATGGCGGGGATGGGCTACGGGTGTTGGGGTATCAGCGGGGCGGGATGGAATCCGGGTTCCCCATCCCGGTTCATCCCGAAGGGTTTTTAAAAAAAAATTTAATTTAATTTTTAAAAATCAAGTCGTTCAACGGCTCTTTGTAAAAAAAAAATTCTCAATTTAATCCCACTATATATTTAACCCTCAACCTCTTATTTCTCACACCTCTCAACCTCTTATTTCTCACACCTCTCAACCTCTTATTTTTCACACCTCTCAAATTCTCTCAACCTCTTATTTCTCACACCTCTCAAACTCTCTCAAACTCTCTCAACCTCTTATTTTTCACACCTCTCTCATCATGAATTCAAACAGAACACCTACATCCCGTCGTAACCGACCGAATACACCACAATCGCAAGAAGATCAAGAGCTTGGTTTCCAAGCGTTTACACAACAAGGTTATCGTCCGCAATGGTCGCAACAAATTCCGCCACAATGGTCGCAACAAAATCCGCCACAATATCCGCAACAATTTCCCCAACAATTTCACCAACAATTTCCTTACCAATTTACACGTCCCGGTTTGATTGAACAAGGTTTTACTCCGGCCAACTACAATCTTCCTTCACCCGCAATCAATCTCGACGACGACATTGTTCCGGAAACCCAACCTTCTACCCCGAACACACCACAATCTATCCCGACACAACAATCTAACCCGGAACCATCAAATCCGAGACCAACAAAAGCCGCCAAACAAACGTGGAGTAAAGCCGAGGAACTCGCGTTAGTGTCGGCGTGGGTTGACGTTTCGGAGGACCCCGTGGTCGGTAACGCACAAAGCGGTGGTAATTATTTTTATTGTTATTATTATTATTATTATTATTATTATTATTATTATTATTCTTATACTTAATTTTACATAAATGTAGGAAGTTTTTGGGGCCGAATCGGGCATGTGTTCTTTACTCGCATGGGTCGTGAACCAGGTTATAGATCAACCCATCAACTCAATAGCAAGTTCAACGACCTCAATAAAAGAGTTAATTCGTTTGGCGACATCTACAACAACTTGCTCAATAATAGATCAAGCGGGATGAGTGAGGCCGATATATCCCGAACGGCACACGAACGGTATCTAGCACGCCATAAAGTTGATTTCACGCACGAACAAGCTTGGGACGTCCTAAAAAAATGTCCAAAATGGGGAGCCGTTCCAACGATGACGACAACTTCATCGCGGGGTTCAAAACGTACCCAACCTTCCAATGATGACGATGACGAGCAAATTCAACGACCCATCGGGAGAAACAAGGCAAAAAAAAACATCAACGAGTAATACGTCCGGGACGAATACGGACGAAAGTGTTACTCAGTTGTTGACGACGTTCAACGACAAGATTGATGATACAATGGAATACAAAATGAAAAAACTCGATCTCGAAATCGAACGCTCAAAACTCGAACGACATAGGTTGGAACAAGAACTCGAAATCGAACGCTCAAAACGATTTGAGAAAGACTTCGAGTTTTTCATGACCCCGCATGATCACCTTAAGGGAAACGCTTTGAGGGTTACTTTAGCGAGAAAAGAGCAAATTCAAAAATTTCATAATTGGTAGTTTTTGTATTTTGTAATTTTTATTTTTAATAAATGGTATGAATTTTTATTTTTATTATTTATCTTATTTTTATTTATTAAAAAATATATAAATATTTTTATTTTGTTAAATAATTAAATGTATAAATAAAAGAATTAAAATAAATGAGGTGGCAAAAGGGTTTGAGGGAATGAGGTAAGGGTGTTTAGGGATTGAGTGAGGGATGGGAGAAAAGCTGATGTGGCGCTGATGTGGAGCTGGAATATTTGAAAGATGCTCTCATGGGGTACTGATGGCCTAAGGGTGTTTAGGGATTGAGTGAGGGATTGAGAAAAGCTGATGTGGCGCTGATGTGGAGCTGATGTGGAGCTGAAATCTTTGAAAGATAGAGGGATGGGGTACTGATGGCCTAAAGTTACAAATTGAAAATTAAGAAACTATGTAGACATAAAAGAATGAAAGAAAAATCCACAACAAAAATCAAGGTAATAATTGTAAATAAATTGAAAGAAAAACCAAAAACTTATTTAACAACAATATGTAAACACACAAGCATTAAAAAAATGCAAAATTAACATGAAAAAAAAGAAATTTTGGGATTGAGATGCTTAGAAAATGGCATCTTTATTAAACAATATGTAAAACATGCAAAACATTAAAAAAATTATATGCAATTTTTTTATAGAAAAAAATAATGATATTGATTGGGAAGACACGCACATATACACATATCAACACTATATAACTCACATATATCATTACCTGAAAATTTTATGGAGGATGGGCTAAAATATCGACGGAAAGTAAATTCTACAAAGAATAAACAACAAACAAACATACAAACCTAATAGAATATAATATAGAACATAAGAGTTGTTAATTTCATGTTATGGAGCATTAGGTTGTAGCTTATATATTAGTTTGTTGTAGTTCCTCTAATTAATAAATGGAAAGATGAAGAGACTAAAATTAATTTATCTAATAAGTGAAATAGTTTAGAAATTAAAGCTAATTAAATTGAAAATGAAATTACCAAAGAAACCTTCATACAATGAAATATACAATTTTTATTTAAGGGTAGAATGGTCATTTGAGAGAAGTTTTTTTTTAAAAAAAAATCAAAATTATGAGAAAATAGAGAAATGTAAATGAAGGCTTCTCATGATGCCACATAAACAACTCCCTATCTTGCTTTTATATATATATAGATATAGATATAGATATAGATATAGATATAGATTTCTTTAAATTTAAATTATGTATGAATTAAATGTTTCTTTTATTATTACACTACTAAATGAAAAACTTTTGCTTACGTGCATTTTTCTAGGAAATCTGTCGTTAAAGGTTGATTCGTTATAAAACCGTCATAAAAGTTGATGTGTAAATTGTTGGGGGTAAATTAAATTAGTGACGATTACTCAGGGATTATTTAGGTGATCCACTGGTATGTTATTGGAAAACATCGGATTCTACCAAGCCATTGGTATTTTCTGGGTGATTCGTCGATAATCACCATAGAAGTTTTCGTAGGTGATTTTTGTGGGTAAAAGTCATTTATTTCACTACTAGAAAATTCATTATTTTCGTCGGAAATTACCTACGGACTCAAACCGTCGGTGAATAGCGACGGAATCAACAGACTATGGATTCTAGAGACGAAAAACTTCCTCGTCGGTAAACCGCCGGTAAAATACCCTTTCGTCGGTAATCCGTCGGTAATAATAAAGGTGTTCGACGGATTACCGACGGATGCTATAATATTTTAATTTTGATTTATTTTTAATATAAATTTCGTCGGTAAATAATAAAAATATAAAAAAAACAAATATTTACGTCGGTATCCGTCACAAATCACCGACAGATTACCGACGGTCGTGGGTTATCTGTTGGTACCGTCGGTGATATGTGACGGATTACCGACGTATTTTTAAGTACGCTTATGAGGTTTTACGGATGATATTTTATCTTATTTGGTTTATAGTGTGTATGTATATGTGGATGATTGTATATGTATACGCATGTATACAATACATATATGTTTGTATGTCATGTGTACATGTCTATATGTTTATGTATGTTTGTATGTGTATATATGTATGAATGTTTGTATGTATGTATATGTGTATACATATGTAGTTGCTTATATGTATACAGTACATACTATATATACATATGTATGTCATACATGTCTAGCTATATGTGTATGTATGTTTGTATATGTCATGTGTATGTCTATATTTATATGTATGTTTGTATGTATATATATGTATGTGTGTATACATATGTAATTGCTTATATGTATACAGTACATACGCATACATATGTTTGTATATATCATGTGTACATGATTATATATGTGTATATGCATGTTTGTATATGTGTATATATGCATGAATGTTTGTATGTGTGTATACATATGTAATTCAATACATGATACTATATATACATATGTTTGTATATGTCATGTGTATATGTGTATGTATATTTGTATATGTGTATATATGTATGAATGTTTGTATATATATATATATGTGTGTGTGTGTGTGTGTATAATGTATACATATTGTAATTGCTTATATGTATACAATACATATTATATACATGTTTGTATGTCATGTGCATGTCTATAAGTGTATGTATATGTATGAATGTTTGTATGTGTGTATATATATATATATATATATATATATATATATATGTGTGTGTGTGTGTGTGTGTAGGGCTGTAAACGAACCGAAAGTTCAGCGAACCGTTCGTGAATTGTTCGGCGGGAAGTTCGTTTTTCGTTTAGTTAAACGAACGAAAATGAACAAAGGTCTCATTCGTTCATTTATGTTCGTGAACGTTCGTTCATTTATGTTCGTTTAACAATTAAATATTTAAGAAATTAATATTTTTACTATTATATATAATCATATTTAGTAATTATAATTATAATTTTATATTATAACTTTATATGATGATAAAAAACAAACAGTATTCAATTTTGAAACAAAAAGTCTAAAAGAAATTAGTGTTGATTTGTATCAACAACCAGCTCTTATATACAACACTTGTACACCTATTTTTGTACTAAAATATCTATGTGGGATGCATATCAGAGAGAGTACTCAACCCTCCAGTTTTCACGGCTTCAACAAAATGAAAGTGGGATTTTCTCCTATCCCACATCGGCGGTAAAAACCAACATTCTGCTCAATCCCCTAGTATAAATAGGATCCTCACCCCTTACATTTTCTAGCACATCAACCCTTGAGCCTCTCATGGTGGTTTAAGCCCATTGGCTTGAGCCTAGCCTTATGGATGTGGGTTTGTTGTGTTTCGAGTCTTGTGGCTAGAACCCGATGGTTTAAGCCTTAGTGACTTAAATCTATGCGAAATTTTAACTGGAGCAACCCAAAATTGTGGGTTCACCTTGTGTTCATTAATAAATGTTCTTTTGTGTTCGTTTAAAAAATGTTCGATTGTGTTCGTTTAATACCTTAATGAACATAAACGAACGAACACGAACATATGCATTTTTTAAACAAACGAACACGAACATCAAAGTTTGTGTTCTTTTATTGTTCGTGTTCGTTTGTTCGGTTAAGTTAAACGAACGAACATGAACAATCCTTTGTTCGTGTACGTTCGGTTCGTTTACAATCCTATATATGTGTATGGATACATATGTACATGTATTGCTTAACGTATGTCATTTTATAACGGTTTAGTTTGGAAGTTCCACCGTTCCCCCTCCTCCTCCCGCGGTTTAGTTTGTTTTGTATTGGGATTACATTGGATTTAGTTTACGGACTTGGGATGATATTGTATTAAGACAGGTTTTTGTAATGGTTTTTGCACAATTTTTTATGTATTTTTAATTAAAATACAAAGTACCGACGGATAATCCGTATGCAATGTTTTAATAATATAATTTAATATTTAAAATAATTTAATTTTTATTTAATTTAAATAAAATTACCGACGGCAAATCCGTCGGGAAATCATGGTCCGTGGGTAATCCGTCGGTGAATCTCCACCGTCGGTAATCCAAGTCTTTGGTAATCCGTCGCTAAAATCCGTCGCTAAAATCCGTCGGTGATCCGTCGGAAAACCAAATGCCTAACAAATAATTTCCGACCCTGAATACCGATGGATTCTGACGGATTTTTGCCGTTACCGACGGAACGGGCCGTCGAAATAATTTTTTTTGTAGTGTTTTATAAAGTTAATATTGAAAGTTTCTTTTATGTCTAGTTTGAGCTTCAAAGTCAATAATGTTAAATTAAACCGTATATGTGGTAACTTCTATTTTGCGAAAACGCAAGAACACTCATATCACATGTGATAATATACGTGAGGGCACCCGTTGGTTGCACACGACTTTGCCCATGACTTAAATTCGCACCAAAGGCCATTTGTGTCACTGATTAATATCACATGCGTATCATATGTGATAGATTAGAATATTACATTGATAACACCCCTATCATATGTGATAATACACGTCAGCGACTTGACACACAACCTAGGTCATGCCGAACATAGTCCGCGTCTTTGATTTAGTATCACAAGTTTATCGTATGTGATAAACTACAATATGACATGTGATTGATATAGTAAAAAAGTGTTCTCACGTTCTCGTAAAATGAAGACGTTCTCGTTTTAACCTTTCCCCCCCTCTCTCTCTCTCTCTCTCTCTATATATATATATATATATATATATATATATATATATATAGAGAGAGAGAGAGAGAGAGAGAGAGAGGGAGGTTCAGGGGAAAACCTCAAAAAAATAAAAAACTGAAGAATACCCTAATAGTCCTTCACCTACACGGTATGCACTTGTGCATATAAGTTAAGTTGTTTTTTTGGTTTTATGCACAAGTGCATCATGCATTTGTGCATATATGCACGTGTGCATGTTACAAATTACCTGTATGCACAAGTGTATACCGTCCAGATGGAGGGCTACCAAAGTGTTACTTAGTTTTCCGTTTTTTAAGGTTTTCTCTTGAACCTGAACCTGACCCTATATATATATATATATTATAAAGGATAAATCAAATACAAAGTTACAAACAAACAATACAAATCAATCAATTGGTATATTAATAGAAATGATGAAAATTCATTTATTATTATTTAAATATTTATGAAAGATGACTAGAGTTAATTAATTTTGATCAACACTTTATATTAGTGTTAGTGCCTTAATTATCTAATTGTACCAAGTAGAGGGACCTAATGTGTAAATGTTAAGTTACAAACTATATAATGTAATTTTCCTCTAGATTTGCATTAGGTCATCCATTCTTACACACACTAGTACACACACATTGCACTTTCTCTCTACATTCTATAATTGTGTACTTGGTGATTATCATTGATGAATATATGGATGGCTATTTGATTGTTTTCATTGATTGATTACTTGTTCTGGGATCACAATTGGTATCAGAGCATAGTACATCATTTTGATCAGATTAGGATTTTGTGGTTTTTGCAAAAAGTTTGGGTATTCTTCATTTTTCATCTAATTGATTGATTCTGGTCATTTAAGTACTTCAAATGGATTAGAATTGATCAAGGAGTGTTAGTTGGTGATTCTTGAGTGATTTCATTCCGCAATTTCACTAGGATTAGACTCATATTGTGCAAAAATACCATTTTTGGACTTTTAAGATAAACTCATTGTTTGGGATTGAAATTCACTGTTCTGTTGTTTTTTGGACAAAACTTGCAGTATTAAAGTTGTCCAGAAACTCATTGCGAACCTGCGTACCAATTTTCAGCCAAATTGGATCATTTTTGAGGATTTGACTTAAGATCGTTTGAATCTTCATAAGTATCGCAACCTTGAGTGTTCTTCATTATCGCAGCATTGGATAGTGAACAGTATTTCATCGCAACCCACCTTTGTGACAAATCTATTTTTATCGCAACTTTTCATTTGTGAATAGTATTATATCTCAACTGCCCTTTGCAATAATCCGTTTTTATCGCAACCCGATACTTGTGAACAGTACTCTATCGCAACCTTCTCTTGCGATAATATCCTGCTTTGAGTTCCTCGCAACCTATTTGTTGTGACAAAACTTTCTTTTGCGACAAAGTTACTTGCGACAAACTCTGTTCTTGCGATAAACTTGGGTTGAGACAAAGTGTTGGTTGAGACAAAACTTGTGTTGCGATAAGTTCTTGAGCTTGGGTTGAGATAAACCTTTGTTGTGAAAAGCTTTGGGTTGAGACAAAAGGTTTCTTGAGACAAACCAGTGTGAACCAATTATTTACTAATCAGATCAAAAGGGTACTTATCGATCATTAACAAGTAATCTAAAATGACAGCTAAAGATATACTGACTATTGGGTCAAAGGACAAACCACCTGTCCTTTTTCCAAATGAGTTCAAAATATGGAAAGACAGATTTATGGACTATGTTGAACGTCAAGAGAATGAGGACTACGTTGTTCATTCACTTCAAGAAGGTACAATGGGGGTACAAAGAAGAAGAGGAATTGCTGCTGATGGTGAACCAGTTCCAATGCACTACATTATGATGTTGAACAAAGGAAACGTTACAATGCAGACAAAGCAGCAAAATCACTTGTTATGAAAGCCTTGACCAATAATATTTATCAAAAGGTGGATAGCAAAAACATTTCTGGGAAATCTATGTTTGATGAGTTGATCAAACTGTATCAAGGACCTGAGGTGGAAAATCAGATGAAAATCTCCAATGCCATAAACACGTACGAGAATTTCAAACAAAAAGATGGTGAGGAACTTGATCATACGTACGACTGTTTCATTACTATACTGAATGAGCTGAATCGGTACAACATAGACAAGTCAATAATCGAGCACAATGTGAAATTCTTGAGTGTTCTTCAACCTGAATGGAAGAAGTATGCTCACATGATGAAACAAAATGCTAGGTTAGCTGAATTGCCTTTACAACAAATGTATGAAACTTTGAAACAAGATAAGGATGATGTTGATACGAAAAGGGATAAGAAAAATGTAATACCCCGGGTAAGTTCGTTAGTTAAATTCGAGTTCCGTTAAAATCTAGTTAACTTTAAATTGGAAGTTTAGGGTATGTTTGGGTTAATTTATAAGTTTAGGGGTGTTTTGGTCATTAGTGGATAGTTTAAGGACTAAAGTGGTAACTATGGATAGATATTATCCCTTAATGAAATCAGATATTTCATAACAGCAAAATATCCAGATTGTAAGTGTGTGTGTGTGTTTTGGGAAGAAAAGAAGCAAAAGAAGAAAGGGAGGTTAGGGCTTCAATTTGGTGTGCTTGGAAGTGAAATTAAGGTATGTTCCTTTGTATTTTATGTTTGTAATTGGTATTAGAAGGTTTCTATCGGAGTAGAATCATCAATTTCATAACTGTTAATGATTCAGTCGATTTTTGGGTAAAAAGTTGATAAACAGTCAGTGGTTTCCGGACAGTATGAATGTGTCCGGTAGTTTTGGTGAGAGTGTCTGGTAGTTTTGGCTGATGGTGTCCGAAAGTGTTCTAGTGGTGTCCGGACGGGTCCTTTATCCGGTAAGTTCCTGTTTTCCTTAAGTTTCCGGTTAAAATGAGATACCGGATGGTATCCGGATTGCTTTGGTGTCCGGGTGTTATCCGGATTGTGTATGTTGTCCGGAAAGTTTGTGTTGTCCGGAATGTTAGTGCTATCCGGAAAGTTTGTGTTGTCCGGATACTTTAGCTGTTTGGTCAATTTTGAGAGTTTTGATGCTTTTGAGTATCCAGTAGCCTGTGTTTTGTTAATTCTTGGATATGGAATGAATGAGGATTGAATATACTGTAGACTTGACTTAAGTTCGGGTTTGGGGGAAAGATTGAGGATAAGATTTAGATAGATTTATCTAAAGTTCTTAGTCCTAGTAAGACTTATAAGTTCTATTTGGTAAAGAGATATCTGTATCTATTTATTTCAGTTACTGTGAATCGAAGGTGAAAGCTGAATTCCTTGTGGAAGACTGGGAAAAGTTGTGATAAGCAAACAAGTGAGTGTTTACTTAAAATGTTTTCAAACTGGAATACATATATGTGGAATGAGTGTAATAATGTTCATATTATGTTTATATGAGTATTACACTGCATGCGTGCTAGTTGGTCGGGCTTAGGACCGGTGGTGTTGGCTGTACAGAGGGACAGTGGTGTTGGTTGTATTCAGTACAGTGGTGTAAATTGATTAGTTGGCTCGCAACCAATTAATATGGCCAAGAGAATGAGATGGAAAGATACATGATGCATGAGTCATAGTTGGTATTCTTATGTGTGTTATGTGTATGATGTTTGTGCAAATGGTTTTTAACTAACGGGGATTTTCTCACTAGACCTCAAGGTCTAACTCTCATTTTGTTTTAAAAATATGTATTCCAGGTCGTGGATCGAGTAAGAGCAAATAAAAAGGTTAATCCGCGAATAGCTTTTGGGAGGACTTATGTAGTTGAAGACTATGATGTGCTTTGTGGTTACAGTTATGTTATTAATAATGATGTAAATTTACTAAGTAAACGTTTGTAATGATGTATTGAATGTTTGTAAAGACTAGGGGACCATATTTGTTATATGATGTATCTCTTGTTTTTAACGACGTTATGCAATGTATGCTATTTGAACTGTGTTTGGGAATCCGGGTCGTTACAAAAAAGAAGAAAGAGAAGAAAGAGAAGAAGGATGAGAAGAAAGAAGTCAAGGAAGAAGAGATTGATCCACTTTCTTTTATATCTAACAAATCCACCAAGAGATATCCAAAGAAAAGCAATTGCTGAATCGTTGTCAACCCTTCAGGATCAACCATCCAGCACACAATCCGACCCACAAACACCACCACCAGTTCCGTTACACCAAATCCCAGAAGACCAGCTCAAATCAGAGTTGTTAGCCCGACTCCTAGCGAAAAGCAACACTTGTACAGCTGAAGAAGTTGACCTAGTTGGATTACTCCGTCAACATACCCAACCTCAAACCCAACCACCTTCTAGCAACGACTTCCAGCGTCTAACCAACTCAATGAAAGATATGACGAAAGCCGTGATGGCAGGATTCACCTCCATCACTGACAGGCTTCGAGCTGTGGAAGAGAAGTGTGGGATTCAAGCTCAAGCCTTACAGAAACGAAGACATGATGATCAGGATGATCCTGATCCTCATGAGGGGGAGAAGAGAGCAAGGGTTGGTGCGTCCAGTAATGCGGCTACTGAAAATGTTGGGGGATCAGGTCAGTCAGCAACTGAAAGGGAGACAGGGGCAGGTGGAACGGACACTGATATGGTCCAAGTGGATGACATCGAAGTTCTAGCTGATGTCATAACTGGGGTTGAAAAGCCTTCGGTTGTTGACAATAGAACAACTGAAGAAAGGATGGCGGATTCTATGATCATGGACTACATTTACATTGATTCTGAGGAAGAACCTGAGAAAACAACGGTCCAGATCAAAGAGGAATTAGAAGATTTATTTGACATCACCGGGATCATTATGGCCGCTTCCGATTCCGACAACGAAACTCCAGATGATACAACTCAACCACAAACGCCGATTGATCAAAGTGTAGGTACTTCAGCTCCTCCGGCTCCAGTAGTACAAGAAGATGCTCCAGTTATTCAATTGCAAGCCGATGGCAAAATCTGGGATCCGGTACTCGAAGCTGAAATAGCAATTTATCAGGAAGTGATCGATGCCGAGCCAAGGTATGTGTCTACAGGTGAAAGAGTTGCGATCTTGATTCCTTATCAGGAGAGCATAAGGAAAGATATGTATGTTAGGGATGTCCAGAGGATCGATATAGCAAAGGTATACGGGGTTGAAGACTGACCATCATTGCGCAGGATTGAATTTATACATGTCATGGGCAATGAATGTTTGAACACAAATGTGGTAAGGTCAGACAAAGCCATCATGAAGGTGCTGAACATAGATTCCTGCAAGCTGTTTAAAGTCTGGTACCTGCAATTCACTGTACAAAGATCCGATGGCTCCAAACACGTCTTTTCTAAAGCAGATTTCAAGAGCCTAAAGCTTGACGACTTCTGCAGCTTATATGACATCCTGACACGAGCTCCTCAAAAGAAGATTGAATGGTCTTCTGCATATAAGAGTGTCAAGAGGTTCATGCGGAATATCCTGAAATTTTCTTATCTTACGGATTTCCAAATGGCCTTGGAGTCTCACCAAGCCCGAGTAAACCTAAGACCACCGAACCGGCGCCTGTCTGACATTCAAGGTATTCCTGCTTATACCGTTCTGAAGAAACCTGATCTTGGAGTGGTTTACAGTAATCAAGCCTCAAAGAATAGATTTTCAGAATCTGTGATGCCAACAAGTTCAGTGACGGTACATTCAAGATTATTCAGATTCACCTTGAGAGTCGACTGCGTCTGGATGCAAACGGGGAGGTGAAGCTGAAAGATAAGGAAAAGGAGTTGATCAAGCAAGCCCTGGACGCCATCACATACCGGAAGGAGTACCGACATGCACTGTGGAGGTTTGAGATCATTTTTGGGATTCGGAAGAAACACGTGACCCCGGTGGACGCTTAAACTCTTTGCCTCTACATTGGTACAAAGGGGGAGAATGTTAGTGCCTAATATTCATAGTTGTACCATGTAGAGGGACTGGATATGTAATTACAAAGTTACATAGTATATATTGTAATGTTAGCCTAGATTTCCATTAGGTCATCCAATAGCTATACTCTCAAGTACACACACACTCACCATTTTCTCTCTACATTCTTCATTGTGTACTTGATGAATTCTTCATTGAAATATATATTGGTGGCCATCTGATTGATTACATGGTTTGATTACTTGTTCTGGGATCACATCTAAGTATGTATATGTTAGATACTTGTGTTGCGGTTGATTTTCCCTCAAGAATTTCATCTCTATATCTGAGAAAAAAACTATACCTTATGAAATAGATCCAGAAGATTAAAAAGTAAGAAATCTAATAGATACAATGTAGACATGTGTTCCACAAATCGACTAACTAAACAAAAATCAAGACCTGGCATCGAAGAGTACGAGCAATCGAGACTTAGGGTTTTAAGAATCATACTTGACATTGAAGACGTATTCTCTGCTTCTTCAACGGAGATATCATCGTCGGAAGTATATTCTTCAATGGAGATATCATCGTTCGTCGTCATTGCTAGCCGGAGGAGAAAGGGAAAGGGACCGGAGAAGAAAGTCGGTCGTGGAAAACGAAGGAGATAGCCGGAGGAGAAAGCGTGACGATCGTGGGTTTTACGATGGGTTTAGGGAAAACGTGGGAAGGTTAGGGAAATCGATAAAAAGGCGCTATTTGGAAGGTTAAAGGGAATTGATAAAAAGTAATTTGTTATATTATTATTAATTTTTTTTATTGATTATTATTACTGCTGCTGCTGCTGCTGCTGCTGCTGCTGCTGCTGTTGCTGCTGTTGTTGTTGTTGATTATTATTATTATTATTATTAGAGATCATCAAATGGGTGTAACCCGACACGAAATCATGTTAAAAAAGTTAAGTGCGGTCGGTTTGGGCCTGACCCAAAATCGGGACTGGTTACGAGATTATTATTTGTGTGTTAAAAACCGCATACAAAGGGGTTACTTTTATACGCGGTTGTATATCAAAAACCGTGTGTGAAAGGTAATCTTTGTACGCGGTTTTTAACACACAACCGCGTACAAATGTGTTACTTTTATACGCGGTTTCTTGCTTAAAACCGTGTGTAAATGTGTCTTTTACAAACGGTTTTTTACATACGACCGCGTATAAAAGTAACCCATTTGTACGCGGTTTTTTAACACACAACCGCGTATAAAAGGTAACTTTTGTACGCGGTTATTTCGATGCAACCGTTTTAAATTGTCCAGTACTTTTTATTCACGGTTGTTAACTTAGAACCGCGTATAAAATCTTAGTTTTAGCAACGGTTCAGCCTTAACCGTGTAAAAAGGGTCCAGATCTGTCCTTTATACACGGTTTTTGTAAAAACAACAAAAACCGCGTATAAAAGTCATATTTGTAGTAGTGAAGTAAAATTAAGTTGTTTTTTGCTTTTTATGCACGTGTGCATTATGCATTTGTCCATATGCAGGTGCGAATGTTACAAATTACTTGTATACACAAGTGAATACCGTCCAAATGAAGGGCTAGTAGGGTGTTCCTCAATTTTCCGTTTTTTGTAGGTTTTCCCTATATTATATATACAAAATTATATTTCATTTCTGCTCCTCTCTTTCTTATAAAAGTAGCAACCTCTTCGTTTCTCCCAAGGACTAATATCACCGTAACCACACACAACAAGAGATATGGCTTCGACGGCAAAAATGAACAAGAAGCCCCATGCAGTATGTATCCCCTATCCAGCCCAAGGTCACATCAACCCCATGATGATGCTTGCTAAGCTCCTTCACTTCAGGGGCTTCCATATCTCCTTCGTCAACACCAACTACAACCATCAACGACTTCTACGATCTCGAGGTCCTTCCTCCCTTGACGGCCTGCCGGATTTTCGTTTCTACTCAATTACTGACGGACTTCCGTTATCTGAGGCTGAAGCCACACAGTCAATCCCCGCCCTCTGTGCATCTATTCCTAAGCACAGTTTGGAACCTTTCTGTGAGCTGATCGGTAGGCTTAATGGTGCGGAGGAGGAAGAGGAAGTGCGGCCGGTGAGCTGTATAGTTTCCGATGGGTGCATGAGTTTTACTCTTGAAGCTGCCCAAAGGTTTGGGTTGCCGGAAGTGCTGTTCTGGACGCCGAGTGCTTGTGGGATTTTGGCTTACACTAACTTTCGTGATCTTGTTCGAAAGGGATATACTCCCCTCAAAGGTGAAACCACTCGTTACTAAAGACTTTTGCCTATAGATTTTCCATGGGAAATTTGTCGCTAAATAGTGATTCGTCACAAAAGTTAGCGAGTAAATTGTTGGTGGGTAATGCAAATCAGTGACAGACTACCCAGGATTTCTCTGGGTAATCCTAGGTATTTTCTAAAAAAACATCGAATTATTCAAATAATTGGTATTTTCTGGATGACTCGTGGGTAACCACCGACGGAAATTTCCCTAGGTAAATTTTGTGGGTAAAAATCATTTATTTTAGAGTACTTTCGAGCAGAAAATATCTAAGTTGACACGTTAAACTTTAGTTAAGTAGCATGTCTATTAATTAATTTTATCAAGTTTTCTGTATATTCACAAGGATCATTTGTTGATAATTGATTATTTATTGATTAATTAATTGAGATATATCAAAGTTTATATATATAGATGCTTCGTAAAATGCAAACCTTACATTTGTTGCACCCCTTACAAACCAGTGTGCATATATATGTGAACAATGTGCAAATACATACATGCAAGAATATACATATAATGTACATACATTCATATGTGATAATGCATATATCTTTTTTGAATCAGTGAACGGAATATATTAGAACGCTAGCAAGAAGCTAGCAAAACATAAAATTACATCAGCCTCAGGCAGTTGTTCGGAAGAAATCTCCACAACAAAGGATCTCTAACACTCCCCTTACTCCTAGCCAAGACCCAACTAAAGGACTTCTCCACAATTTGATCCTTTAAGGAATCCTTACGAGGTGGATGGCAATTAAAAATATAATTATTTCTGAAGCACCAAAGACTATAGCACCCGATGAAAAACACCGCTTATATAGCTTTCTTGATTGTACCGTGTTGATTTGTTGATCTAATCCCTTCGACCATTTCCTCCATCGTCTTGTATGCAGGAAAAGGGAAGGACCACCATTGTTCAAGAAACCGCCATACATCCGAGGTCATGTCACATTCGAACAATACGTGACTAGTGATAACGCCAAATTTGGGCGTTATTTTCAGTCCATAAACCAACGAGATTGGCTTGTATTTAAGCAAAAAAGCGAGATTTTACGGTCTATCTAGTGAATTATGCAGGTTATCCGAAATAAGACGAGCATCGAGAAAAGGAGCGAAAAAGACCCAAAAGAGAGCCCAGAACGAAGCCCAATGGAAAGCCAAGAACCAAGCCCAAGATCTGCGAACTAAACCCGACCCAGAACCTGACCTGAACCTCTCAGAAAACTGGGCGGCTTTCCACGCGGTTTGTAAACCGCGGGACAAGCCGCGTAACCCCCTGGATCAGTACTATAGCTTGGCGTTTTCCGGAATTAGGTCATCATCACGACACGTGCGGCGGGAGGCAGCGAGAGGGCGATTTTCAGAGTATTTTCACGTACTTTGGAGCCACAAGAGAGGACGGATTGAAGACAGTTCACCACGCGAAGTGGATCCGAGACGAGAGAGAAGGGATTTCATCATTATTTACAGTTACCACGACAACCATGATTTCACACACCACTTTCTACCTTAATTCTCGTGTTTTTGTTCACCCCAACATGAACTAATCTTTAGATGTTGGGGGTTGGAGGAACTATGGATTTATGACGGATGACGTGTAAACGAACGATTATTTTTACCCGATTTGATCTATGAAGTGTTTGAATTCAGCTTTCATTATCAATTGTAGTCTGATCACCTCCAATTGACTTTCATGGTTTTTGATTAAGTTTGAGAAAATTTATTAAGAACTAGATCAAGTAATCAAATACCGGAAAGAGGATTCGGGCAGAGATAGCCGAATCACTTTCCGCTCAGAATAGTTTGACTTAATGTGTTTTGAAACCCTAGGTGTAGATCGAGAGATTAAACCTACAAGTTTTGAGATAAAACCTGTTTTGCTTGAGAAAGAACAACAGTGACTTTTACAAACTCGGGTTCATAGAAAAAATAGTCGGTAAGAATTATTGTTCGGGTATTCGTTCATCAGTAGTATAACCATAGGGAATCCAACCCTCAACCTTTTCTCTATCAAAAGTTCTTCCAAAACCTTCTGTCAAGCGATTCTAGTAGTATTTAATTCTTATTTAGTTTTTTTAAATCAAGTTATAAACCACAACTCAAAATATCGATCGTTCAGTTAATAGCAATTGTAGTCATTGTGATACTTAGTTCCTAGTTCCCTGTGTTCGATACTCGTACTTTCAGTACTATTACTTGACTTCGACCCGTACACTTGCGGTTAGATTTAGTGGGTGTTAACCCGCCTATCAACTAGTAGTTTCAATATCCACACCGCACATCGGACATAACTCCGAGTCAATGTCTATCTCTCTCTTTCGAGGGTTATCCCGGGTTGGTATTCTATCATGCAAGATCCGCCACATAAAGATATTTATTTTAGAGGGAGTCCAAGCATTCCAAATCGTCTCCTTTTCACCCACCCCCAGAACTGCTTTCTCGATGATTTTCCTTAGAGAACTCGTCGAAAATAGACCGGTGGTGTTTAAAGTCCAAACCCAGCTGTCAGGTTTGTCCGTCAGGTGGCATTCCCCAATTATATCTCTCATCTGATTGAACTCCTCCTCCTCTCTGCCCTTCCGAATGGGTCTCTGTAACACCCTATCAATTTGTAACAAGATTTAAACAAGAGATCTTCCAAACTTTATACATAAGCAGAGAAATTAACTTTGAGGGTCATATTTACAAACATAGAGTTCTTCAAATAACCTATTAATCTAATCATGTCACTATAATCAGATTAACTAGGTTATCTAAGCAATCCATAAAAAAACCTCATTGCGTTAATTAACTTTTCCGCTATCTCAAAATGCTCTCGTCCCACTTCCCACTATTTTCCCGAGCTTGTACCTGGTAAGAAAACATATTTTGAAACGATTAGGCTAACGCCTAGTGAGAACATTCAGTTTCAAAATAATACTTTTAAAATCAATGTAAACAAGGCATAACAAACCTAGTTTACCCTTTTCTTACCATATGTATCAACATCTTACGATGACGGGGTTAAACCCGATTCCATGAATATGACCGACACCAAGTCAGTCATGATATCATGTTCAAGAGCCCACTACAAATCTCCACGGATTCTAGATTAATGCTCATATCCAAGAAATCACAATTATCCATGTCAAATTCTTGGAAAGGAAGTAGAGATTACAATTAAGCCATGTCTATCTCTTTCCTTCCTTAGAAATCGGGAATTACGATTAATCCACGCCTATCCCACGATTTCTCATCAATATGAAATGGGAATTACGATTAGTCCACGTCTATTCCTCATTTCACCTAAACGGGACTTACGATTAGTCCACGCCTATTCCACGTTCATCATACACACTGGAATTACGATTAGTCCACGCCTATTCCATATGTTCATAAAAACTAGTGCCTATGGATCCATTACACTTATTTGTACTTGTGCAGATTATTGCTTAATATAGATTTCTCATAACATTCAGTATGAGCAAATCACATTTATACCACATAGACTTCTCATATCATTCAGTATGAGCAAATCTCCTTTATAGATCTCTCATATCATTCAGTATGAGCAAATCATATTTAATATGTTAATTTCTCATAACATAAGTCTAATAATCAATATCGTCACTCACGGGTCCTTGATATAAATTTATATACACATTTACCCATTAGAATAAATAGTTAAAACTCGTATAATCGTTCATCCAAAATTTATTCAGAAAAATATCTCTTTATAAAAAATGTACCTTACCATAATTTAAATACGTTATAAAAAGGTAAGGTAAGAATGAACTCACCTGACAGCAGTAGCGTCACTCTTACTTTACTTCTTAAAGCTGTAAGGATTTTCGTCACCAAACTTCACAAAGTTTGAAATACCCAAATACATATTGTACTTGTATCAATTTACTGATTAGGACTATTAAAATCCAAAATAACCCAAAATCTCGTCACTTATCGCAACCCACTACTTGCGACGTCATGCTTATCGCAACCCATTGTTGCGATATCCCCCTCTTATCGCAACCAACTTTTGCGACATAACATCTTATCGCAACCAACTGTTGCAACATAATCCTTATCGCAACCAACTGTTGCGACATAATCCTTATCGCAACCAACTGGTTGCGATACACTCACTTTATCGCAACTCACTGTTGCGACAATCATATTTGTCGCAACTCTCATCTTTATCGCAACTAACTAATGTTCATCTTTGTCTCAACTAACATGAAAACGTATTTAAGTCAAAACTGATACTTTTAAGCCATGCATGAACCTATAAATTTACAGATATGCATAAAACTACCAGTAAAAGAGACTTATAAACTCAGATATTCCATATCTTACAAAAACATCATAACCCAATTCTAACCCAATAGAAAGCTTAATACACAAAAGAGAAGTAATTAGGTGAAGACATACCTTTGTTATCACCAAATGGAACTCTTAATTTTACTGCCATAATCTGATTTTCTTCTCCTTCTTGCTGCTGCCGAGAGCACACACACACATACAAGAGTCTAAAAATGCCAAAAGTGAACATAACCATCTCATCTTCTATACACTTAAAATGAGGCGGTGGCGATGATGCAACTTTCACCATCTTAACCAAACCAACCCTTCACTTTCAACACTTAGCAACTTCCACCCTCCAACTTATAAGATAAAATTAAAGTTTACCCCTTAACTTATAAATCCGTAAAACAATTAACGAAACTTATTCGGGGATAAACTCTAAAATTAATCTATCAAATAATTATACTTAAATTATTCAATAAACCAAACGTAACACTTTATAAAAATCGAGGTGTTACAGTCTCCTCCAGTCCCACGGGTTTCTCGTTTGAATTCTATCGGCCACAGAAGCTTGTTTTTCCTTCTCTAAGGCGAATAATCTAGGGAATCGATTGGAGAACGGACAAGAACCCCTCCACATATCAGTCTAAAAGGCTATGGAGCGATCGTTCCCAATCTGTTTCAAACACAACTCGTCGAAGTTAATGTGAAGAGAACCCAACGTTCTCACTACCGAAATCACACTGCCCCACGGACTACACCTGTTCCAAGAACCTTGATCAGAAGAAAATCCGCCGTTGCTGCCGTAGAATGATCTGATCACTTTTGCCCAAGGAGAATTACATTCATTTTTGAATTTCCATGCCCACTTAGCGAGAAGGGAAATATTAGAAGCGAAAATACTTCCAATGTCGAGGCCATCGTCTTCCTTACCTCGAAGTACCGCTTTCCAATTAATCCAAGCCACTTTTTTGTTGTCACCATCCGCTCCCCAGAAGAAATCCCTTCTTAATTTCTCCAAATAATCAATTACCTTTTTAGGAACTCTAAAAGAAGATAGGTAATATGTAGCAATGCTACCGAGTACAGCTTGGGTCAACACCTTTCTTCCTCCGTAAGACAATGTTTTAACCTTCCATCGATTTAGTCTTTTTAGAATTTCTCTATAATCGAAGCCCACATATCAGTCCTGGACATTCTTGCACCCAACGGAACCCCGAGATACGTTGCCGGGAATTTCCCAATCTTGCATCTAATCTCACCGGTTGCTCTCATCACATCGTTATCACCCACTCGCACACCAAAAAGATTGCTTTTATCCAGGTTTAGCCGCAGTCCCGAAGCAAAGTAGAAGCACCTTAGAATACGTAAAATATTTCTACCTCCTTCGATAGACCATTCACTGATGAAAAGAGCATCATCTGCATAAAATAAGTGAGAAATGTTTACTTTATCAAGTCCAATTTCCAAACCTTTTATCAACTTGATATTCCTAGCTTCGGTCATCAACATGTGAAGACCTTCCATGGCTATGATGAAGAGGAACGGAGACAACGGATCCCCTTGGCGAAGACCTCTCCTAAGTCGGAATTCGGTTGTTGGGGATCCATTAACTATCACCGAAGTAGTAGCTGAAAATAGACAAGCTTTACCCATCACCATTTCTTCCAGAATTCCGTAGCTTCCAACATCTCATCCAAATATCTCCAATCGACCGAATCAAAAGCCTTCTCGAAGTCGACTTTAAATAAAGAACCTGATGTTTGCTCTTTTTTGGCCCAAGTTATAATCTCGTTCGCAATCAAGGCACCGTCAAGAATGTATTTGCCCTTTATGAATGCAGATTGCGAATCGCTCACCACCGAACTAATGACCCGGTTGATTCTCTTAGCTAGAAGTTTAGCTATGATTTTATACACACAACCGACTAAGCTAATCGATCTATAATCTTTACACGTTAAAGGGTTCGAAGACTTGGGAATCAAACAAATAAAGGACGCGTTACAACCACTTGGAATCCATCCTGAGTTAAAGAATTCCAACATCACTTTTGTAAAATCGTTGCTCAATAGATGCCAAAAAGATTTCAAAAACCCAAAGGTTATACCATCTGGACCCGGAGCTTTATCTTCTCCACATTCCCAAACCGCCACTTTAATTTCGCTCTCAGAAATCGGGCTATCCAAGAACTGAACTTCTTCATAAGATAATCTTTTGAAACCTTCTTTCTTAATTCCAACTGCACCTGTTTCGAGATTGATTCCCCAAACTATTATTAAAAAATGAGAGAAATTCGTTTTTTACCTCAGTCGGGTTCTCCGTCTAGCATCCGTTTGCATCTATACCTCTGATTCTAGACTTATTCCTCCTCTGATTTATCATTCCGTGAAAGAACTTCGAGTTCTCATCGCCATCAATATTATGCATATATGTACATTGGTTTGTAATGAGGTGCAATAAATAAATGGTTTGTATTTAATTTGTATCCTATATATATATATATATATATAGAGTCGGGTTCAAACGAGGAGCGCATCAATTTAAGAGAACGTGAGGAGCACTCCCATGCTTCTGATCACATGTGATCAACAACTGCTAAAAAATCAGAACAAATCGAAAATTCGCACAAGATGTGGCGCGAGGTGGCAAGTCACGGATCATTAATGATTCACAACTGTTAATCATATGTGATTCATAACTGTCAATTGCTCCTCCAGATCAGTTGTGAATCACATGTGATCCACAACTGCCAATCACATGTGATTCATAACTGTCAATTGCTCCTCACGTTCTCACGTTTTGGTGCGCTCCTCGTTTGAACCTTCCTCTCTCTCTCTCTCTCTCTCTCTCTCTATATATATATATATATATATATATATATATATATATAGCGGTCGGTTCATTTGAGAAGTCTAAATATTTTGAGAAATGGAGAAGTAAAAAAACACGGGAGTGTTCATATATGAATGTTCATATATGGCTGTTATATATGAACGTTCATATATGACTGTTATATGAACGTTCATATATGAACGTTGGAGTGTTCATATATGACTGTTTATATATGAACGTTCATATATGAACACTCCCGTGTTTTTTTACTTCTCTATTTTTCAAAATATTTAGACTTCTCAATTGAACTCTTCCCTATATATATATATATATATATATATATATATATATTAGTGTCATATATATAATAATCCATCATATATTTGATACCATATGTTTGGAAGAACGGAAAACAAGATATAACTCAGGAAATTTATGATTTGTTTTATTACAACTAATAGGTTATTGAATTTTTTAAAATCATGTTAGGATATCTTATTGGAACTTTTTTATATATATTGTTTAACTTTGAATCTATTACATATATGAGCGAGGTTACAATTGGATATTTGGAAACAAGATTGGATTGGATTCCTGGGATGAGCAGCGATATCAAATTAAGGGATTTCCCTAGCTTAATTCGAACCACAGACATAAACGATATCATGCTCAACTTTCTCATCACAGAATCCGAATTCCGAAGCTCTCCCTAGAGGCTCGGCTGTCGTGATAAACACATTCACGCCTTAGAACACGACAGTGTTAAAACCGTTAACTTCCATAAACCCACGAACATTCACCATAGGTCCACTTCATTTGATGCAACAACATGTTCACGATGACCGACACAACCACATTGGGTCCAACCTCTGGAAGGAAGACTCGAGTTGCATCAGTTGGCTCAACACAAAGAAACCTGGCTCAGTTGTTTACGTCAACTTTGGAAGTCTTACGATCATGACAAAAGAACAACTCATCGAGTTTGGGTGGGGACTTGCTAATAGCAAGAAAGATTTCTTGTGGATAACTAGACCAGATATTGTTGAAGGCGACGAAGCCATGATGCCACCAGAGTTCGCCGATGAGACCAAAGGGAGAGGCATGGTGACTAGCTGATGCCCTCAAGAACATGTTATGAAGCACCCGGCAATAGGTGGATTCTTGACTCATTGTGGATGGAACTCGACTATTGAGAGTATTACCAACGGGATTCCGATGATTTGTTGGCCGTTTTTTGCAGAGCAACAGACGAATTGTCGGTATAGCTGTGTAGAATGGGGGATTGGGATGGAAATCGAAACGAATGTGAAGAGGGAGGAGGTGGAGGCTCAGGTGAGAGAGATGATGGATGGGAAGAAAGGGAAGATGATGAAGAACAAAACTTTGGAGTGGAAGAAGAAAGCCGAAGAAGCTGTCGCTGTTGGTGGATCGTCTTATACCAACTTCGATGAATTAGTTACAGATGTTACGTTGAGAAAGTAAAGTCAATATACTGTCACTAGTACTTGACATGTTGCAAAAGTCTTCAAATGAGTCACCGCTTGTAGTTTCTTCTGTTTTGAATTTGAGTTTTGAAATTACTTAATTATTTTATTGTTATATACTTGTTCCGACTTATAAATAAATTATGCTTAATTATCATATATATATATATATATATATATATATAGTTTAATTAAGGGCTGTTTGGCAGTTCCCGAATGGTTTGGTGCGGAATGATTAAGTGGACAAAATAATTAAGAGGCTCTTATGATAATTTGGTTGTTTGGTAGTTTTTCATAATGAAATTAGGGCGCTGAATGGTTAAGGGAGGCCCAAGATACAAAATCATTCGGAACGGTTTAGAATCATTAAGAGACGGACTTTTTTTGCCAAACAAGATTAAGCTCTTAGCGATTTAGATGTTGCATCTTAATGAACCTATTAAGATGTTTGTGTTGAAAGACCTTCGGTACAAGACGTTTGAATGTTTGTGTACGTCCGCAAGTGCCATACTATATGTCGGTGAAGTTTAATCTTTGACGTCCAAGTTTGGTTAAAATTCAAATAGAAGGCAAAGCATTTCAATTGACAACAATAGGAAAACATGTGACAAACACTCATCGGCCTTCAAAAAAAGTCTCATCGGGATGAGAAACCACAAAACAAGCCATATCAAAGCACACTACAACAAAATTGAGTTTATAGGACGCCTAAAATAAATAAGCGTCCTTTTTTTAACGGCAAGCAATTTATTAAAAAACCACCAAACAAACACCAAAGTCCAACCAAAGGACCAAAACAAAGCAGTAGCAGAGCAGTGGAATTAAAAGAAACAAACCACATGCCACAAACAACAAAGAAATAAGCAGGGTATTCAACCTAACCGCAAGCTGATAAAAAGCACCGAAATTAAGCGAATAGGGTGTTTTATAGGACCAAACAAGAAAACGTCCTATCTAAAAGTGTTACAAAATAAGACGCCTTTATGCGTCGTAACAAGTTTTTTATAACATTTTTCAAATAAAACGTCCTATTAACTAATTTATAAGACATTATTTGGAAAAGTGTCCTATAAACACAACTGTCCTCTAAAAAGATGAGTTTATAGGACACTTTTCAAAAGCGTTCTATAAAGTTAGCTGATACGACTTTATTTTAAAAATATCCTAAAAACCTTGTTACGACGCTCAAAAGCGTCGTATAAAGTTATTGTAACACTTTTAGATAAGACGTTTTTTTTTGTTTGGTCTTATAAACCAAAGTCCTATAAAACACTCTATTAGGACGCTTATTTATTTTAGACAGACGTCCTATAAACTCAAATTTATTGTAGTGGCATGACAAGTAACTCAACTACTAAGCATAAATTGAAAGCACCCTCGAGTCATATTTTGCTTACATTGAAGTAGTAATAGATCATTATCTAATAATATTCACTCTAGAATCAACGTATTTGATTTAATGTGAATAACTTAACGGTGAACACCGAGGTATACACAACATATATACATGGCTCACTTTGGCATCGTGCTCTCTTCCTGTGCCCAAACTGCAATGGGAAGTTGGTTCAATTTGACAACAATCTTGAAATAAAGAAGTGTAAAACAATTCCACATATATACATGAACTTCCACGTAAATCCGGTGTCATTTTCTATCTCCTATTATTTCCGTCAAGTTACGTTTATATTTTTATGTATGTATATTCTATTTTTGTGGAACAAAATCTTGTGGGTATGATTATGATATTCTATTTTTGTGTATGTATATGCTCAATGTTAATAAGCTAGTGCATAGTTGTCTTTTTTTTTTGTACAATCCAGTTGCTGCCACCAATAAGTTTAAAAGCTTTTAATTTTGAATTGTTAAGCATGTCGATTGTCTTGTTTGGATAACAGTCATAACACCAGTTGTGGCACCATCTATTCATTACGATTTGGAAAACAAGTATTAATTATTGGGTAGTTGAATGTTTAAAAAGAGGTACAAGTGGCAACACTCTGTCTCTTCTTATTACTTCTAAATTCTTATGATATTTTTGACATTTATGTTTTAATGTATTTTTTGTGGGAGTATATAGAGGCGTATACGACAGTTGACCAATATTGAATTTTGGTGGCAATTAGACAACGCCCGAATGTAATCTAGAAATTGTTGTTTTAGATTATTAGGTTGTTGAACCATTCATTGCTCGTTTCTTGGGATTGTAAACGTCATACTTTATTTCAAATAAACGTATTATTTTCATAACAACCATGCTCCCTAGACTTAACAGTGTTAGTTTGGCCACCGTTAACTCCATTTATACACCTAATCTAAGGGGCAATTCTGTCTTTTTCTTTTGTTGTTTGTTTAAGAAAAATAATAAAAAAATCAACCTACCCACGTCCCCATCCCAACCCTTCAAAGGTCCAATCTTGAACCCAGATTCTAGAACATAACAGTGCTTGAAATTTCATTTTTTGGGTGCTTAAGAATTTAGGCTTATCCAGGTTGTTTTCTTTTTTTGTTGTTACCCATGGAAGAACCTCAATCAAATCCCATATCTATCCCCTCCAAAAAACTAACCCTCTCTCTCTCTCTTTCAATCTCTTTCGATGTCCTCTCTCCCTCATGACGATCATCTGCAAATCAACGTTGCAAATGGATGGATGGCTTCAAATCGGCACTTGCAAATGGATGTTAAAAACCCATCCCTTCCCTCTTGTCCAATGGTGGTAGTGGTCTGAACAAAGATGAAACAAAAGTAAGACGGTGGTTCTTTAGCGAACTCCGCCCCGTCCCGTGGTTTGCAGACGGCCCCGGTGAACTTCGCCCCGACCTGTTAATCCACACAGCAGAGGCGTTATGCTCTGTTCCTTCAATCCACATGACAACAGGTTATCGATTTTGATGTTAATTTAGGGTTAGGGGTTTCTTCTTGGCTTGAACACGAATCTGTATTGAACAAAAATCCTCGAGATCATCACCACAGGTTTTATATTTTTAGGTATTTTTGTTGTTTTTATATCCAAGTGTTCAATTTCTATGGATTTTGTATTGTAAACTTTTTGTATGAGTTTGTTCTTGATATGAATGCAATTTTTCTTGATGTTTTTAATGGTTTATTTGGAATTAAACTTGGTGAACATTCCAGTCCGTGATTTCTGTTTCCACCTAAAGAAATTTGTGATTTCTACTTTGCATCTTTAGATTTAGGGTATTAGTTTTAAGTTGGATTTATTCTTGTTTGTAGTCAAACAAGGGTCGTGCCAGGGGGAGTGCGGGTCGGGTGCACGCCCAGGGCCCACAAAAAGTAGGAGCCCAAACTTTTTTAGTTATACTATATAGTATATAGTAGTACAAAAAAATTAGTCAATAAAAAAGCACAAATTTTTTAGTATCTAATAACACCCAAAGATAATTTAACATTATATTAACGGCCCACAAAAAGTAGGGGCCCAATTTTTTTTAGTATATACTATATAGTACATACTACTAGTTAAAAAAATAGTCAATAAAAGAGACACAATTTTTTTAGTATCTAATAACACCCAAAAAGAATTTAACATTATATTAAGGACCCACAAAAAGTAGGAGCCCAAACTATTTTAGTATATAGTAGTAGTTCAAAAAAATTAGTCAATAAAGAAGACAAATTCTTTTTAGTATCTAATAGGACCCAAAAAGAATTTAACATTATATTAAGGGCTCAAACATTTATATTAGAATATAGTAGATTTCTTTTTATTAACTAAGAAAACTCATTCCTTTTGAAAAAATTACCAACCATATGGGACTATCCACCATATATCTATATTTAGGATTTCAAAACTAACCTTGTTTTTCCATACATTATGGACTTCCTTATTACCAAATATTGAAGGCATAATTTAAGTATTCTCCTATATCTATAACAAGAATAAGATCTCAAGTTATAACCAACATGGACTTTTGATTCTAAAATTGATGGTTCGTAAGAGTATGTATTAACCCTAAAAGTTTAAAATGGTGAAAACATTAATATGAGGTGATATGGAAACCAACCGATTTATATTAATTCGCATATAGTGTTACTCTGAATAGTCAATATTGTGACATAAGTGATGTCGGTCTATATATTAAAGGTGTATCATATGATGTGTTTGACGGTGGAACGAATTTATGATGCTAGGTAAAAATGATATGATAGATAATATTAATTTAGAAATAATTATTGATTGATTTGGCGTCTAGGAATTCTCGGAGAAACAGTTTTACATGAATTATTAATACTTTTTGAACTTAATGTTATTTCTGATGATAAAAGACAACATATTTAAAAAACAATCGTACTTATCAAGGGCTTATTTTTTCATCTCGCCCAGGGCCTACAATATGTCAGGAACGACCCTGAGTCAAACTCATATGCTTGCTTCTTCATGAATGATGTAATTACGGTCAGTGGGTTAATGAAGAGGAAGGTGGGAGGGAGAAGGGCAAATGGACATTTTTGCCCTCATGTGCAATGCACATGATTATACTTAACGATGGTCAAACTAACGGTGTTAAGTCGAGGGACTGTGGGTGTTATGAAAATAAAAAGTCAAGGACCATCACTATAGATAGCTTACTTTAGGGACCAAATCCAAATTTTGGATGAACCACAGCACAGGGACCACCAGTGTAATTCACTCTTTTAATTATTTAGTAAATTTGGTTCTTATCAATTATGGTGCTGAAATTTTGATCATGTTGCGTATATGCTTTTCTTTTATCAAAATTCTTGGCTAAATCTAATTTGTCATATGAAGTTAATATGATAATCATATATTGCATTATGTATCCGCTTTCTTCACCAATCCATCTTTGCTTCTCATTGAGTTCTTATCATGCCAGGTTTGTTTGATTATCTAAAGTTGTGACTACAGGTGCTCGGGACTGATGAGTTAAATGCATATTTTAGAATCATGTAAACGGTGAAATTGATGATATGTTTATGGAGTGGTTGCTAAAACTTTATTTTCCCACCACACCTCCCTCTACCTCCCTTTGCGTCCCTCGACTCCAATGCCGCCACCCTCTACCTACCTCATGTCTACTGCATCTCAGCAAAGCCTTTCATCTTTCTTTCTGACCCAAGCATTCCTCTCGAAACATAGCAAAACTGTTAGATAATATAGATATTTGGGCCTTTGTTTAGTTTTGGGCTTGTGGGCCAGCCTTTTGTATAGTTAAGTTTACTTTACCTTGTTTAGCTTACATTAGGTTTTGGTTCATACTTGTGTAATCAGTATTCTATCTCCTTCCTTTTGGCGTTCTTTTGCTGGTTCGATCTTCTTCTGGGTCGGTTTTCTTCTGGTTCGAGAATCATTGTCTTCTGCTCGAAAATCGTCTCTGCTATAGGTATCTTTAATCTCTGTGTTTATTTCGATTTTTTGCTTACTTTTTTCGCTTGCAATGGCTGGAAACGATTCTCTCCAAGCCATTAGTGTTCGTTTAGATGGGAAAAATTACTCCTATTGAAGTTATGTCTTGAAAAACTTTCTGAAGGGAAAGAAATTGTGGGGTTATATTTCTGGTACCAGTGTGAAACCAACAGGAGCAAAAGAAATTGAATCTTGGGAAGTTGAGAATTCAAAAATTATCACTTGGATAAATAATTCTGTTGAACCTTCAATTGGTGTTCAGTTGGCCAAATATGAAACAGGCAAGGAAGTTTGGGACCATCTTGAGAGACTGTATACACAGTCTAATTTTGCAAAACAATATCAGTTAGAAGCTGATATCCGAGCACTCGAACAGAGAGATATGAGTATTCAAGATTTCTACTCAACAATGACAGATTTATGGGATCAGTTAGCTCTTACTGAACCTGCTGCTTTACGTGCATTTGAACCCTACATTGCCCGTAGGGAAGAACAGAGATTGGTGCAGTTTCTTATGGCTCTAAGAAGCGACTTTGAGGGACTTCGTAGTAACATATTGCATCGCACCCCACTTCCCTCAGTTGATTCAGTTGTAAGTGAGTTGTTAGCTGATGAAACTCGTCTGAAAACACAAACTGGAAAGGGTATTCTTCCTATACCAAGTCCTTCTGTCATGGTTGTTCCTCCTTATAGGTATCTTGCTCAAAATCAGAATAAGAGTCGTCCAAGAGTCGGATTTGATGAATGCAGCTTCTGTAAGAAAAAGGGACATTGGAAGTCTCAATGTCCAGAGCTTATGGGTCGAAATTCTTCTATGCAGTCCGGTCATCCGCGACAACCACATCGCTTCTCTCCTCAAGTTAGCACTGCTGCCGCCGTTCCTCCATCTCGATCAACTACTAATCCTACTCTTGCATCCATAACTGAACAACTCCAGAAGCTTCTTGATGTTAAGTCTCATGCCATGTCCGTCTCTTCTCCCATAGGTCAGTCCATTGATAACGAATCAGGTATTAATCCAACTTCATGGATTTTAGATTCTGGTGCTTCTTTTCATATGTCTCCTAATGCTAAATTATTTGCTTCTGTAAAACCTATGTCATCCTTGCCTGTCACTACTGCTGATGGTACTCCTATGCCATTAGCAGGCATTGGTCCTATTATGGGTCCAAAATTCTCTCTTCCTAATGTTTATCATATTCCAAAACTCTCATTGAATCTTGTGTCTGTTGGTCAATTATTTGATTCTGGTTATAAAGTATTCTTTTCTCTTGACTCTTGTTGTGTGCAGGATCCACGTACTCAGAAGTTGATTGGGACCGGCCGTAGGCGTGGGGGCTTATATGTGTTGGATGAGTTGCGGTTACCAGTAGGAGTTGCTCATACCGCAGATCTATCTTCTTTTCGTTTGTCGTCTAAGTCGTCTACTTTCTATTTGTGGCATTCACGCCTTGGACATGTTTCTGCTTCTCGTTTAAAATACTTGGCCTCTTCTGGAATTTTGGGAAATTTGCAAACTCATGATATTTCTACTTGTAGTGGTTGTAAACTTGCAAAATTTTCAGCTTTGCCTTTTAAATTAAGCAAATCTCTCTGTTGCACCTTTTGATTTGATTCATTCTGATGTGTGGGGACCATCTCCTTTTCCTACAAAAGGAGGGTCTCGATATTATGTTTCTTTCATTGATGATTGTACTCGTTTTTGTTGGGTTTTTCTCATGAAACATCGTTCAGAATTCTTTGATGTTTATTGTCGTTTTCGTGCATATGTTAAAACCCAGCATGATTCTGTGATTAAATGTTTTCGGTGTGATTTGGGAGGAGAATATACTTCCAATAAATTCTGTGAATTGCTTGCTTTAGATGGAACTAGTTACCAGACATCCTGTACAGATACTCCCGAGCAGAATGGTGTTGCTGAAAGAAAACATAGACATATACTTGAAACTGCTCGCTCGCTCTTGTTGTCTTCTTCGGTTCCTAACCAATTCTGGGGTGAATCCGTTCTTACTGCTGTCAATCTGATCAACAAAATTCCATCCTCGATCACCTCAGGTATCTCTCCCTTTCAGAAACTTTATGGTCGTTACCCTGATTATTCCTCTCTACGTGTCTTTGGTTGCACTTGCTTTGTACTTCGTCCACATGTAGAACGTGACAAATTATCTTCTAAATCTGCTGTCTGTGTCTTTATTGGTTATGGTGAAGGACAAAAGGGTTATCGTTGCTTTGACCCTACCTCTCAAAAATTATATGTTTCTAGGAATGTTGTGTTTCTTGAGCATATTCCTTTCTATTCCATTCCTAAAACTGAACACAACTTGACAAAGTCAGATGTCATTAATCTTGATCCGTTCGTTGAGCAAGTAAACTCTACTCAGACTTCAGATACTCTTCCAACGGACGAACATGCTACTGGTACTTCAATGCCTGACATTGCTGCCCCCCTCCTACTGTCACTCAAGATGCACCTGAGAATGTGGATCCACCTCGACAATCTCAACGTACTCGTAAGTCTACTCGTCTACTAGAATTTGCTTACTCTACCTACTCTCCCTCTTTTACTTCCTTCTTAGCTTCTATACACTCTCTTTCTGAACCCTCATCTTATAAAGAAGCAGTTACTAACCCTCTTTGGCAGCATGCCATGAGTGAGGAACTTGAGGCTTTGCAAAAGACCCATACTTGGGATTTGGTTCCTCTTCCGGAAGGTAAACGTGCCATGGGTATATAAAATCAAGACAAAATCTGATGGATCTGTTGAACGTTACAAAGCCAGGCTTGTAGCTAAGGGCTTTACTCAGGAATATGGTTTGGACTTTGAGGAGACTTTTGCCCCGGTTGCCAAAATGACTACAATTCGCACTATTATTGCCGTTGCTGCTGTTCGCAAATGGAATATTTCACAAATGGATGTTCGAAATGCCTTTTTGAATGGTGACTTGAATGAGGAAGTATACATGGCTCCTCCTCCCGGTGTTCTTCATAAAACGGGTGAAGTTTGCAAGCTTAGAAAAGCTCTATATGGGCTTAAACAGACTCCACGAGCTTGGTTTGAAAAGTTCTCTGATGTTATTCTGTCTCTTGGATTCTCTGCTAGTGAACATGATTCTGCTCTTTTTGTCAAACATACTTCTGTAGGTCGTATATTGCTTTCGTTATATGTTGATGACATGATTATCACTGGTGATGATCTTCAAGGAATTCATACCTTAAAGTCAGAGTTAGCTGCACAGTTTGAGATGAAAGATTTGGGACCTCTTAGATATTTCTTGGGTATTGAGGTTGCTTCTTCTCCCAGAGGTTATCTGCTTTCTCAGTCTAAATATACTGCTGAAATTATTGATCGAGCTCGCCTCACTGACACTCGTGTTGTGGACTCTCCCTCTGAATTGAATGTCGAGTATTCACCAACTGATGGTTCTCCCCTCAAAGACCCTACCTTGTATCGTACTATAGTTGGCAGCCTGGTTTATCTCACGATTACTCGACCATATATTGCATATGCGGTTCACATTGTCAGCCAGTTTGTTGCAGCTCCGACTTGTACTCATTGGACAGCTGTTGTGCGTATTCTACGTTATCTTCGAGGTACCATGTTCAGAAGTCTCTTGCTATCTTCCACATCTTCTCTGGAACTGCGGGCATACTCTGATGCTTCTTATGCACGCAATCCTACAGACAGACGATCGGTTACAGGTTTTTGTGTCTTCTTGGGAGACTCGCTTATCTCGTGGAAAAGTAAGAAACAGTCTGTGGTTTCTCTTTCTTCCACTGAAGCTGAATATCGGGATATGGCATCTACTTCCAAGGAGATCATTTGGTTACGTTGGTTACTTGCTGATATGGGTGTTTTTCTTCACCATCCCACTCCTATGTATTGTGACAATCGTAGTGCCATTCAGATTGCTCATAACTCGGTTTTTCATGAACGCACCAAGCATATAGAGGTTGATTGCCACTTCACACGCCAACATCTCAAACGTGGCTCTCTTTCCTTACCGTTTGTAAGCTCAACTCTACAACTTGCAGACTTCTTTACGAAGTCTCACCCGATCTCTCGCTTCCGCTTCCTTGTTAGCAAACTCTCGATGCTTCTTGCTCCCGCATCATGAGTTTGAGGGGGGATGTTAGATAATATAGATATTTGGGCCTTTGTTTAGTTTTGGGCTTGTGGGCCAGCCTTTTGTATAGTTAAGTTTACTTTACCTTGTTTAGCTTACATTAGGTTTAGGTTCATACTTGTGTAATTAGTATTCTATCTCCTTCCTCTTGCATCTTGTAAGAACACAGCATTCTAATAAAACCCTAAGCACTTTTTGCATTTCTTCTTCATCTATCAAAGTTATCAAAAACAATGTTGATTTTGGATTTGAGATGGGTTCGATGCATGGCAATAAGTCGAAATGCATGTTTGTTTCAAACTAGAATGTTGCATTAACTTTCTTCAACTAACTAGTGTGTGGCCCGCGGTAACGAAAGACATTTTAAAGAAATATTTGTCCAAGCTAAGTTAAAACGTAATTCTTTGATTAATAGTTAATTATATCCAAATTAAAATGAAGAATGTATTTTCGTAAGTGGTACATTTTCTTATATTGATAATTGTTTCTTGTTATGAAGAGTTTACGATATATCAGTTACAATTTTATTGTTATGTCTGTTGAAATTCAAAAGACATGTCATACAACCATATCACTATTGTTGCTACAAAGGTTCAACTAAAATTAGCCAATCTTATGAGATGCAACAATTTGACGTACTCTCATTTTGTCAATATAAGATCACATGTTTCATTAAAAAAATCATCTTCTCACCAATATGGAATTACTAAACTCACCAAATTTCATATTTATGTAAAACATTCTTTCATCGTTTTTTATAGTCATATAAGAATCTTTAATCTAGCATTCTCTCATCAAAGTGGAATGACTAAAACAACATCATAAAGCAACTCAAACACTCTTGGTTCTTTCTTTCGTACATATAAAAAAAGAAAGAAAGATAAGGATGTAAGTATTTTTTTGGGTTTTTATATAAAGATTTATGTAATGTTTTATAAAACATCTCTAATGAGGTTTGGTTAAAAGATTTTTCTATCCAATAAAATATTTTAATCATCAAAATCATCCCTTTTCCTTTCTTATAGTTATCTTCATTTTTAAATCTAACTTTTCTTAATCAATATGGGATAACTAAAGTAATACCACTTTGCAATATTTGAAAATATTCAATTCTCCCAATGCCACCTCAAGTACCCTTAGTTGTTACTTTTATATGTATAAAGATAAAATTGAGAGTTTTTGATATAATGAATTGTTATATCATGTAGATTAAATAATATAACGATGAATTATTCATGAAAATGTTCTGTACTTTTATACTTGTTCATTCTTATACCCACCTCATTTTGATGATTTATTTTTTCAAATGATTTTAAATACTGATATTTATTTATTTATTGGCAAAAAAATAGTTATACAAATAATATGATCGCTTGTTACAAAGTATGACCTCCTCCGTTCATATGCACACTTTCTTCTTTCAATCATCATCTTCTCACCAATGTGAGATACACATACATAAACAAATTTCAAGATTTAAGGAATTCTTAAAATGACTTGCTACAGAAAATGACCTTCACCTTTCATATACATATTTCCTTCTTTCTTCTCACCAACGTGCGATAAACAAACTTAACCACATTTTGAGATTTAAGAAAAAAAAATCAAATCTCATCATGACTTGCTATAAAAATTTAATTCTTTTAATATACACATTATCTTCTTTCAATCTTCTTTCTCTCATCAATGTGGGATACAAAAAATTCAATCACAATTCAAGAACTAAATATTCTTAATTCTTAGGATTCTACTACAGTTCTAGGGTTTTCCTTTTAGATGTATATAAATATATATTTTAAACTTTTAGTTGGCCAAAATTAGCCAACATATTGTTTTGGAAGGTCGGCCAAAAAAGGCCAACAACATTGGTTTAGAGGATTAACCAAAATGAGCCAACCCCATGAGTTACCACAAACGCATCTCAACATCCATTTATATATCCACAATTCATTTTCAACCTTTTTTCTCTCTATCAATGTGGGATACCTTAAAGACAACCACAATTCAAGAAATGAGGAATTCTCAATTTTTGGGATGTCACTTCATCTTTTGTGGATTTTCCTTTTAGATATACTAGTGTGTGGCACCGCGCTCGCGCGGTGGCGAGAAAGTTATATAAGCACCACAAATTTATAACATGAAATTAAATAAGTTTATTTCAATTCTTTTCAAAAAGTAGTAGTCATTTTCCATTAAACATTTGAATCATTATGAGATTTGAGTCTTAATCAAATCGTGAAATGTTGTGTCTTGTTTATCCCACATTGGTGAGAAGATGACGAAATGTAATAATGATGTGATTATTTAAAAGAAGGTTCTTATAAGAACCTCCATTGAAGATGCTCTTAATTGTAATGCAATATATACTATATATTCAACATGAAAAAAATTGCAACTAAAATTAACTCTTTAATCCAAAAGGGATTAAAATAAATCATAAGTCATGTAAAAAAAGTTGGCATTATTCTCCTTTTGTAATCAACTTCATGTTCCAACATTCCAACTTTTTATCAATGTGGGATAGCCAAAGTAAACCACAATTCAATGTTTGAGAAATCTCAATCCACATTGTGCCATGTCATTTTTCATTGTTTTTGCTTTTATATATATAATATAAATATAGATATACATACATTTTTAATAATATAAAACATCTACTAATATCACCTCCTCAAATATTATATAAACAAAAATAGATCTAGTTACCAACATGCATCATTCTTAAACTTTTATTGGCAAAAAGAAAGCGTTAATTCGTTTAAACCAATAATATGGCCGCTTGTTACAAAGTATGATCTCCTTTTAAATGCACATGTTTGTCTTTCAATCTTCTTTCTCTCATCAATGTGAGATAAAAAAATTCAACCACAATTGAAGAATGAAAAATTCTCAATTCTTAGGATGTCACCTCATCTTTTGTGGATTTTCCTTTTAGATATATATAGATTTAAACTTTTAGGTTGCCCAAAATGAGCCAACCTATTATTTGGAGGGTAGGTCAAAGACGCCAAAAACATTGGTTTAGAGGATCAGCTAAAATGAGCCAACCCCATGAGTTACCACAAAGACATCTCAACCTCCATTTATATATCCACAATTCATTGCCAAATTTTTGTCTCTCTATTAATGTGGGATACCATAAAAGCAACCACAATTCAATAAATGAGGAAATCTAAATTCTTAGGATGCCACCCAATATTTTGTGGATTTTTCTTTTAGATATATATAGACATAGATATAGATATAGATTTAAACTTTTAAGTTGGCCAAAATGAGCCAACATATTGTTTGGAGGGTCGGCCAAAAAAGGCCAACAACATTGGTTTAGAGGATCGTTCAGAATAAGTCAACCCCGTGAGTTAACACAAACACATTGTTGGGTCACCGAAGATTTGAAATTGACTCACCGATGTTTCTTCTAAATCTTACTTAGAATATTTTAGCATGGTTCTTTATAATGACTTGTACAAGATAGCAAATGTTTGGTGAAGTCAAAGATCAACCAAAGTCAAGATTGAAGATTCTCTCATTGTGGAAGTAAGAGACTCTTTATCAACACATGCAAGTCATTGTCCACCGATGGTGTTCCCACACATCGGTGGACACTCTCTCCACCGACCTTGGAGCTCTTCAATATTCTAAGTATGGAGCTCAAATTCAAATAGGGGGAGATTGTTGGGTCACCGAAGATTTGAAATTGAGAAGCAAAATTATTATGAGACAAAATCAAAATTTCCAAGAATCATCCCACCGATGATGATGCTTAAATCGGTGGGATCCTTTGTCAAAAGATTTTCTTTGAAGAAAATATCAAGTCTTAAGTAATATTGTCTTGGAAGACACACCAAGGAGACAAGCATGGTATTATTCCTATTTCCAATGAAGTTCAGCATGGGTATTCCTCCTTGTTTCAAGGAAAAGGTGATTGTGACTTATCAACTTTTCAGAAGTCCATTGGTACGTAGCAAGTAACTGGAGGATATTCGTTCTAAGCATTTAATGCTCAGTACACTCACCCTCACTATAAAAGGAGGAGGAAGCTCCCATGCAAACATGCTTTTCTGAAGTCTTTCTATGTGCTAGCATCCTTCATCTCTTAGGAACTTTATAACTTTGAGTCTAAGTGTTCAAGTTATTTTGTTTTCAGTATTACTGTGTGAAGATTGTTAGAATAGATTTTATCTGTTCTTTCCGCAACAATCAAATTGTTCTATGTGTTCTATGTGTAATTCTTGATTTGAATATTTTCAATAAAAGAATTAATTAAAGTGAAAAATTGTTTATTGTATTCACCCCCCACCCCCCCTTCTACAATACTTGTTCTTGTTCTTGTAAGCCAATTCTTTGTTACCTCGTCAAAATCTTTGAGCAAAAATAAGGAAAAATATCAAAGTTCTAAAAAGGCATTTCTTTATAGAAAATGTTATATCTGTGGTGATGTTTCTCATTTTGCCAAAGACTGTCCGAAAGAAAGAATTGATCTGAGTGACATAAATTCTTTTCCCTCATCATCTAACCCAAAAGGACCCACCACCAAATGGGTACCTAGGAAATAAATTTTGTGTGATTGCAGATTTTGAGCTGGACAGATGGATCTATGTGGACAAGTGTGAAAGTTGAAAAAACCTTAGAATTCTTTACTCTCATGACATCATCACCTATTATCTCCTAACCATGCAAACCCACCGAATCACCATGCAAACCCATCTCACAAAATCCCTCCATTTTTTTCTTCTTCGTGACATCATCATCCACCACCTTTTTGTCAACCACCTTATTATTAATATTATATATATATTTTTTAAATGACCATCAGTGGAAATTTAAATATGTATATATATAATAATAATAAACTCTTCTCTCTTTCTTTGTGCCGACAAAAACAAACCCATAACTCTTCTCTTAAAATATCTCTTCTTTTGTCTCTAACTTTCTATCACCGATTTTAAATCACACTCACCTCCCAAAATCTCTCCATCACCAAAGCCACCACCAAATCAAAGAGCATCTCCACCGAAAACCTCTCTCTCTCTCCTTCCCACTGAACCTCTGATCCCACTCCATCATCACCCCTAACACAAAATATTCCACCACCTTTACCTCCTGCAACCAAATGGACCAAAGATCACCCCATAGATCAAATCATCGGTGATCAACAAGCAGGTGTCCAAACATATAGAGGAGTTGGAAATATTTGTCTCTATGTGAATTTTCTCTCTCTTTTATAAACCCAAGAAGATTGATGAAGCTCTTGCAGATCCCTGTTGGATCACTGCCATGCAAGAAGAGCTTTCTCAATTTGAGAGAAACAAAGTTTGGAGATTGGTTCCCAGACCCCGAAAGAAGACAATCATTGGAACCAAATGGATCTTCAGAAATAAAATGGATGAAGAAGGCACAGTTATCAGAAACAAGGCCAAACTGGTTGCTCAAGGATACCGACAGGAAGAAGGCATTGATTATGATGAAACTTTTGCCCCTGTTGCAAGACTTGAAGCAATAAGAATCTTTCTGGCTCATGCTGCCTACCGAAATTTTAGAGTTCTTCAAATGGATGTCAAAAGTGCCTTCCTCAATGGAGAACTTGCAGAGGAAGTCTATGTGAAACAACCTTCTGGCTTTGAAGACCCAGCTCATCCAGACTATGTGTACAGAACTAGACAAAGCTCTTTATGGTCTCAAGCAAGCTCCACGTGCTTGGTATGACACTCTTGCCAACTTTCTCTTAAAGAATGGATATTCCAGAGGTAAAATTGACAACACTCTATTCATCAAGGAAACCTCAGGTAATCTTATTCTTGTCCAAATCTATGTTGATGACATCATCTTTGGTGCCACTGATGAATCACTATGTGATAGTTTGCTTCTCTCATGATGAGTGAATATGAGATGAGCATGATGGGAGAGCTTACATTCTTTTTGGGCCTTCAGGTCAAACAATCTTCAGAAGGAATTTTTATTAACCAAAGTAAATACATTCGTGACCTTCTGAAGAAATTTAACTTTTTAGATAGCTCTCCTATGAAAACTCCCATGGCACCACCTTTGAAACTCAATGTTGATCTTAAAGGTGAATCAGTGGATGTTACCCTTTATCGAGGAATGATTGGCTCCCTTCTGCACTTAACTGCTAGCAGACCGGATATTATGTTTGCTACTTGTCTATGTGCCCGTTATCAAGCCAATCCAAAAGAATCACACTTAAAGGCTGTAAAACGGATTTTTCGGTATCTCAAAGGTACCTTGCATCTGGGTCTTTGGTATCCCAAAGACTCAAGTTTTGAACTAATTGAGTATTCAGATTCAGATTATGCAGGTTCCCAGATTGATAGAAAAAGTACTACAGGAAGCTGCCAACTTCTTGGTGGTAAATTGGTAAGTTGGTCCAGCAAGAAACAAAACTCTGTATCAACCTCTACTGCTGAGGCTGAATATGTAGCTGTTGGAAGCTGTTGTGCTCAGATCCTGTG
The DNA here is from genome assembly GCA_033807775.1 of Saussurea involucrata. NCBI lineage: Eukaryota > Viridiplantae > Streptophyta > Magnoliopsida > Asterales > Asteraceae > Saussurea > Saussurea involucrata. The sequence goes on from CM066323.1 coordinate 31,856,593, forward strand.
GATGAGAAACCAACTAAGGGATTATGCTCAAATCTACTCCGAAGTCCCAATTCTGTGTGATAACCAAGTGCAATAGCTATTGCAAACAATCATGTTCTTCATTCCAGGTCAAAGCACATAGATATCAGATATCACTTCATCGGGGATCTCATATCCAAAGGTGACATTGAGCTACATTTCATTCCTACAGATCTTCAGCTTGCCGACTTGTTCACCAAACCTCTAGATGAAACCAGGTTCAATTTCCTCATAAGTGAACTTGGCATGTGTAATCTTCAATAACTGTGTGTCCTCACCTTCTACCGAAATCTCATCGGTGGACACTCTATCGGTGAATTAGCTCTAAATCGACTTTCAATTCTTCATCCCTATCGGTGTCTAAGTCTGTATGTTCTCTCTACACCGAAATCCATCTCCATACTCTACACCGAAGCCATCACCTACTTCATTACCAACACTCTATTTCCCACCATACATCTCACCCCACCTCTTCTCATCCATCCCACCACATATATTATCCCAACCTCATTTCTTTAGCATCTTACCATCCAATCTCCTAATGTGCAACCTTCAGTAATGATAAATTCTCTTTCTTCACCGATCTCTCAATGGGACTTATTTCCTTCCTTCTCACCGATGACATCATCTTGATGACATCATCACCATGATCTCATCTCACCAATCCACCTCTCACCAGAACCAACTTTCTATGTGTCATCTCCTCATCCCATTCCTTCTTCCATCATATTTCACTCTTGGACAACAACCCAACTCTCCTTTTCTCAAAACCCACATACTACAAACTCTTCCACAGATATCATCCCAAATCCTTCTACTCAAAAAATTCTCAAACTCAATTTTTGTGGGTCATCAAAAAATTGGAAGATGAAATTCCAATCCTTTCTTCACCTTGAAAATTTTCTCCATGATGCCGTAGAAGATTTTATCCAAACTCTTTTGAAGATGCCAGAAGATTTCCTCCAACCTCTTCAAGAAATTCCACCGACTTTTTGTCAAACTCTTGCAAAATTTCGGTGGGAATGATAAATTTTCGAAAAAAAAAATCTACCGATTTTCCTACCGAAATTAGCCAATTTTCGGTGGGAGCTCCTTAGTTTTCGGTGGGGAAGCAAAAAAAAATTAAAAAAAAATTCGGTGTTTCCAATTGTTTGTGGTGTTTCTTCTCCGTCGTACGCTGAGGGGGAGAAACCATCTGAGGGGGAGCAATATCAACGTCCAACTCGATCAACACCAACCCTCTGTACTCGTTTTCAGCGTCCAACTCGGAAAAATGAGGAAATCGGGCGGACCGGTCAAGGGGGAGCACATCAGTCCGGGCGGATCTAACTGAGGGGGAGAAACACAAAACCGACTGATCTACTGAGGGGGAGCAAAACAAAGACAAAGGATGATGATGTTGAACAGGAAGTGCTGAAGATGCCAAGAGAAAGAAAGAAAATGCAAGAGATTGGCAAAAGCATCCTGAGGCTGATTCACTCAAACTTAACCCTCCTCAAAGATTGTCACTATAATGGATGTGTCTCCTATCAAAACCCACAGACTCACTTGGCTGAAATCTTTTGAAGTAAATGGATGACTTGAAGATTTGGAACATCTGAAGAAAAGCAAAAGTGCCTGAAAGATAAAGTTCTCCAACACATCAACAGGCTGCTAATCAAAATGAAGAATCCTCAAGCCAGATACAAGTTTCAACTCGCCCCTCCAAAGATGCAAGTAATATTCATTATGTTCATATTGTTTATACTTCTTTCCTTTTTCTTTCAATTATTTGTACAGCTATACCTTTTTTATTTTTTCTTACATGTAAATATCATACACACACAAATCCATAAAAGACAAAATAGATCCAAAAAAATGGTCTATGTGAAAAGAACCCAAAAAGAGTAAAAAGGGTCAAAATGCAATTTTATTCAGATACTCTTCAATATTCTAAGTATGGAGCTCAAATTCAAATAGGGGGAGATTGTTGGGTCACCGAAGATTTGAAATTGAGAAGCAAAATTATTATGAGACAAAATCAAAATTTCCAAGAATCATCCCACCGATGATGATGCTTAAATCGGTGGGATCCTTTGTCAAAAGATTTTCTTTGAAGAAAATATCAAGTCTTAAGTAATATTGTCTTGGAAGACACACCAAGGAGACAAGCATGGTATTATTCCTATTTCCAATGAAGTTCAGCATGGGTATTCCTCCTTGTTTCAAGGAAAAGGTGATTGTGACTTATCCAACTTTTCAGAACCATTGGTACGTAGCAAGTAACTGGAGGATATTCGTTCTAAGCATTTAATGCTCAATACACTCACCCTCACTATAAAAGGAGGAGGAAGCTCCCATGCAATTATGCAAACATGCTTTTCTGAAGTCTTTCTATGTGCTAGCATCCTTCATCTCTTAGGAACTTTATAACTTTGAGTCTAAGTGTTCAAGTTATTTTTTTTCAGTATTACTATGTGAAGATTGTTAGAATAGATTTTATCTGTTCTTTCCGCAACAATCAAATTGTTCTATGTGTTCTATGTGTAATTCTTGATTTGAATATTTTCAATAAAAGAATTAATTAAAGTGAAAAATTGTGTATTGTATTTAACCCCCCCCCCTTTCTACAATACCTGTTCTTATTCTTGTAAGCCATCTGGGACTAACACACATCTCAACCTCCATTTATATATCCATAATTCATTGCAAATTTTTTGACTCTCTATCAATGTGGGATACCTTAGAAGCAACCACAATACAAGAAATGAGGAATTCTCAATTCTTAGGATGCCACCTCATCTTTTGTGGATGTTTCTTTTAGATATATATATATATATATATATATATATATAGATATAGATTTAAACTTTTAGGTTGGCTTAAATGAGCCAACATATTGCTTGGAGGGTCGGCCAAAAAAGGCCAACAACATTGGGTTGGAGGATTAGCCAAAATAAGTCAACCCCATGAGTTACCACAAACACATCTCAACCTCCATCTATATATCCACAGTTTATTGCCAATCTTTTGTATCTCTATCAATATGTGATACCTTAGAAGCAACCACAATTCAAGAAATGAGGAATTCTCAATTCTTAGGATGTCACCTCATCTTTTGTGGATTTTTCTTTTAGATATATATATATATATATATATACACAATTCATTGTCAATCTTTTGTCTCTCTATCAATGTGGTGTACCTTAGAAGCAACCACATTTCAAGAAATGTGGAATTCTAAATTCTTACGATGCCACCCAATCTTTTGTGGATTTTCCTATTAGATATATATATATATATATATATATAGATATAGATATAGATTTAAACTTTTAGGTTGCCCAAAATGAGCCAACATATAATTTGGAGGGTCGACTAAAGATGCTAGAAACGCTAAAAACATTGTTTAGAGGATCAACTAAAATGAGCCAACCCCATGAATTACCACAAAGACATCTCAACCTCCATTTATACATATCCACAATTCATTGCCTATCTTTTGTCTCTCTATCAATGTGGGATACCTTAGAAGCAACCACATTTCAAGAAATTAGGAATTCTCAATTCTTAGGATGCCACCCAATCTTTTGTGGATTTTCCGTTTAGATAATGAAGCATTCTAATCCTACATTGTGCCACATCATTCTATGTGGTAATTGCTTATATATATAAATGATATAGATAGATACAGATTTAAACTTTTTAGGTTGGCCAAAATGAGTTAACATATTGTTTGGAGGGTCAGCCAAAAAATGCCAATAATATTGGTTTAGAGGATCAGCCAAAATGAGCCAACCCCATGAGTTACCACAAAGACATCTCAGCCTCCATCTATATATCCACAATTTATTGTCATTCTTTTGTATCTCTATCAATGTGGGATACCTTAGAAGCAACCACAATTCAAGAAATAAGGAAATCTCGATTCTTAGGATGCCACCCAATATTTTGTTGATTTTCGTTTTAGATATATATATATATATATATATATATATATATATATATAGATTTAAACTTTTAGGTTGGCCAAAATGAGCCAACATATTGTTTGGAGGGTCGGCCAAAAAAGGCCAACAACATTGGTTTAGAGGATCGGCCAAAATGAGTCAATCCCATGAGTTACCACAAACACATCTCAACCTCCATTTATATATCTACAATTCATTGCCAATGTTTTGTCTCTCTATCAATGTGGGATACCTTATAAGCAACCACAATTCAAGAAATGAGGATTCTCAATTCTTAGGATGTCACATCATCTTTTGTGGTTTTCTCTTTTAATATATATATATATATATATATATATATATATATTGATCATTGTCAATCTTTTGTCTCTCTATCAATGTGGGATACCTTAGAAGAAACCACATTTCAAGAAATAAGGAACTCTCAATTCTTAGGATGTCACCCAATCTTTTGTGGATTTTCCGTTTAGATAATGAAGCATTCTAATCCTACATTGTGCCACATCATTCTATGTGGTAATTGCTTATATATATATATATATATATATATATATAAATGATATAGATAGATACAGATTTAAACTTTTTAGGTTGGCCAAAATATTGTTTGGAGGGTCGGCCAAAAAATGCCAATAACATTGGTTTAGAGGATCAGCCAAAATGAGCCAACCCCATGAGTTACCACAAAGACATCTCAACCTCCATCTATATATCCACAGTTTATTATCATTCTTTTGTATCTTTATCAATGTGGAATACCTTAGAAGCAACTACAGTTCAAGAAATGAGGAAATCTCAATTCTTAGGATGCCACCCAATATTTTGTGGATTTTCCTTTTAGATATATGTATATAGATATAGATTTAAACTTTTAGGTTGGCCAAAATGAGCCAGCATATTGTTTGGAGGGTCGGCCAAAAAAGGCCAACAACATTGGTTTAGAGGATCGTCCAAAATGAGTCAATCCCATGAGTTACCACAAACACATCTCAACCTCCATTTATATATCCACAATTCATTGACAATCTTTTGCATCTCTATCAATGTGGGATACCTTAGAAACAACCACAATTCAAGAAATGAGGAATTCTCAATTTTTAGGATGCCACGTCATCTTTTGTGGTTTTCTTTTTTATATAGTCACTAGTGTTAGGCCCGCGCGTTGCGCGATAATAAAAAATATTGTAAAGATAATCAATTGAGTTAAAATGAAACGTAAGTCATCATTATATATGTGTGTGTGTGTGTGTGTGTGTGTGTGCGCGCGCATTAGATCAGGTGAGAAGTGTAATTTTTGGTGAGAAGTGTGAGAAGTACTTTTAAACCGTTGATCATTTTTAATCAAATACTCTCCCATGAATTGTGGCTTAAAAGAAAATTTATCCGGTGCATCTTATCTTGCTGCATCTCATCCTAATGTTCGTCTATTTCTCATCCAACGGTTGATAACCACTTCTCACGTTTCTCACCAAATTTGGCACTTAGTATTCACCATTTACACTATAATATTTACCATTTGGTTGACTTTGATTCCAACCATGGTTATAGATTTCAAACCTTCTATCTCTTTTCTAATGCTTATCATATTCTTCCAAGTTATCATATTCTCACCAATGTATGATGATAAAACTCAACCTTACTTTAAGATTTAAGAAACAAAAAAATCTCATAGTTCCAAGTCATCATCCTTGGTTCACTTTAATTTTTGCACTATTTTTCTTTACATTTGTTTGGTTATGATTCTAATCATGGTTATGATTCCAATCATTGTTATGAATTTCAAAATCTTCCGGAATCCGATACCCAAATCCGGAAGTACTGGAAAAGTCATCTTCCGGACTTCGTGTGATTTCCAGTCTGATTACTTACACTTCCTACTCTGTTCTTTAAATCACATGTACCAATCCTTTTAACATGTACATAGGTTCAATAAAACAAATTCCAATTTAGCAAATCACTTTTGATATGTAAAAACATACTTTTTAATAAGAATGAACTCACCTAATTGAGAGTTCGTACTCAGAGTCTGCCAAGCTCAATCGATTCATAAATCCAATCTTTCACACCATCGAACAGTACCTAATCAAATCCAGACTTCTCTTTCTCTTTCTCTCTCGATTTTCTCTGGAAACCGACTTAAAAAATCGGCAATTGAGATAAAAATCTCAATTCAACCGCCTCTCCCTTTAAATATCCAAAACTATCAACAAATAACAAAACCAACCCCCAAAGTTTCAATATTCACAAATAGGTTAAACTTTGGTCAATTACACTTTAAATCCTTCGATATCAAATTATAACATAACTTTGATCATGGAAATTCGGGGTGTTACATAATTGATTGGGGTAATGTAAAATGAGTGAACTTTATTAGTTATCACAAAAATATTATTTTAATTATTTGTTATATATATATATACATTTTTTTGCAAAAATAAGGTAGACTAAATTGAACCAACCACATGGATATTGAGTAGACACAAAAACAATCACCCCTTATTTTCTATACACACTTCATGCTTCAAAACTTGCATCTTGTAACCAATTGGGATGATGCAAAAGTAGGGTAAACCAAATTGAGCCAACCACGTTAATTGACACAAAAAAACATTCACCCTTCATTTCTTATAGCCACTTGCTACTTCAAAATTTTCATTTCTTCACCAATGTGGGATGATGAAACTCAACCACATTTCAAGATTTGAGGATTACTCAAATCCCATGGTTCCAAGTCACTCTTTGTGGTTGTTTTTTTAAGTTATGATTCCAATCATGGTTATAGATTTCAAAATCTTATGTCATTCTTTTATATTGGTTTTTACTCCAACAATGGTAATAGATTTCAAAACCTTACATCTCTATTTTTATACCATAATTTTCTTTCAAACTATCATATTACCAACAAAGGAAAATGATAAACCTTAACCTTATTAAAAAATTTGAGAAATACTCAAACCTCATGGTCCCAATTCACCAACATTGGTTTATATTTTAATTTTGCACTATATTTTTACCATTTGGTATATTATGATTCTAACCACGATTATCGATTTCAAAACCTTTCATCATTCTTTTATATATCTTCACTACCTTCTTCCAAATAATAATCTTCCCACCAATGATGAAACTCAACCATATTTAAAGATTTGAGAAATACTCAAACCTCATGGTGCCAAGTCACTCTTTGTAGTTGTTCCTTATATATATATATATATATATATATATATATATATATATATATATATATATATATATATATATTGATATATTAATTTATTGGGGTAGTGTAAAATGAAACTTTATTAGTTATCACAAAAATATTATTTTAATTATTTGTTATATATATAAAGTTTGTTTTGCAAAAATAAGGTAGACTAAATTTAGCCAACCACATGAGTTGACACAAAAACATTCACCCCTTATTTCATATACACACTTCATACTTTAGAACTTGCATCTTCTCATCAATGTGGGATGATGCAAATGTAAGGTAAGCTAAATGAGCCAACCACATGAGTTGACACAAAAGTATCCACTCCTCCTTTCTTATAGCCACTTCATAGTTCAAAACTTTCATCTTTCCACCAATGTGGGATGATGAAACTCAACCACAATTCAAGAAATGAGGAATTCTCAAATCTTAGAATTCCACATCATCTTTTGTGGTTTTCTCTTTTAATATATATATTGATATATTGATTGATGATATATATATATATATATTGATATATTAATTTATTGGGGTAGTGTAAAATGAAACTTTATTAGTTATCACAAAAATATTATTTTAATTATTTGTTATATATATAAAGTTTGTTTTGCAAAAATAAGGTAGACTAAATTGAGCCAACCATATGAGTTGACACAAAAACATTCACCCCTTATTTCATATACACACTTCATACTTTAAAATTTGCATCTTCTCATCAATGTGGGATGATGCAAATGTAGGATAAGCAAAATGAGTCAACCACATGAGTTGACACAAAAGTATCCACTCCTCCTTTCTTATAGCCACTTCATAGTTCAAAACTTTCATATTTCCACCAATGTGGAATGATGAAACTCAACCACAATTCAAGAAATGAGGAATTCTCAAATCTTAGGATGCCACATAATCTTTTGTGGTTTTCTCTTTTAATATATATATTGATATATTGATTGATTGATTGATTTTACCATTTGGTATATTATGATTCTAACCACGATTATCGATTTCAAAACCTTTCATCATTCTTTTATATATCTTCACTACCTTCTTCCAAATAATAATCTTCCCACCAATGATGAAGCTCAACCATATTTAAAGATTTGAGGAATACTCAAACCTCATGGTGCCAAGTCACTATTTGTAGTTGTTCCTTATATATATATATATATATATATATATATATATATATATTGATATATATATATATATTGATATATTAATTTATTGGGTAGTGTAAAATGAAACTTTATTAGTTATCAAAAAAATATTATTTTAATTATTTGTTATATATATAAAGTTTGTTTTGCAAAAATAAGGTAGACTAAATTGAGCCAACCACATGAGTTGACACAAAACATTCACCCCTTATTTCATATACACACTTCATACTTTAGAAATTGCATCTTCTCATCAATGTGGGATGATGCAAATGTAGGGTAAGCTAAATGAGCCAACCACATGAGTTGACACAAAAGTATCAATTCCTCCTTTGTTATAACCACTTCATGGTTCAAAACTTTCATCTTTTCACCAATGTGGGATGATGAAACTCAACCACAATTCAAGAAATGGGGAATTCTCAAATCTTAGGATGCCACATCATCTTTTGTGGTTTTCTCTTTTAAATTATATATTGATGATTGATACATTGATTGATATTGATGATTATATATATAAAGTTTGTTTTGCAAAAATAAGGTAGACTAAATTGAGCCAACCACATGAGTTGACACAAAAACATTCACCCCTTATTTCTTATACACACTTCATACTTTTGAACTTGCATCTTCTCATCAATGTAGGATGATGCAAATGTAGGGTAAGCTAAATGAGTCAACCACATGAGTTGACACAAAAGTATCCACTCCTCCTTTCTTATAGCCACTCCATGGTTCAAAACTTTCATCTTTCCACCAATGTGGGATGATGAAACTCAACCACAATTCAAGAAATGGAGAATTCTCAAATCTTAGGATGCCACATCATCTTTTGTGGTTTTCTCTTTTAATATATTTATTGATGAGTTGACACAAAAACATTCACCCCTTATTTCATATACACACTTCATACTTTAGAAATTGCATCTTCTCATCAATGTGGGATGATGCAAATGTAGGGTAAGCTAAATGAGCCAACCACATGAGTTGACACCAAAGTATCCACTCCTCCTTTGTTATAGCCACTTCATGGTTCAAAACTTTCACCTTTCCACCAATGTGGGATGATGAAACTTAACCACAATTCAAGAAATGGGGAATTTCATATACACACTTCATACTTTAGAAATTGCATCTTCTCATCAATGTGGGATGATGCAAATGTAGGGTAAGCTAAATGAGCCAACCACGTGAGTTGACACAAAAGTATCCACTCCTCCTTTGTTATAGCCACTTCATGGTCAAAACTTTCATCTTTCCATTAATGTGGGATGATGAAACTCAACCACAATTCAAGAAATGGGGAATTCTCAAATCTTAGGATGCCACATCATCTTTTGTGGTTTTCTCTTTTAAATTATATAGTGATGATTGATACATTGATTGATATTGATGATTATATATATAAAGTTTGTTTTGCAAAAATAAGGTAGACTAAATTGAGCCAACCACATGAGTTGACACAAAAACATTCACCCTTATTTCTTATACACACTTCATACTTTAGAACTTGCATCTTCTCATCAATGTGGGATGATGCAAATGTAGGGTAAGCTAAATGAGCCAACCACATGAGTTGACACAAAAGTATCCACTCCTCCTTTCTTATAGCCACTCCATGGTTCAAAACCTTCATCTTTCCACCAATGTGGGATGATGAAAATCAACCACAATTCAAGAAATGGGGAATTCTCAAATCTTAGGATGCTACGTCATCTTTTGTGGTTTTCTCTTTTAATATATATATTATATATATAAAGTTTGTTTTGCAAAAATAAGGTAGACTAAATTGAGCCAACCACATGAGTTGACACAAAAACATTCACCCTTATTTCTTATACACACTTCATACTTTAGAACTTGCATCTTCTCATCAATGTGGGATGATGCAAATGTAGGGTAAGCTAAATGAGCCAACCACATGAGTTGACACAAAAGTATCCACTCCTCCTTTCTTATAGCCACTCCATGGTTCAAAACCTTCATCTTTCCACCAATGTGGGATGATGAAAATCAACCACAATTCAAGAAATGGGAAATTCTCAAATCTTAGGATGCCACATCATCTTTTGTGGTTTTCTCTTTTAATATATATATATATATATACTCAATCCTCATGGTGCCACCTCAATAACCCAAGGTTTTTCCTTTTATATATATAAAGATATATATATATATTGATGATTATATATATAAAGTTTGTTTTGCAAAAATAAGGTAGACTAAATTGAGCCAACCACATGAGTTGACACAAAAACATTCACCCTTATTTCTTATACACACTTCATACTTTAGAACTTGCATCTTCTCATCAATGTGGGATGATGCAAATGTAGGGTAAGCTAAATGAGCCAACCACATGAGTTGACACAAAAGTATCCAATCCTCCTTTCTTATAGCCACTTCATGGTTCAAAACTTTCATCTTTCCACCAATGTGGGATGATGAAAATCAACCACAATTCAAGAAATGGGGAATTCTCAAATCTTAGGATGCCACATCATCTTTTGTGGTTTTCTCTTTTAATATATATATTGATTTTCTCTTCTAACTTTTCACTTCCTCACCAATGTGGGCCAACTAACTTCAACCACAATCCAAAACTTGAGCAATTCTCAAACCACATTGTACCACATCATTCACCTTGGTTTTTTTTAATATATATTGATTAGGTGAAATGTTTTGTAATGTAAATAAATACAAACATTTAACCCAAAATTGGATTAAAATTTTGATCAACATTCAAGATTCCAAGTTGTCATATTCTCCTTTATATAGTCATTTTCTCTTCTAACTTTTCACTTCCTCACCAATGTGGGACAACCAACTTCAACCTTAATCCAAAACTTAAGCAATTCTCAAACCACATCATTCACATTGTTTTTTTAATATATATATATTGATTTGGTGAAATGTTTTGTAATGTAAATAAATACTCTCAAACCACATTGTATCACATCATTCACATTGTTTTTTTTAATATATATATATATTGATTAGGTGAAATGTTTTGTAATGTAAATAAATACTAACTTTTTAACCCAAAATTGGATTAAAATTTTGATCAATATTCAAGATTTCAAGTTGTCATATTCCACATCATTCACATTGTTTTTTTAATATATATATTGATTAGGTGAAATGTTTTGTAATGTAAATAAATATTAACTTCCTAACCCAAAATTGGATTAAACTTTTGATCAACATTCAAGATTTCAACTTGTCATATTCTCCTTTATATAGTCACTTTCTCTTCTAACTTTTCATTTCCTCACCAATGTGGGACAACTAACTTCAACCACAATCGAAAACTTCAGCAATTCTCAAACCACATTGTGCCACATCATTTAACATTGGTTTAGAGGATCGGCCAAAATGAGCCAACCCCATGAGTTACCACAAAGACATCTCAACCTCTATCTATATATCCACAATTTATTGTCATTCTTTTGTATCTGTATCAATGTGGGACATCTTAGAAGCAACCACAATTCAAGAAATGAGGAAATCTCAATTCTTAGAATGCCACCCAATATTTTATGGATTTTCCTTTTAGAGATATATATATATATATAGATATAGATATAGATATAGATTTAAACTTTTAGGTTGGCCAAAATGAGACAACATATTGTTTGGAGAGTCGGCCAAAAAAGGCCAACAACATTGGTTTAGATGATCGGTGTCAATCCAATGAGTTACCACAAATACATCTCAACTTGTGGTACCTCACAAGTCACATTAATTGGTTGACCAACAGTATCTCGACCCTTAACTACCAGAGCGTTATAAATATTAGGTATTTGCCTGGCGGAAAAGCTACATCTAGTACCGGACCAATGATTTGGGAGATACGCCCCAGGTTCTTTTTTTCAAGCGTGGAAACCCTAGAACCAGAAGTACTAGTAAGTGTCATAATATAATAATAAAGTAAAAAATATCTCAATTTTTTGCGAAAATTATCGCATTCAAAACAAATGTCCGATGGCAAGTTGGTCGGTTAATTCAATAAGAAATGGGAGTTAGCACACGATCAAAAACATTGGTTTAGAGGATCGGCCAAAATGAGTCAATCCCATGAGTTACCACAAACACATCTCAACCTCCATTTATATATCCACAATTCATTGCCAATCTTTTGTCTCTCTATCAATGTGGGGTACCTTAGAAGCAACCACAATTCAAGAAATGAGGATTCTCAATTCTTAGGATGTCACATCATCTTTTGTGGTTTTCTTTTTTAATATATATATTGATCATTGTCAATCTTTTGTCCCTCTATCAATGTGGGATACCTTAGAAGAAACCACATTTCAAGAAATAAGGAACTCTCAATTCTTAGGATGTCACCCAATCTTTTGTGGATTTTCCGTTTAGATAATGAAGCATTCTAATCCTACATTGTGCCACATCATTCTATGTGGTAATTGCTTTTATATATATATATATATAAATGATATAGATAGATACAAATTTAAACTTTTTAGGTTGGCCAAAATATTGTTTGGAGGGTCGGTCAAAAAATGCCAATAACATTGGTTTAGAGGATCAGCCAAAATGAGCCAACCCCATGAGTTACCACAAAGACATCTCAACCTCCATCTATATATCCACAATTTATTATCATTCTTTTGTATCTTTATCAATTTGGAATACCTTAGAAACAACTACAGTTCAAGAAATGAGGAAATCTCAATTCTTAGGATGCCACCCAGTATTTTGTGGATTTTCCTTTTAGATATAGATATAGATTTAAACTTTTAGGTTGGCCAAAATGAGCCAGCATATTGTTTGGAGGGTCGGCCAAAAAAGGCCAACAACATTGGTTTAGAGGATCGTCCAAAATGAGTCAATCCCATGAGTTACCACAAACACATCTCAACCTCCATTTATATATCCACAATTCATTGACAATCTTTTGCATCTCTATCAATGTGGGATACCTTAGAAGCAACCACAATTCAAGAAATGAGGAATTCTCAATTTTTAGGATGCCACATCATCTTTTGTGGTTTTCTCTTTTATATAGTCACTAGTGTTCGACACCGCGCGTTGCGCGGTGACCAAAACTATTTGTTAAGAAACACATAAGTTAAAGATGAAACATTATTCATTAATGTTAAATACAATACAATGAAAATCAATATATGATAAGAAAACTTTGTTTATAGAGTGAAAATCACATTAAAGAATATGAAATGAAATAAGAGTAACGAAATGTAGTATATAGAAAAATTGTACAATACAAAAAATGAAAGCAATAATGCAATCTATATAAGGTGGAAGGAGAAAACAATAATAAAAATATGAATGGAAAAATACAACATATAAGCACCATGTCGAATATATAATTAAAGTTTGTATTCATTTCATATAGAAAAGCTTCTCCTCCTGCAATCCCAAATATATAATATTTTATATTGGTTTCATCCTCTACTTCAAGTCCTCGTATATAGAGTTATTGCAAATCCGTTGCAGGATGGAATTTGAAGGAATTGCAATCCATCAAAGGAATTTGACTTGACTTTGAAGGAATTGGAATGAAATTTGATCACGCTTTTGGTTGGTAAGAATTCAATTTCTTCGCTTAAGCCAAGAAATGATGAATTCCTTAAATTGTGGAATTCAATGGAATTTGAAGGATTTCATCGCTTTCATTCCATGAACCAAACATGCGCATGGAATTTGGTCAATGGAATTGGTCATTCCAATTCCTTCCAATTCCATGAACCAAACAGCACCTTATAATTTTTAAGCCTTCGAATTCGTTAGAAACTTACCGTGAATTCCATTCTGGTTCCTCAGTCCTCATATTTTTGACAAATGGATTTGCTTTAACCACCACAGATCGTTTATATCAAATTGGCAAAAGAACATAAATAATTTAACCTACGATAACTGGATAAGTACGTTATTAGCAGTAATTCATATCAATTTTAAATCAAACTCTCTAATAAAAACATATGTAGCAGAAAAATGATAATACTAAATCAATACCTTCTTGTTTAAAGAGCATCACCCCAAGGTGCATAACCATTGAATATTAATCAAGCCTTGTGGTCTTTTAGAAATATGTAAGATACAGGTTAAAAAACCCGGCCAACAAACAGTAAAAACACCTTTCATTGAAACCTCGGAAGATTGTAGGTAAAAGGTAGTGTTGGAGATGGAAGGTTAGAGAAAAAGAAAGAAAGATGAAGACAGAGTAATAAGTAAAATAATGGTTAGTGTGTCTCTTCTATTTCCTTGCTAAACCTTAAACCCTAAATTCTAAGGGAGGTTAGAAAAAAAAGAACAAAGAGTAATAACTAAGAATAAATGAATAATAATGAGTCTCTTCATTAGTACGTCTCTTCAGTTATTTTTATTTAATTTATCTTTTAACCTAAACCTTAATAGAAGGAAGTTATTTATGGAGTGCTAAGAAAAAAAGAAAACATGCATTAGAGCCTTCTAAGGCTGCCACGTCATACTTGTAGGATTTTGCTTTAATATAGATATAGATATAGATATAGATTAGATCTAATATAAGACAATACATTTATTGGGGTTGTATACATGTGAATTACTGGGGTTGTGCACAAAATTAGTCTTTCCAATTTTTCCTTTTAGTTTATAATATTTGTTTTGCAACATAATTATTAAAACATTCTGAAATAGGTTGCACATATAAAAATTACAATTAACAATCATAAAAATGTACTTATGTAAAGAGAAAAAATGATTTCATACATAAAAAATTGAGGACATATCTAACTTGGAAAATCTTGTTATCATTGTGCCACATCATCATTTGTGGATTTTCCTTTAATATATATATATATAGATTTTCTCTTCTAACTTTTCACTTCCTCACCAATGTGGGACAACTAACTTCAACCATAATCCAAAACTTGAGCAATTCTCAAACCACATTGTACCACATCATTCACCTTGTTTTTTTTAATATATATATATTGATTAGGTGAAATGTTTTGTAATGTAAATAAATACAAACATTTAACCCAAAATTGGATTAAAATTTTGATCAACATTCAAGATTCCAAGTTGTCATATTCTCCTTTATATAGTCATTTTCTCTTCTAACTTTTCACTTCCTCACCAATGTGGGACAATGTAACGTCCCAACTTCATAACATGCATTCATCTAGAAAATAAGCATTCACATTACATAAATATCTTGTCTTTACATCAACAATAAAGTGATCTAGGTAAAATTGACAGCGGAAGACTCTACGTCCACAGCCGAGATTCTATCTATAGTCATCATTCAAAATCTTGGAGTCGCTATGAGCTCCACCTCTTTCTTGTCTCCATCTAATTCTTAGTAGAATTTCCCACCGAACGCTTACCTGAAAATGGTTTAGTTTTTGAAAAGCGAGGGTTAGACCAAAAGGTCTAGTGAATTCCCTCCATAAACATTTATCACAGTAAAAAGATCATTTCATAAAGAAAATACTTTCATATCTTTCTCATAACATCATCCAATGTTAAACACGGGGTTCAGGGAATTGCATAAGCTACTTCGATCGGGGCCTAACGGACACCCTCTCGTCTACGCCGGAATCCAAATGGACTCCCCGTTCCTTCATGTAGGAGAAAACGAATTCCAACCTACAAGCTAACCTCCATATGCCCAAGGGATCAGAGATCCCAAGGTACCCTAGCCCCACCGTGCAACCGACTCCACATAGCATACACATACATTTGAAACCATATGCATGAAAACTTTAAACACCTTTCATTTGTATGTAAACATGTAAATCATGAAAGCATGCATAACTTTTATAAATCAATTCATGCTCGATAAAAGAACCATATTCAGTAAAAATGGTACGTCATAAAAAGGAGTGAGAGAACTCACCTTTGATTATCGTAGAACGCACTTCTTATATTCCTCCCAGCTAAACCAGTCGAACACCTAAGGGCATTAGATTAGGATCAGATTAAACGGCTCAACCTACTGTCCAGCACACATTTTCCGGGTACCAACTTGTCCGGACACCAAGACTGTCCGGATACCCATACTATCTGGATAACAAGACTACCCGGATACACCTTCTTTCCGGATACAGCTAATTTCTGGACGCAACAACTTTCCGGACAACAGTCCGGACACTAGATCTATCCGGGCAAACTACCCGGACACTAAACCTATCCGGAGACCTCAGTCACCCGGATACTCATAAACACCCGGACATCCTCATGGGGTACTCACCCGGACACTTGCAAACACGTCCGGACACCACTGAACATCAGTGTCCGGACACTGCGGCTGTTCGAACTCAAACTTCTTAAAAGTGATCACTAACCCGATTTTAGCCATTAGTTTGATTAGATAACCTCAAGGGTTCATCCACCAACCCCAAACACTCAATTAATCCAACTTTAATCCCCTAAAATCGATTCATTAAGACAAAACCCATAAAACTCATTTTCAAGGAAATATGGTGAAAACTCAAGTAATCATCAACATCAGCCTTAAGAATTCATAACAAAGAGAAGGAGAAACACTACTCTAATCAGAAGAACGAATTAGAATGCATTACCTTGCAGATTCTAGCTTGACTCCTCTTTTCCCTTGATTTCTCCTCAAACTCTTCTTTCTCTCTTTCCTTCTTCCTTAGCCGCCAACACCAAGACCAACACAATACTGATTTGTGATATTGAGGGCTGCCCTAGGGATTTGTTCCCTACACCTCTTTCACCAATTGACACTTAAGCCCCTCAAGAATACTTTCTTTTTCTTTCACTTTGACCACCAAACTCTAAAACCCACTAGAAGTTGGGTTGTTACAACACTCCCCCCTTAAAAGAATTCCGTCCCCGGAATTCCTTATTGGAAAAGACGCGGGTATCATGCCTACACCCCAACTTGACACTTCCCGAAGGTAATGCCACTCCTGACTCAGTCCACCACCTCCTAAATTCGAAACATGGAACATTGGATGCATTCCCTTCAGTTCTTATGGTACTCTAACTCGTAGGCTACTGTTCCTATTCGATCGGTCTTAACGATAGAAGATTAAATAAGGCTTCTCAAGCATCTTTACTTCCCTTAAGGAGGAACCTGGCGGAATCCCCCGCTACAACATGAGATCCAATTACTCAGAAACAGTCATTCACCTGACAGCTTGGCACAAGGCCAACCTTGTACGTCCCGACAACTCACAACTCCGAGTTCCTTCATCATATCACAACTCACTACCTTGCACCACCCAACAATCGTCTATGCTGATAACATTTCCCTTTTCTCGGACCACCTAGACCACAGTTCGTCACTCATCCCTCACATTCTCACTACTTCACTACCCCATACTTATACATAACTAAGAGTAGGAACCTCCAAACCCATCGTTGGATTGTTCACCTACTCAAATTAAACTTATCCTGAAACACAACAATTCCTCTCGGATTGCCACGTTCGTTCATTCCTATAAAACGTAACTCCATTTATCCTCACTCCACTGGGAGGAGTAACCATGGTCACACCATACTATTCTCACTAGCTTAATCACTGCACGACCAATTCGTTTAAACATTTCTCACAAAGTCACTAACTTAACTCATTCGACTGTCTTATCCACTCCTTTTCTGCACAACCTCGTACCCAATTCCCCTCCTTAATACTCTTTCCAACGGTTCGCACACTTATCAATGACAATCTACACAACAATGCACCTTTTGGCGTTACTGACAAGTTTACTACTTCCAATTTACTCAGTTATTCCGACATGCTACCTTCACCTCCCCACGTTAGCATGGAGCATTGCCCACCGAACATTACTTGCCCCTCTCTTCCGACCTTTCCCCATGCTGGTATCGCTTTCTCATTACTCACATAGCCAAACATTTGCACCAAGATCTTATCTTAAGGCATTCAACCAAGCCGTCTTGAAACAAGACCAGTGTTCGACGTCACTACACATTCTTTAATCTCCAACTTTTACCTTCTCAGACATTTCTTTCACACATAAGCAACAATTCACATTCTTTAAGGATTTCACATCTATCCCACCACATTTTGACTAACACACCCCTCATCCTCTTTAAACTTCCAATGACCCCAAAGTGTTTCTTAGTAACGTCCCCTATTCACTCTAATAATCCACCCCCCTTGGATTCCATATTACAAACGGATCTATTAATTCAGGAACACCCCGAAACTCGGGTTCCACAATTCTTTCGATTAACCACCATGATCATAAAATCAGACAGATATATATATACCGTCATCCCGGATTTCTTACTTAGATTTACCTTAAATAATTCTTTAACAATCAGTGTGTTAATCCCAATAACACTTCCCCAAGGATTGTAACACATCCTGTAATAACAAATGAACGTCATTACTTAACAAATCTATAAAATTTTAATCAGCCAACCAAAGGCTTATACCTCTATCATGACATTTCAAATCAACTAATGATCATACTACCACTCCGACCCACAATCATCATCATGTCATTCCTTAAACATAACCAAAATTTCCAACTATTTCCTTCTAGGATCATTCCCTCACGCATAAGGAACAATTTTCATCTTTTTTTTAACGATTTCTCATCTACTATACTACAGCTTGACTAATCTATTCATCATCTTCTTTAAACTTACTCTGCCTTCAAGAATATACTTAACAACATACATGATCACAAAGCTTGGTCTCACAGCTGGGCAATCACCCAATTCTGCCCCGACATTCCATTCCGATAACAGTCAAAATAAACACCAACTTACAAACCACGTACTTCAACAACTGGGATTGCAAAACGTACACTCTACCCGAAATCCCAAAAGGACTTCCTTCTAATCCTTCATCTTTCTAACATCGCCTTACTACATCACCGGCTGATACAGATATCTTGGCAATTGAAGCTACTATTCGTTCGTACATTCACCACTCCTATCATCACACTACCGACCAAGTCTCTCATGGTCATTCGTACACAATTCACCCTTTCCTTCATATTCTCCCGTATACTACAATCGAGTATGTCTCGCTACTTAGTTCTCTCCCAACTTGTTGAACTATGACTCACGAGTTCACACTTAGCTCAAACACAAACATCCTAGCTAGCTCTTTATGATCCGAGTCCTTTCTTAGACACGGCACATTTTCTTACTGACTGGTATAGTCTACACTCACTCCGCTTGTGTTACACATCTTGTCCTTCTACGGACCCTCCTCACCTCGTAAATAGAACGCCTATTCAACAACAACAGTCTCTTACTAATTTAACACCTCTACAAGATATTCTATCAACTTACACTCATCTCGTTTGAGTCTTCGGCCTCGGCCAACATACACCGTTGCCGACTTCAACAACAAAAGACAACTCTTAACTACTTCCTTAACCTATCCTTTAACATGAGTTCCTTACGGGACCTATTCCTCCCTACACATCATAGTTAACTTTATAATCCGTCGCCCCTATTTCGAAACTTACTCATGTAACATCAATATTACCAGCTCCCTTCGAAACTCATGACCCACACCGTGGACCTTTCATTCCTTCTTCACAACACTACCCATAAAGAGTTGCTAAAACCAATACCTTGATGACTCCTAGTCCTTCATTCGGACACCATCGCCCCTCGGCAATTGTGTTCTCAGTCATCGAGCAAAGGTACAGACCCTCATACACCTGACACTAAAATCCATTCCCGACTCTTCCAAGGTCCAACTCTCCCCTTAAACACATATACCAAAACTACATACGTTCTCCCCTGACTTGACCAACGCCTCTCCGCTCTCGGAGTTCTTCCTTAGCTTAAGACGTAATACTCTACGACTTAGTGGGTTCATAGCCTTCATGCATGACAATACAGTAGATAAATCCTTTTACACATTTTATCATTTTAAATAAACAACATTTAGAAACAACTCGGGTACCCGTGACCCCATCACTCTTATAACTTCAAAACCCTGCACAACGATTCGAGAATCGTTGGCATGCATCTTCCCGTGAACCTCAATCTTGCTCGATCCGAACAATGTTATTACAATAGTAATATATTGCATGAAATTCTTTTCGTATGAGACAATTCTGAAAGAATTACCGACACAAAGTAAACCAGTCGGTTCTCACACTCATTTGTATTATATCAAAAGGTCAATAAGCATTTTGGTTATAAGTGAATTGCAGGTAACCATCAATTTAACTTATCATTAAAAGTGTGGAATACTTTGCAAATCGTTAAGCTCAAAATTTCAATGTGCGACATAACTGAAATCTCTTTTTCTTTAAACGTGCACTCGTACAAGCTGACTCATTTTGTTCAAAGTTGACATTTACGTTTTTATTTTAAATCGTGAAAATTTCATGTTACATAAAAGAACGCCATGCATGAGACTCTATTTGCAATAGAAGGCTACTCACTCAACAAGGTCAACCGCTTTACTCACGCAGCTTATCCTTGATACTCCACTTACGACCAAGGGTTGCCCTCTCGGTCAAGCACTAACTTGATGTACATGCGTTCCACATCTCACTTACTCAACCATTTCACACTATTTTCGCTTTGATCGACTATCTCACTTTCTACTTCTACATGCTTTCAATTCACTATAAGTATCTTATTCCATTTATGCTGCCAATGAAAAGCTCGACTAAAAGTCAGGGCTCCATTGATACTTTCAAGGTTTTGACACTGTTCTATCTTACCATCCCAACTGATCTATCCCATGATTTCCATAACCAGGACTCTCCCGAAACTGGAGTCTTACTCAAACTAAAACATTCATCCTCTCCGAATCCACGAAGAGCTACCTCTAGACGACTCATAACATTCTTCACAACGTTTCTTCTCTACGATGTCTACATACATCACATCATAATGACTCTTACACGACACTTCCCCAAGCAATGGAGCTCGGTCTATCCCTTAGGGATCTTGTTGACCTATTCCTCAACGTTCTCCCAGCCATAGCGCTAAACTGAAAGAAACCCATAATTAATCCTTGCTAGACATGACACAACAATTTGCTATAAGTAAGGTATTGTAAGCACACACATGTACCTGTAAGTTCGTAATTACACTGGCCATGTGTAATCCTAAACTTACCATACACGTTTGTCCTTGGCACCTTATTCCTAAGCGCATATATAGTGATCGTTCCTAGAGGCAATCCTATGTCTCGGCTGTGTTCCTCATCTTACAGTTTAAGTTTAGGCCCGAATGGTCACCTAAATCCCTTAAACTAAGGCTCTGATACCATTTGTAACGCCCAACTTCATAACATGCATTCATCTAGAAAATAAGCATTCACATTACATAAATATCTTGTCTTTACATCAACAATAAAGTGATCTAGGTAAAATTGACAGCGGAAGACTCTACGTCCACATCCGAGATTCTATCTATAGTCATCATTCAAAATATTGGAGTCGCTATGAGCTCCACCTCTTTCTTGTCTCCATCTAATTCTTACTAGAATTTCCCACCGAACGCTTACCTGAAAATGGTTTAGTTTTTGAAAAGCGAGGGTTAGACCAAAAGGTCTAGTGAATTCCCTCCATAAACATTTATCACAGTAAAAAGATCATTTCATAAAGAAAATACTTTCATATCTTTCTCATAACATCATCCAATGTTAAACACGGGGTTCAGGGAATTGCATAAGCTACTTCGATCGGGGCCTAACGGACACCCTCTCGTCTACGCCGGAATCCAAATGGACTCCCCGTTCCTTCATGTAGGAGAAAACGAATTCCAACCTACAAGCTAACCTCCATATGCCCAAGGGATCAGAGATCCCAAGGTACCCTAGCCCCACCGTGCAACCGACTCCACATAGCATACACATACATTTGAAACCATATGCATGAAAACTTTAAACACCTTTCGTTTGTATGTAAACATGTAAATCATGAAAGCATGCATAACTTTTATAAATCAATTCATGCTCGATAAAAGAACCATATTCAGTAAAAATGGTACGTCATAAAAAGGAGTGAGAGAACTCACATTTGATTATCGTAGAACGCACTTCTTATATTCCTCCCAGCTAAACCAGTCGAACACCTAAGGGCATTAGATTAGGATCAGATTAAACGGCTCAACCTACTGTCCAGCACACATTTTCCGGGTACCAACTTGTCCGGACACCAAGACTGTCCGGATACCCATACTATCCGGATAACAAGACTACCCGGATACACCTTCTTTCCGGATACAGCTAATTTCTGGACGCAACAACTTTCCGGACAACAGTCCGGACACTAGATCTATCCGGGCAAACTACCCGGACACTAAACCTATCCGGAGACCTCAGTCACCCGGATACTCATAAACACCCGGACATCCTCATGGGGTACTCACCCGGACACTTGCAAACACGTCCGGACACCACTGAACATCAGTGTCCGGACACTGCGGCTGTTCGAACTCAAACTTCTTAAAAGTGATCACTAACCCGATTTTAGCCATTAGTTTGATTAGATAACCTCAAGGGTTCATCCACCAACCCCAAACACTCAACTAATCCAACTTTAATCCCCTAAAATCGATTCATTAAGACAAAACCCATAAAACTCATTTTCAAGGAAATATGGTGAAAACTCAAGTAATCATCAACATCAGCCTTAAGAATTCATAACAAAGAGAAGGAGAAACACTACTCTAATCAGAAGAACGAATTAGAATGCATTACCTTGCAGATTCTAGCTTGACTCCTCTTTTCCCTTGATTTCTCCTCAAACTCTTCTTTCTCTCTTTCCTTCTTCCTTAGCCGCCAACACCAAGACCAACACAATACTGATTTGTGATATTGAGGGCTGCCCTAGGGATTTGTGCCCTACACCTCTTTCACCAATTGACACTTAAGCCCCTCAAGAATACTTTCTTTTTCTTTCACTTTGACCACCAAACTCTAAAACCCACTAGAAGTTGGGTTGTTTCAGACAACCAACTTCAACCACAATCCAAAACTTGAGCAATTCTCCAACCACATCATTCACATTGCTTTTTTTAATATATATATTGATTAGGTGAAATGTTTTGTAATGTAAATAAATACTCTCAAACCACATTGTATCACAACATTCACATTGTTTTTTTAATATATATATATATATATATATTGATTAGGTGAAATGTTTTGTAATGTAAATAAATACTAACTTTTTAACCCAAAATTGGATTAAAATTTTGATCAATATTCAAAATTTCAAGTTGTCATATT
This sequence comes from Saussurea involucrata, assembly GCA_033807775.1. Lineage (NCBI taxonomy): Eukaryota > Viridiplantae > Streptophyta > Magnoliopsida > Asterales > Asteraceae > Saussurea > Saussurea involucrata. The sequence continues at coordinate 31,880,113 of CM066323.1, forward strand.
CCACATCATTCACATTGTTTTTTTTAATATATATATTGATTAGGTGAAATGTTTTGTAATGTAAATAAATACTCTCAAACCACATTGTATCACATCATTCACATTGTTTTTTTTAATATATATATTGATTAGGTGAAATGTTTTGTAATGTAAATAAATACTAACTTCTTAACCCAAAATTGGATTAAAATTTTGATCAATATTCAAGATTTCAGGTTGTCATATTTTACTTTATATAGTCATTTTCCCTTCTAACTTTTCACTTCCTCACCAATGTGGGACAACCAACTTCAACCACAATCCAAAACTTGAGCAATTCTCAAACCACATTGTACCACATCATTCATCTTGGTTTTCTCTTTAATATATATATTGATTAGGTGAAATGTTTTGTAATGTAAATAAATATTAACTTTCTAACCCAAAATTGGATTAAATTTTTGATCAACATTCAAGATTTCAAGTTGTCATATTCTCTTTTATATAGTCATTTTCTCTTCTAACTTTTCACTTCCTCACAAATGTGGGACAACTAACTTCAACCACAATCCAAAACTTGAGCAATTCTCAAACCACATTGTGCCACATCATTTAACATTGGTTTAGAGGATCGGCCAAAATGAGCCAACCCTATGAGTTACCACAAAGACATCTTAACCTCCATCTATATATCCACAATTTATTGTCATTCTTTTATATCTCAATCAATGTGGGACATCTTAGAAGCAACCACAATTCAAGAAATGAGGAAATCTCAATTCTTACTTAGGATGCCACCCAATATTTTGTGGATTTTCCTTTTAGATATATATATATAGAGAGAGAGATTTAAACTTTTAGGTTGGCCAAAATGAGACAACATATTGTTTGGAGAGTCGGCCAAAAAAGGCCAACAACATTGGTTTAGAGGATCGGTGTCAATCCAATGAGTTACCACAAACACATCTCAACCTGTGGTACCTCACAAGTCACATTATTTGGTTGACCAACAGTATCTCGACCCTTAACTACCAGAGCGTTATAAATATTAGGCATTTTGCCTGGCGAAAAAGCTACATCTAGTACCGGACCAATGATTTGGGAGATACGCCCCAGGTTCTTTTTTTCAAGCGTGGAAACCCCAGAACCAGAAGTAGTAGTAAGTGTCATAATATAATAATAAAGTAAAAAATATCTCAATTTTTTGCGAAAATTATCGCATTCAAAACAAATGTCTGATGGCAAGTTGGTCGGTTAATTCAATAAGAAATGGGAGTTAGCACACGATCAACAACATTGGTTTAGAGGATCGGCCAAAATGAGTCAATCCCATGTGTTACCACAAACACATCTCAACCTCCATTTATATATCCACAATTCATTGCCAATCTTTTGTCTCTCTATCAATGTGGGATACCTTAGAAGCAACCACAATTCAAGAAATGAGGATTCTCAATTCTTAGGATGTCACATCATCTTTTGTGATTTTCTCTTCTAATATATATATATATATTGATCATTGTCAATCTTTTGTCTCTCTATCAATGTGGGATACCTTAGAAGAAACCAAATTTCAAGAAATAAGGAACTCTCAATTCTTAGGATGTCACCCAATCTTTTGTGGATTTTCCGTTTAGATAATGAAGCATTCTAATCCTACATTGTGCCACATCATTCTATGTGGTAATTGCTTATATATATATATAAATGATATAGATAGATACAAATTTAAACTTTTTAGGTTGGCCAAAATATTGTTTGGAGGGTCGGCCAAAAAATGCCAATAACATTGGTTTAGAGGATCAGCCAAAATGAGCCAACCCCATGAGTTACCACAAAGACATCTCAACCTCCATCTATTATCCACAATTTATTATCATTCTTTTGTATCTTTATCAATGTGGAATACCTTAGAAGCAACTACACTTCAAGAAATGAGGAAATCTCAATTCTTAGGATGTCACCCAATATTTTGTGGATTTTCCTTTTAGATATATATATATATATATATATATATATATATATATATATATATATAGATATAGATTTAAACTTTTAGGTTGGCCAAAATGAGCCAGCATATTGTTTGGAGGGTCGGCCAAAAAAGGGCAACAACATTGGTTTAGAGGATCGTCCAAAATGAGTCAATCCCATGAGTTACCACAAACACATCTCAACCTCCATTTATATATCCACAATTCATTGACAATCTTTTGCATCTCTATCAATGTGGGATACCTTAGAAGCAACCACAATTCAAGAAATGAGGAATTCTCAATTTTTAGGATGCCATGTCATCTTTTGTGGTTTTCTCTTTTATATAGTCATTTTCTTTTCTAACTTTTCACTTCCTCACCAATGTGGGACAACTAACTTCAACCACAATCCAAAACTTGAGCAATTCTCAAACCACATTGTACCACATCATTCACCTTGGGTTTTTTTAATATATATATTGATTAGGTGAAATGTTTTGTAATGTAAATAAATACAAACATGTAACCTAAAATTGGATTAAAATTTTGATCAACATTCAAGATTCCAAGTTGTCATATTCTCCTTTATATAGTCATTTTCTCTTCTAACTTTTCACTTCCTCACCAATGTGGGACAACCAACTTCAACCACAATCCAAAACTTTAGCAATTCTCCAACCACATCATTCACATTGTTTTTTTTAATATATATTGATTAGGTGAAATGTTTTGTAATGTAAATAAATACTCTCAAACCACATTGTATCACATCATTCACGTTGTTTTTTTAAATATATATATATATATATATATATATTGATTAGGTGAAATGTTTTGTAATGTAAATAAATACTAACTTTTTAACCTAAAATTGGATTAAAATTTTGATCAATATTCAAAATTTCAAGTTGTCATATTCCACATCATTCACGTTGTTTTTTAATATATATATTGATTAGGTGAAATATTTTGTAATGTAAATAAATACTAACTTTTTAACCCAAAATTGGATTAAAATTTTGATCAATATTCAAGATTTCAAGTTGTCATATTCTACTTTATATAGTCATTTTCCCTTCTAACTTTTCACTTCCTCACCAATGTGGGACAACCAACTTCAACCACAATCCAAAACTTGAACAATTCTCAAACCACATTGTACCACATCATTCATCTTGGTTTTCTCTTTAATATATATATTGATGATTAGGTGAAATGTTTTGTAATGTAAATAAATATTAACTTTCTATCCCAAAATTGGATTAAAATTTTGATCAACATTCAAGATTTCAAGTTGTCATATTCTTTTTTATATAGTCATTTTCTCTTCTAACTTTTCACTTCCTCACAAATGTGGGACAACTAACTTCAACCACAATCCAAAACTTGAGCAATTCTCAAACCACATTGTGCCACATCATTTAACATTGGTTTAGAGGATCGGCCAAAATAAGCCAACCCTATGAGTTACCACAAAGACATCTCAACCTCCATCTATATATCCACAATTTATTGTCATTCTTTTGTATGTCTATCAATGTGGGACATCTTAGAAGCAACCACAATTCAAGAAATGAGGAAATCTCAATTCTTACTTAGGATGCCACCCAATATTTTGTGGATTTTCCTTTTAGATATATATATATATATATATATATATATATAGATTTAAACTTTTAGGTTGGCCAAAATGAGACAACATATTGTTTGGAGGGTCGGCCAAAAAAGGCTAACAACATTGGTTTAGAGGATCGGCCAAAATGAGTCAATCCAATGAGTTACCACAAACACATCTCAACCTGCATTTATATATCCACAATTCATTGTCAATATTTTGTCTTTCTATCAATGTGGGATACCTTAGAAGCAACCACAATTCAAGAAATGAGGAATTCTCAAATCTTAGGATGCCACATCATCTTTTGTGGTTTTCTTTTTAATATATATACTAGTGGTCTATATCGCGCGTTGCGCGATATTCGGAAAACATGTTATTTTTAATAATAGAATAGGTTAATATATAAATTAAAATGATCAATATGGAAAAAAGTTATAGTTTTTGAGTATTAAAAGATTATTGATCAACAATGCAATTATCTACCCCTTCAACAGACATATATATAAATCTATTCATAAATCATGCAAATTTAATACAAATATGCATTTCAATTCTATTTTCTTGACTATTGTTAAAAGAGTACACGGTTTTTTTATTTGAATTAACAACCCTATATCTCAAGAATTTGCAACCACCTAGAAAATTTTCACAGTATGCACCAAACCTTCCTTCAACAGATGCTTAAACTTCGACACCAAATTCTTCCAGACTCCTGTAGCTATTAGGTTCCCTGAAATAAGATAAAAATAAAGTAAGTTGGTATAAATCCTTATATTGAATATTGTAATATTAAACTTGTAGATACACATTAATCCGTATTACAAAGTGGACATACCATTTCAATAAGGACTATATCCAAATTAATTAGTTCTTTGTCTTTTTTAGTTCAAAGACTCTAGAATCGGCAAATTCTTACCTTAATCACTCAATATTCATTAGCTCCCAAAATTTTCAACTTTATGAACGACAAAACCTACCTTTTCCACAAATGTTAAAGAAATTTTATTTTATGCATATAAATAAGAATGTATTAATGTTACAAACCTTGAAATTTTGCAAAACACATATATACCATTTCCTTCTTTTAATAAAACAGTTAAACTTAGTGACCAAGTTTGTCAGAGTCGTCATTAGTGACCCTAAACAACAACAACAACAACAACAAAACCAATTGATAAGCATAACAAAATTTGTTAATAACTTGTATTAACATAAGAATAAAGTAATATAAAAACACACAATTTCATGAATTAAAACCATATCAAAACTAATCAAATCTTCATTGATGATAAAGAATAGTTTTAATCTCATAAAAAAGATAGATTATCAACATAATGTTTTATTGAATTAATGATAGGTTTCTTCAATTGCTAAGAAGAAATAGTCTCAAATGTGCTTTATGTCAATATTAATAGTTTTTTTATCATATATTGTTATCAAAATAAAGAATGATAAGAAGAAAAAGAAATAAAGGATGATAAAATTGAATTTTTTTCATATTGATTGTTATGTAATAAAAAATAAAAATAAAAGGTTTATAAATTAATGTAATGAATTTAGATTAAAAATAAATCAAAATGACAAAACAAATATATAGATATGATTGAACATTCTTATTAATTTTTTCATGATGAAATGTATTAAATTATCATAAGTATTTGATATATGTATATATATTCTTAATATTTAAAGAAGGATATGAAAAGTTAGGTCAGTTAATTAGGTATATTGATTATAATAATTACAAAAATATAAGAAATATTTAATCAATTAATGCGATATATATAAATATACAATTTAAAAAAAAATTCAAGCATTCACAAAATTACAACAGGCATTTCTTTTGCCTTTCTTTTATAATAATATATTGATATTAATGTATTGATTATTGTGTAAATAAAAAAATAAATAGTAAATATTATATTGAAATGTCATAAGTATGTCTTTTGTATTTCTTGATTTATGGTAATTAAGAAAAGAATATCAAATGTTATATCAATAATGAGGTGTATTGATATATATAATAAATACAAAAATACATTAATATTTGATCAATTAGTTATATGTATATATCTATACATTTAAAACACTAAAAACTCGATAAATAATCATAACAATAATTCAATCATTCTTAAAATGCCAACATACATTACTTTAACCTTTTTTTTTCATAATAGCATATTGATATTAATGTATTGATTGTTATACAAATAGAAAATGAATAGTAAATAAAGTTATTTTTTTAATTAAATTAATTGTTAAACTAATACTATAAAATGTAAATAAATAGACTCACTACAAAATAGAAAAAATTACACGTAAACAGAAAAAATTAATCATATTATATTGATTGTTTTGTAAAGAAAAAATAATGGTAAATAAATATTAAAGTTAAACTAATGGAATAAAAGAGAATAAAAAAATTATTCATATTAATTGTTATGTAAATAAAAAATGGAAATCTAAAATAAAATAATTTCTTTTAACTTGTTACAAACCAAAGTTATGAAACTTTTCAACAAAAAAGCATTTCAGCCTTTAATCCATAAAACTTTTCAACAAAAAAAAACATTTCAACCTTTAATCCTTAATCCATAAAACTTTTCAACAAAAAAAATATTTCAACCTTTGATCATGAAAGGATTTTTCCACTAAAATTTGAGAATGATTTTTGGGGATGAAGTAGTAGACACCATAAATTCTTACAAAAATAACAATTTTAATGTCATTAGAAAAAATCTTGATAATAAGTTAACGCAATTATCTATCACATATACACGACTAATGTCAATAACGCTTAATTTGATTTTTTCTTTTATCAGATCTTGTAATCACAAAATATAAAAAATTTATTCAAATATATATATATATATAAAATATAAAAAATTTATTCAAATATATATATATATATATGTATGTATATATAATTTAATAGTAAACACAATTGCTATGATAACAACAAATCCAACAATATGAAAATGAAAAATATGTAATAACAACTCATATTTTTTTCAAGAATATAATTTTACATACTTGTTTACATTCTTCCATATCTTCTTCAACTCTCATATTATTCATCCTCCACCAAAGAAACAACTATGTAATAATAAAACACATTTTTTCAATAATATAACTTCAACATACCTGTTTATAGTCTTCCAAATCTTTTTCAGCTCTCATCGATTGTCTTCATTCTTCACCAAAGGAATAAATATGTAATAACAAACTTACATTTTTTCAAGAATATAACTTCTAAATACTTGTTTATAGTCTTCTATATCTTCTTCAACTCTCATCTTATGCATTCTACACCAAAAGGAAGTTCTAGAGTTTAACATTCTTTATTGTTGCAACATAAAAAACCAAACCTTATTAAGAAATTTTTGATAATAAATAAAGAAGCAAATCAAAAGTTGGAAGTTAAACTTAAGCATGTAAAATTACCAAGAAACCCATCTTAATAATGAATTACATATTTTCCATATAGGGGTGAAAATGTCTTTTACATATTCAACATTTAAAAAATCAAAAAATTGAGAAAAAAGATAGAAGAGATTTTAAGCTTTAGAGGGTGCCACATCATTCTTCTTGGTTTTTGTTTTTATATATATATGATTAAATATATTGATTGATTTGTCTCTCTATTTAGGTATGTGTATCCTTTTCTACCAATACATATAGGTAGTAGTTGTATGTGCTGGTCCTAGACCACTATTACAGAGAAGGTGTTTGTAGAGGGGGTTGAATACAAACACAACAATTTTAAATTTTTTTAGTTAATATTTTATTCAAACATAAAACTGCAGATATGGTGTGGAAGCTAAGAAGGTAAGACCTGTGATTATAAACTATGTGACTCGTGACAAATTTACTAACATTGAAAGAGAGAATAAATAATGTTCTTTTTCAGATCTAAAAGACTAAGATATTCTTCAAATTGTGATCCCAAATTTACTTTGAAGCTTCATAGAGAAATTATTTCAAAACATTTGATTTGCAAGCAATGACACTGAAGACCTTTATTTCCTCCATTACATTAAATTATCCTCTTAAACTTTAACATGTGTCTTCATCTAATTTGTTGATCGATGTATGATTATACGTACTTTTCACTTTTGTAATAACCGAGATTTAACCAATAACCGAAATTCGTTTTTAGTCGGTATTTGAAATTTGTGGGAGAAAATCGAATTGAGAAAAGTTATGTGGCCTAAGTGTGAAGAAAATTAAGTTTAGTGCTTAGTGTGAAAAGTATATAAAGTGTGGAAGAAACCCTAATTGCTCATTTTCTAGCATTTATCTAGTGTGTGTATGTGTGTGTGGCTAAGGAAGAGTGCAACCCAAGGTGATTATAGCAATTGAAGAAGAGGATACAGTGTTGGCAGCTGGGCTTTGGAATTACCAGTAGAATCTGCAGGTAACCACAAATCCTTTCTCCTCTTTAGTTTTGGTGAAATGTGATTGGGGATTTTAAGAAGAAACTTGGGGTTTTTGGTAGGTTCCTTGTGTTTCTCATTTAATCTGTGAAAAGGGGTGCTTAGAGTGAGATATTGCATAGACCATCGACCTATAAGCAATGCCTGGAGGTGTTGGGAGGATTAGGACAGCTGACGTGCAAATTCCTGGGTTTTTGTAATATTCGCCGCGTCCGAAAACCTCCAACGCAAGCTAGTGTCCGGACATCTTGTGGTGTCCGGATGAGAGTAGTGTCCGAGTAGAATAGTGGTAGTAGTTCCCAGTAGTTACCCGGAAACCCTTGGGAATCCGGGAGTGCCCGGAACGTTGTATCCGATAAATTTCTATTGTCCGGATAGCTCCTACTGTCCGGGTAAAATCTTCCGGATAGTATGGCTGTCAGGATAAGTCGTCCGGATAGTGTGGTTGACCGGATAGTTTTGGTTGTCCGGATAAAGTGTCCGGAAAGTAGCTTTGTGGCGCTTTGGTGTAGTCTGATAGTCCGAGGGATTAACCGTGGGAGAGTGTAGTTCAACCAAGTGACTTATCGTGGCAGTGTGTACCCTTACAGGTGCAGTTGAAGGGAGAATCAGACTAAGTAAGAGAATTAAGCGGGACGACAGGTGAGTTTTCTGATCCTAAAACCCTTTTTAAATGTGGAACTTTATGCATGTTTACATTGGTAAATGCTCATACTATTCTTTTTTAACCCTGTATGGGAAGAGTGATTTAAATTGTGTGGATACAAACTGCTTTTATTTCAAAGCGAATAGTAAGTGTGTGACAATATGTGTGATTTAAACGTATGTGACCATGCTCTGACATTTGTGTGAAATGGGGGTGTGTCCCATATGGTTTGATATATGAATCCTTTTGCATAATTAATGGTAAGTGTTCATATTATTATTCGCTCATGAATGAAAAGTGTGATTTAATCGTGAGGACGAGCTATGGCATTTGTGTGAGATGGGGGTGTGTCCCATATGGTGTGATATATGAATGTGTTTCATATATGGGCGGTGTGTGCCCCTTTTTACGTTGTCACGGTGTGTGTGACCATAGCGTGTGCCATTAGCTTGTCATTGTGTGTTGATCAGATATGTGTGTTCATAACAAGATTTGTACAATCATTTCTTACTGAAAGTTTTACATAAACTGTGTATTTTGTTGTGTGGTTTTTGAGGGAACTCACTAGACCTCATGGTCTAACCCTCGCTTTTCAAAACTAAAACATTTTCAGGTAAGCAGGTATTCGAAGCTTGCTTAGAAGTTGACCAGGCGTGAGACGGAGTTGCGTTAGAAGGATTAGAATGCTTTCCTTTTATTTGGTAGTTGTGATCTCAGCTGTAGTTAGGGTTATTTCCGCAAGCCCTGTGTTGTATATCCTTGGCAGTGTAGCTATGTTGAGCCGTTTCGGCGTTTCAATTTAAAGAATTAGCTTTTGGCATGATTGTTTGGTGTGGGTTGTTACAACTTCATCTTTTGTAGTTGATGTAGACATTTGTTAACTCATGTTTTCCTTTGGTATGAGGGGGAACAGTAAATTTAGAGTCACCGACGAATAAAAGATTTTATTTCTTTTGAAAATTAATTCATTTATAAATAGTTATTTAAAAAAATTGGTGGGATAAAATGAACCATTTATAAATTTAATTAAATTGCCGACTAATTTATCCGTCAAAAAATTAATCTTAATTATTAATTAAATTAATTAAATCAAAAAAATTAAATTGAAAATAATATAGTAGTTGATTTCCGGATTTATTCACCAAAAACTTGCCAAAAATTGTGATTTCGACCTCAAAATAAAAGTTTAAAAAGTTGATTTATAGACCTTAAAATAAAGGTTTTGAAACTTGGTTTCTTGAAATAAAAAATGACTAAATTAGTATTATTTTTAGGCTGGCAATGGATAAAGGTAAATTCGTTCCCATTAATATATTATGTTTCGGCCCCTTAACTAGATTGGATATGGATAAAGAAACTTTTATCCATTTATATAGTTATCCGTTGCCCGTTTATTCGAAATTTTAGTGGATAGGGTATGGATAAACGATTTTTCGTTATCTATTACCCATTAACCGATAATATATATTAGTGTATGTATTATATTAAGTAAATTATTAATATTTTTTTATAGTGTTTTCATAAAATTAATGTGTACTTTAATTTTTTTTTTTCATATTATCGATCAAAAAATTTCACGATGATTAGTGGAGAAACAAGACGAGTTAACGAAAATAAATACAATTAAAAATGCAAGTATTACAATTTATTATACTTTAAAAAAATATTATACTATGATTATATTTTGAAAATAATTAAATGTTAACTATACAAAATAAGTATAAAATAGTAACTATATTTAAGAACTTATGTTTTACTTATATATTTGAGATTCGGGTGTTTGGGATTGCTTATTTTTTTTACTTATTTGCTTATTGCTTTTTACACCGCAAATAAGCTATTTTTAGTGTTTGAATTGAAAAAAATAAAAGCTGTTTATAACTTTTCAACACAGCAAATAAGTTGTTTTTGATAAGTTGCATCATCTTAACTTATTTGAAACTGTTTATTTACTTATATACTTTATTACCCATTTCTATAAAACTACATTTTGTCACCATATAAGTTGATAAACACTTTTAAAAATAAGCATAAGTTGTTTTAAATAAGCAATCCCAAACACCCTAACAATATCAATTGCGGTTCATAATGAAATTTTATTTTATCATTTATCCATTACACGTTTCGTTACCCGCTACTTTTAATGGGTAGAATAAGATATGGATAAAGGTTTTATTATATGAACAATCACCCGTTTCGTTAGCCACTATTTTACATGAATTAGATAATAAATTAACCCTTACCCTAACCATACCCTACCTCCGTTGCCAAGAACCAATGCCACCATAACCACACACACACTGACACAAGAGATATGGCCCTTGTCTTGTTTATAAAACTAGCTGGCAACCTCCTCCTTTCTCCCAAGAACCAATACCACAATAATAACACACACAAGAGATATGGCTTCAACCACAAAAATGATGAAGAAGCCACATGCAGTATGTATCCCCTATCCAGCCCAAGGTCACATTAACCCCATGATGTTGCTTGCTAAGCTCCTTCACTTCAGGGGCTTCCATATCTCCTTTGTCAACACCCACTACAACCATCAGCGATTGCTACGATCTCGAGGTCCTTCCTCCCTTGACGGCCTACCGGATTTTCGTTTCTACTCAATTCCTGACGGACTTCCGCCGTCTGAGGCTGAAGCCACACAGTCACTCCCCGCGCTCTGTGAATCTATTCCTAAGCACAGCTTGGAACCTTTCTGTGAGCTGGTCAGTAGGCTTAATGAGGAAGAGGAAGTGCCGCCGGTGAGCTGTATAGTTTCGGATGGGTGCATGAGTTTTACTCTTGAAGCTGCCCAAAGGTTTGGGTTGCCGGAAGTGCTGTTTTGGACGCCGAGTGCTTGTGGGATTTTGGCTTACACTCACTTTCGTGATCTTATTGAAAAGGGATATACTCCCCTCAAAGGTGAAATCACTTTCGAGTAGAAAATATCTTATAAGTTGCACGTTAAACTTTAGTTATATAAGTAGCACGTTAATATCAAGACCCCTTATTTTGTAAACCGTCTTAATCATGCAAACCATGTCGATTTCATTGATTAAATTAATGAAACTGTTTCATGAAATTATTTATTTTGATGAAACTGTTTCATATCATTCATTTCTTGATGAAATTGTTTCATATATTTGTGTTTTTTTATGTAGTTTCATATTTTTTTTTTCATTCTTATGAAACTCTTTCATATATTTTCTCACTTTGATAAAACTTTTTTGTTTTTACATAAAAAACACAAATATATGAAACAATTTCATTAAGAAATGAATGTATGAAACAATTTCATCAAAATAAACAATTTCATTAATCTAACCAATGAAATCGACGGTTTACACAGTTTGCAAGATTAAGATGATTTACAAAAGAATATCCCTTCATTAATCTAATAAGTATCATTTACTGATAATTCAAAATTGATTAATTATAATTCAGATATATCACAATTTGTACAAAGTTTATGACATATATAATCGTCCATCACATATTAATATATTTCTGACGTAGGAACAGGGCCGTCCCGGGGAGGGCGGGCCGGGCGCACGTCCAGGACCCAAAATTTTTAATTATACATTATATAGTAGTTATTAAAAAACGTTTGTAAATAAAAAGGATAATAAAAAAGAAAATTAATTAAAATATCCAAAGTTTGACTTTAACTTACCAAAATACCCACTTTCTAAATCATTTTACCAAAGTACCTATTTTTTCGCGACGGGTCCGTGATCGCGGACCACGGGTATTTTGAAAATTTGTCTCCCGCGATTGAAGAGGAGTCCCGTGGTGCATGTGATTTTTGATTTGATATTTACACTTTCAACCCCTATAATTATTTACTTAGTTTACTTTATACCTTTTATTTTTCTAATTTTAATTTTACACCTTAATCATATTAACACATATAATCGTTTATTAACTAAAATACGTTAAAAATTACGTTTTAACTTTAACAAGTTACACCATTGTAATCGTCTCTTCGATGCCTTCGAAATGAGCCTAATATTAAATATTTTTTGATTTAATTATTTTATTATATATCATATATACTACATAAAAATATTTTTAATATTTACAATTCATAACATTATAGTTAATTATTTAATTTATGGTACATCTCGTATTTTTTTCAATTTTCGTTTTACATTCTTATCGCATTAACATAATAATCATATATTAACTAAAATATGTTAAAAAATACGTTTTAACATATCACATTAACATACATAATTACGTTAAAATATGTTAAGGAGTTCGATAAATAAATATATATATATATATATATATATATACACACACACACTAGTTATTTACCCGTTGCAATGCAGCGAAACGTATAATCCAAATAATTTGACGATTTAATCAATTATTAACTAAAATACGTTAAAAATCCTTTTTAATTTTGTTGGGTCACCAAGGATTTGAAATTGACTCACCGATGTTTTCCCTAAAACTCCTACTTAGAATATTTTAGTTCAGTTCTTTGAATGACTTGTACAAGATATCAAATATTCGGTGAAGTCGAAGATCAACCGAAACCAAGCTTGAAGACTCTCTACTTGTGGAAAATAGAAGAATCTCGGCAACATTCAAACAAGTCATCACCACCGAAATTCCTTGACATTTCGGTGGCCTTCTCTCCACCGAATTTATAAGACAATTTCGGTGGCCTCTTCCACCGAAGTACATGGACAAATTCGGTGGTCCCCTTCTCCCACCGATGACCCTTTCGGTGGCCCTCTCACCACCGAAATATATATGTAACTTCGGTGGTCCTCTCACCACCGAAATATACATGTAACTTCGGTGGTCGCTTCACCACCGAAGTATACTTGTAATTTCGGTGGTCCTTTCACCACCGAAACATGCTCGCAATTTCGGTGGACTAGTTACCACCGAAACATGCTTGCAATTTCGGTGGACTAGTCTTCTTTCCACCGAAGATTTCTCAATCTCGGTGGAAACCACTTCGGTGCTAAAGGCTCAAGACAGAAGATCATTTATTATGGGACAATATCCTCCAGCAGAGAAAAGTGACAGTTTGTCTTTTTATCCACCTTCAGCTAAGGTCCCTTTTATCTGCTCAAGCTACTCTGTCTGCACCTAGTGAAAAGTGACAAGGACTTCACAGTTCTCCTGAAGTCAACATTATCAGCATATGTGAAGATGACAAGTGTCCCAAGCATTTAATGCTTGGGCACTCCTTGGCACTATAAAAGGAGAAGTGCTCTTCTTGCAAATACTTACGCTTTCAAGAAATTCTCTCAGTACAAGAAACCTTCTTTTAAGCCTTAAAACTCAATAGCTTTGCTCTTAGTGTTCTTAGTTGTTTTGTTGTATACTTTGTGTAAGATTGTTAGAATAGTTTATCTGTTCTTTTCCGCAACAATCTTAAGTTTTCTGTGTGTAATTCTTTTGAAAGTTTTTCAAATATAAGAATTAAAATTGTGAAATTTTTGTGTATTGTATTCAACCCCCCCTTCTACAATACTTGTTAAGCCATCTGGGACTAACAAGTGGTATCAGAGCAGAAAGTTTAATTCCATAAACTTGATCTGCGATGGCTGCCTCTTCTTCTTCTACTGTTGAAAACTCTTTTCAAAACAACTTCTCTGAAAACGGCTCTATTTCAAAACCTCCTAAGTTCAATCCCAACAACTTCTCTTTGTGGAAAAGCCGCATGATGCTATTCATGGAAGGAGTGGATACTAGATATCCAACCATTCTCAACGAGGGACCCATTATCCCCAGAGTTTGGGCTCGCTATGACACGCAGAGGCCAGGCAAAGAGGCCTTTGAAAAGGAAATCTCAAGTGATTCTGATGAGGAAAAATCCAGTGCTACTGGTCGGTATATTCTCAAAAATCCTAAAAAGTATACTGATGAGGAGAAACGTTTAGTTACTCTTGACTCCAAGGTAAGAGCTATTATTGCTCTCTCTCTTCCTGATGAGGTCTACCACTCTTTGGTGAACTTTGAAACTGCCAAAGAAATGTGGACCACTCTATGTGTTCTGTACGAAGGTACAGAGGAAGTCAAGAAATGCAAAAAGATTGGTCTTATCAGAAAGTATGAACTTTTTTCTTTTGAAAAAGGAGATTCTCTTCCTAGTTTCTATAACCGCTTCAACTCTCTTTTAAATGATCTTAAGTTGTTGGGCAGAGTCTATGATAATGAGGAAGTCTTGTGCAAGTTCATGGATTGTCTCCCAGATTTTTGGGAAAATATATGTACTTGCATCAAAACTACCAAGGACCTTGAGTTCATGCCCTTAACCGTACTATATGGTACTCTTTTCAACTTTGAGCAAACCAAGCTTCAACGGAAATCTTTCATCAAGGAAATAAAGAGCTCCTCCATAGCTCTTGTTAGTGAAAGTTCCAAGAATTCTCAAAATCTTCCTAGAATCACCTATCCTTCATCTGACTCTGACAATGACAGCCAAACAAATGTAACCCACCAAACGGAAGCATATCTTAGTGATGCTGATGATGAAGGTGAGGATATCATGGTTGAACAGTTGTCGGATGAGATGGCAATGATGGCCGGTTCTAAACACAAGTTTCGTCCCTTCAACAAATCTCGAAGTCTTAGAAAAACTTCATCTTTCAAAACCTCTTCTGACAAGTCCAATGAGGAATGCTACAACTGTGGCAAGAAAGGACATTTTGCATCTGAGTGTAGAAGCAAGCGTATCTCCAAGTCCAAATTTACTTCTTCTGACAATCCCTCTTCAAAAAGGGAAAAATCCAAACACATGCCTTTCAAATCAACCTTTCCCAAAAAGGAGTCCCCACCATCCTTCTTAAATCATCAGGAGCGTGCCGAGAAATATAAGGCCAAGTACAAGAAAGAGAAGGAAAGGAGTGAGGGTCTAGAGAGAAAAGGGAAGGGTCTCATGGCAGAAACCCACGATTGGGACGACGAAGACACCTCCGACAGTGATTCTCAGAATAGATGCTTTGTGGCCATCTCAGAAGAAATGGAAGTTTCCGAAAGTGCCACTTCACCTATGGCTCTAGTGGCAACTGGGTGCTCCACAGCCTACGCTCAGGTACATCCCTTCAATAATATGTCTGATATTGAAAAGATCAATGCTTATGAATCTTTAACTCAAGACTTTTATTCTGTTAAAGACAGTAAGAACAGAAAATATATTCAAGTAAAAGAGCTCAAAGCTGAACTTGAAATTTGCATGTCTAAGCTTAAAAGGTTT
Organism: Saussurea involucrata; assembly: GCA_033807775.1. Classification (NCBI taxonomy): domain Eukaryota; kingdom Viridiplantae; phylum Streptophyta; class Magnoliopsida; order Asterales; family Asteraceae; genus Saussurea; species Saussurea involucrata. Next base: position 31,895,984 of record CM066323.1, read on the forward strand.
GAGGAAATAAAAATTGAGCTTGAGGACTTGAAAACAATAAATCATCTGATCTCAAAAGAAAAGAACTCTCTCTTTAAGAAACTAAAAAGGGAACAAGAAGTCATTAAAAAATGGTCAAGCTCTTCCAAAAATCTTGAACAAATCTTTCAAAGTCAAATCTGTAGTACAAACAAGTTCGGTCTAGGATTTGGAAAAACTGATGTTTGTAAGTCCACTTTTGCTCGTGTTCCCCCCACCAATGCTTGTGATAATCTCTCTGATTCCAGCTCTTGTGATTCCATCTCTTTGAACTCGTTAGATCTGTGTGAAGCCTTAAAATATGGGATATCCTTAAAGGCCAAAGACTCCTCATTGCAAATTACTGAGAAGCAAGATTCAAATGACGTTTCCAAACCCATCCATGATCAGCTCAAACTTTCAGTCATGGATGAAGCCTCCTCCTCAAACTCTGCAAAAGCTAATCCTTCCAAAAGATCTAAACCCACCGATCTCATCTCCTTTGTGCCCACCGATCCCACAATCTATGACCCTCCAATCCCTCTTCATGAAGTGTTGAAATCTATTCACATAGACACCTACACCGAACCTAAGCCCTCAAAGATCCCCAAAAGGGAAACTCCTGTTCATTCAAAAAGGATTTCCTGTGCTGACAAAGGAAAATCGATAGTCAACTGCATGGCAAGCTCTCATCCCAAAAGTTCTACCCCAAACATTCCCCTTTACAACACCTATGTACCTAGATCTGTGCTTTTGAGAAAATCAACTCCCAAAGATTTATCCAAAGGAATCCTTGGGTCCAAGCCCCCTGCTCTGTTCTCCTCTAACAAGGTTATAAGAACAAATGATAAAAGCCAAAACATGAAAAATGCTAAAAAGGTTTTTATCTATAGAAAATGCTATAACTGTGGTGACACTTTTCATATGGCTAAGGACTGTCCCAAGGATAGGATTGATAGATCCAAGCTTAAGGAATCAAGCTCTTCTAACCCCAAAGGACCCATTACAAAATGGGTACCAAAGAACTAATATGTGTTTGCATGCAGGCTTTTGAGCACCATCAAATTTGGTATTTAGACAGCGGGTGCTCACGCCATATGACGGGAAACAAGTCTCTTCTCATCAACTATGTGCCGGGAAAGGGTCCATCTGTAACCTTTGGTGATAATTCTAAGGCTTACACCAAAGGATACGGGACCCTCTCTAACGGATCTGTAACTTTCAACAAAGTGGCTTTTGTGGACGGCCTCATGCATAACCTTCTCAGCATTAGCCAACTGTGTGATCTTGGATACAAAGTTATCTTTGAACTTTGTGTCTGCTCCGTGGTAGACAAACATTTCAATGTGGTATTATCGGGAAGACGGATGGAAAATGTCTACGTCATAGATATGGGGCAATCCAACTCTTCTCCAAATGTCTGCTTTGTGTCAAATGATGCATCCAAAAGAAACTGGTTGTGGCACAAACGTCTTTCTCATCTAAACTTCAAGACCTTGCATAAAATTTCCAACAAAGAGCTGGTGACAGGCATGCCAAAGTTGAACTTTGTCAAAGAGAAGCTGTGTGATGCATGTGAAAAGGGAAAGCTCACCAAAACATCCTTCAAGACGAAGCAATGCTCTTCCATCACTCTTCCTCTTCAATTGCTGCACATGGATCTATGTGGACCAGTCAGCACTCCAAGTCTTGGAGGCAAAAGGTATATTCTTGTTATTGTTGATGAATTTACCAGATATACTTGGGTGTTCTTTCTCAGGTACAAAAGTGATGCTACTGAAGAAATCATCAACTTTGTCAAGAAAAATGAAGTTCTCAATGGCCAGCTTGTCCGCTCGGTAAGAAGTGACAATGGCACTGAATTCAGAAATAGTGCTCTCGAAGACTTCTTCACCGAAAAAGGGATCTCTCAGAACTTCTCCGCTGTTCGTACTCCTCAGCAAAATGGAGTGGTGGAAAGGAAAAACAGAACACTGTGTGAGGCCGCTAGATCCATGCTGAGCGAATCAAATCTTCCCACCTATTTTTGGGCCGAAGCTGTGAATACTGCCTGCTTCACTCAAAACAGGTCAGTAATATCCAAAAGACATGATAAAACCCCGTATGAAGTTTTTCATGGTAGAAAACCAAATATTGGCTTTCTTCATGTCTTTGGGTGTATCTGCTTTATTCTTAATGATCGTGAAAATCTTGGGAAGTTCGATCCCAAGGCAGATGAGGGAATATTTGTTGGATACTCCTTATCCTCCAAAGCTTATAGGGTGTACAATCTCAGAAGAAAAAGCATTGATGAGTCCATCCATGTCAAGTTTGATGATCTCAGATGTTCCTCACTCTCAAGTGATGAGGATGATTTACACAGATGGATTTCATCATGTATTGGTGATACTCCCTTAGTCACTTCCACCGATATCTCCTCTATTCCCTCAAATCCTTCCATCTCAAAAAACCCAGCTGGATCACTCTCTCCCACCGAAATTGATCAACCCATCTCTCACACCAAGCTCCCCATTTCCACCGAAAATCTACTCCAAAGCCCTTCTTCCATCCCTAATCCCACCGAAAATCTCATGGGTCCCACTACCGAAAATCCCACTTTACACCAAACCTCTGATCCTACTACTCCATTTCACTCTACTCCTCATACCCCATCACCTTTACCCCCTGCTCTAAAATGGACCAAAGATCACCCCATAGATCAAATTATTGGTGATCAACAAGCAGGTGTCCAAACCCGCAGAGGAGTTGGAAATATCTGTCTCTACGTGAATTTCCTCTCTCTCTCTGAACCCAAGAAAGTGGATGAAGCTCTATCAGATCCTTGTTGGATCACTGCCATGCAAGAAGAACTTTCTCAGTTCCAGAGAAATAAAGTTTGGAGATTGGTTCCCAAACCCAGAAACAAGACAATCATTGGAACCAAGTGGGTATTCAGGAACAAAATGGATGAAGATGGTACTGTGATCAGGAACAAGGCCCGATTGGTAGCTCAAGGATACAGACAGGAAGAAGGCATTGACTATGATGAAACATTTGCCCCTGTTGCAAGACTTGAAGCTATAAGGATCTTTCTGGCTCATGCTGCCTACCGAAATTTTAGGGTTTTTCAAATGGATGTTAAAAGTGCCTTTCTCAATGGGGAACTTACAGAAGAAGTCTACGTGAAACAACCTCCTGGCTTTGAAGACCCAGCTCATCCAAACTTTGTGTACAGACTTGACAAAGCTTTGTATGGTCTCAAGCAAGCTCCACGTGCTTGGTATGACACTCTTGCCAACTTTCTTCTCAAGCATGGATATTCCAGAGGTAAAATTGACAATACTCTCTTCATCAAAGAAACCTCAGGTAATATAATTCTTGTTCAAATCTATGTTGATGACATCATCTTTGGTGCCACTGATGAATGCCTATGTGATGAGTTTGCCTCTCTCATGATGAGTGAATATGAGATGAGCATGATGGGAGAGCTTACATTTTTCTTGGGCCTTCAAGTCAAACAATCTTCAGAAGGAATTTTTATAAATCAAAGCAAATATATTCGGGACCTTCTGAAGAAATTTAACTTTCTAGACAGCTCTCCTATGAAAACTCCCATGGCACCTCCCTTGAAATTGTGTGCCGATCTAAAAGGTGAATCTGTGGATGTTACTCTTTACCGAGGTATGATAGGCTCTCTTCTTTACCTAACTGCTAGCAGACCGGATATTATGTTTGCTACCTGTCTATGTGCTCGTTATCAGGCCAATCCTAAAGTATCACATTTAAAGGCTGTAAAACGAATTTTTCGGTATCTTAAGGGCACACTGCACTTGGGTCTTTGGTATCCCAAAGACTCAAGTTTTGAACTAATTGGCTATTCAGATTCAGACTTTGCAGGTTCCCAGATTGATAGAAAGAGTACTACAGGAAGCTGTCAGCTCCTTGGGGAAAATTAGTAAGTTGGTCCAGCAAGAAACAAAACTCTGTATCCACCTCTACTGCTGAGGCTGAATATGTAGCTGCCGGGAGCTGCTGTGCTCAGATTCTATGGATGAGAAACCAACTAAGGGACTATAATCAATTCTTTTCTAAAGTCCCAATTCTGTGTGATAATTCCAGTGCTATAGCTATAGCAAATAATCCTGTTCTTCATTCTAGATCTAAACACATCGATATCAGATATCACTTCATAAGAGATCACATTTCCAAAGGTGACATTGAACTACACTTCATTCCCACCGATTTGCAGCTTGCCGATATTTTCACCAAACCTCTTGATGAAACCAGGTTCAACTTTCTCATCAGTGAACTTGGGATGTGCAATTTCCAAGAATAAATATGTGTTCATGCTTCACCGATCTCACATCGGTGGACACCTTCGTATCTACTTCTCTCTCTCCACCGATCTCTCATCGGTGGACAACCTATGTGTCAAATCTTTTCTATCTCTTTTCATTTCGGTAATAATCTCGAGTATCGGTGAAGCGTGCCTACCACCGAAGCACGTTTCGGTGAAAATTTCCAGAATCGGTGGAAATCTGTCCACCACCGAAATCTCATTTCGGTGGTCATCTCAAATCGGTGAAACTTGTCCACCACCGAAGTCTCAAATCGGTGGTCATCCCAAATCGGTGAAATCTGTTCACCACCGAAGTCTCAAATCGGTGGTCATCTCAAATCGGTGAAAACTGTCCACCACCGAAATCTCAAATCGGTGGTCATCTCATTTCGGTGGTACTATCCAAATTCGGTGAACCTTTCTATCACCGAAGCCCCATTTCGGTGGTACTATCCAAATCGGTGAAACCTTTCTTCCACCGAAGTTCCACCGAAGTCCCACCGAAGTCCCACCGATCGTCCACCGAGCGAACACCGATTCCTCCACCGAAGCATCACCGAGCCTACACCGATTCACACGGTTCCCAAAGCCCACTTGTGACCACTCAATTGCTTTTGCGTCAGACCCTTCGCCTATCCGCCGCTCCTTGTCCCGATTTCCAATAACTCTTTCACCTCAAGAGCCGCATGTCCCCTCTTCCCATACAAAAATCATCATCACCGTGCCCTTCCATTTCCCTATATATACACATACCCCCTTCATTTCTTCCCCACTCCTCACAATTCAAACCTGCAACTCTCTCCACTCCAAACATATCTCTCTCATGGCATCCTCTCGATATCAAATTCCTACACGTTTTGAAGACCTCCGCTTCAACCAATGCAATCACGTTGCCCGCCTTGAATCCGATCCCGCTCATCCCGAGTTCTCTACTATCGCTAAATTTCTGTCTCGCTCTCCTCTTCTTCATGCCTTCTCATGCAACCCCAGGATGAGCAAAATGCTCATTAGTCAATTCTGGCTATCCTCCGTGTACGATCCCTCCAATGAGGCCATTCACGCCTCCATCTTCACCAATGCCGAAGGTGATCACGACCTCACTTTTGGGGTCGATGATGTTCGTCTAGCTCTCAAGATCGATGCCTTTCCCGACTATGAAGACATGTATTTGGATACCATCCATGAAGACATTGTTCTTACCACCGGTTATGTGCTCGACGACTCCTCCAAAAGCTCCAAAGGCCCCGGTACTCTTCTTCGCAGCAAAATGGGAGGCATTTGGAATTTCTTCTTCGCTCACGTTATCCATTGCCTCTCACGCAAAACAAGTGGACATGACCAATCGCCCTCACACGTAAACAAACTCGCTCATGCCCTCATCTTCCAAAGGAAAGTTGACTTCGCCCAATATTTCTTCTCAGAACTTGTCGAGGTCATCAAAACTCCCAAGAAGTGTTATGTTGCTTTTCCCCGCTTCATCTCCATGATTCTACAACACAAGCTTTCCAAAGCTTTGGAGACCGATCGCCGCTCTTCCTCGCCCCGGTTCTCGTATGAATGGTCATCTCCCGTTGTGGGCACCAAAACCCTCAACGTCAAGCCGCTCGCCACCGATCGCCCATTACGCCCAGGTATGATTTCCTTCGCTCTATCTCCCGAACTTCGTTGGGGTGACGCGGAAATTCCCGGGTTTCGCCACTTGGAAATTCCCGAGGTCACTCCAACTGTTGTGGTCCCTTCTCCCCGGTCCCGAGTGACGTCGGGTGGCACTCAAAAGAAACGACAGAAGGCCACCGGCACCTCCGCTCCCGCTTCTCGAACCACGTCACCAAGAGATCCCTCGGAGACTTCCCCGGTTCACACCCCTTCTCACAAGCGGAGGCACTCACCCTCCCCTTCGGGATCTCTTCCAAAGAGGTCTCGGAAACCATCGGCCCAACCGACTCATCCAACCGTCGATTCTCCAAAATCGCCGGTTGTTGAACTTCATCCCTCCGGGCCAAGGGTACCCGCTACAAACCCCACCGTCCCCTCTGTTGCCTCTCGAAAGGCCTCAGTTACATTTCAGGAGAACCCCCCGCATACCTCCCCACTCGACTCCTTGGGTGGTGGGGATGACCTCGAGATCTCTCCGCTCGAGGGTTCTGACTTCACACTACACAGCTTTACACCCGATCAGTTTTCGATCGAAGACATTGCACAACCCTCTAAGGGTTCCCCCCCAATTGCACCCTTTGATTTCTTTGATTTTCTTTTAGCGGACACTGGTTCTCCCCAAACCATCCCGTCCACCGAAGAACATCACACCGAGTCTCCCTCGTCCTCGCAACAATCACCCCCCGATCCCCTGCTCCCCCCCGATCATCTGCTCCCCCCCGATTGCTACAACCCGACAACTTGGTGCCTTACCTCCATATTCCCATTCCCGAGCCTGACCCCCACCGACTACTCTTCCAGTTTCCCGAAATCGGTGGCCACACTTCCCCGCCCATTGACCGCACCTCTACCTTTCTTAAATCTACCATCGCCTTAATCTCCCAAGCCAATTCCCGCATCTCTACCCTCGAGACTCAGCTACCGCATCTTCTTCTTGATGCCATCACCGAAGCCCTACGGCCCGTTCAAGAAAAATTATCTGCCCTTTCTACCACAGTGGAGTCCCTCTCCAAACCTTCCACTGACTCACCCAGTCCTGAACGTTCCCAGTGGGAAATGGATCTCGGTGATTTTGCTTTGGTTCCCCATACCACCGAAACGAGTCTAGCCTTCCTACACTCCAAGTTTGATAAGGCCTTCTATGAGTTAGGTTTCAAGTTGCCGGCTGTTCCTGAGGGGGAGAAAACCACGGCTCCACCGAAACTTCCATCCATAAAGAAAATTTCCAGTAACCAGCCTCCACCGAAACCCTCACCACCGAAACCCTCTCCACCGAAACCCTCACCACCGAAACCATCCTCACCACCGAAACCACCCTCACCACCGAAACCATCCTCACCACCGAAACCATCCTCACCACCAAAACCATCCTCATCACCGAAACCTTTCTCTCCACCGAAACCCTCTTCTCCACCGAAACATGTCTCACTCTCACCGACCAATACTGGCTCCACCGAAGCTCTTGACCTTAATGCATCAGTTGAGGGGGAGCAGTCCAGCAATGCTCCCGAAGACAAAGGGAAGAGAATTCTTTCGGCCGAAGAATTGGCCAGAGAAGCAAAGAAGAAAAAGGATCTGACAAAATATGGGGCTCGACCGAAGGACGCTGAAACTCTCAAACTCAAGCCTGCTTCTCAACCAATCACCACCGAACTTGGCCTCTCTGCTCAAGAAATTGAGGAAGCAAGAATAGCTCAAATCGACTTAGACAAATCCAGAGATCTTTCTCTCAAAGCTGCCACAGAAGAAGCTTCAAAAGTCAAGTCCACCGATGCCATCCAAACACAGAGATCGGTGCTCAGTGCCTTGGAACAACAAAAGAATGAAGAAATTAATTGGTACAAAAAGACCATGCACCACCGGAGCTATAGGTCACAAATTTCTTCAGTAAAGATTGCCACCTCCAAAGCAAATCCTCAAGACATCAGATTAATTATTAGCTGGGATGATGGTTCTATGAAGAGTGTGAAAGAAAGCCATCTCCAACTCTTCGGTCTCTCGGAATGGTATGAAATCACTCAACACCTCGTCAAGAGTCCAAATCCAAGGAAAGACATCTTTGTAAAATACATTGATGGTCTAATGAATAAGATGAAGGAGATCAAAAGAAAACATAACATCATTCTCTCCACCGAAGAAAGAGCCAAACTGCTGTCTCTGAAGGAGAAGATCATCCTCCCCAAAGTCAAAAATCCTCCTGACTCAGTCTTCAAGGAAATGGCAAGAGAAGGTAAAATCCCAAATGTAAGCAATCTTAACCTTACCATTCCCACCTCTGTTCCCTATCCTACCACAACCTTGAGCCTCTCACCAATACCAGGATTATTCTTCAACGACGGTCTCGGTCGTCGGGCATTCTTCAGATTTGCCCAGATGTCCATAGCCGATACCATATTTCTGGAAGGCATTCACAACCTCTTTCCAAACATCCCCGAAGCTCAACCGTTCTATAGAAACTTACTGGATGAAATCAAGCGCCGCAAAACCTCAAAGAAGTAAGTTCTCTCCAGTTAGTACTTGTAAAAGTTAATTTCTCTTTTTGTAAAAATTGTACGAGAACTTATCTTAATACAAGTATCTCTATTTGAATTTTATTTCCGTACATACTTCATTTTTTGTTCCCTGTAAATACTGTACATAGTATACATACACATACAAAAGAAAAAGGTCAAAAAGATCAAAAAGAATAGTCTATGTGAAAAGAACCCAAAAGAGTAAAAAGGGTCAAAAACGCACTTACTTTTGTTTACTCTTGAATATTCTAAGATAAGGAGCTCAAATTCAAATAGGGGGAGATTGTTGGGTCACCAAGGATTTGAAATTGACTCACCGATGTTTTCCCTAAAACTCCTACTTAGAATATTTTAGTTCAGTTCTTTGAATGACTTGTACAAGATATCAAATATTCGGTGAAGTCGAAGATCAACCGAAACCAAGCTTGAAGACTCTCTACTTGTGGAAAATAGAAGAATCTCGGCAACATTCAAACAAGTCATCACCACCGAAATTCCTTGACATTTCGGTGGCCTTCTCTCCACCGAATTTATAAGACAATTTCGGTGGCCTCTTCCACCGAAGTACATGGACAAATTCGGTGGTCCCCTTCTCCCACCGATGACCCTTTCGGTGGCCCTCTCACCACCGAAATATATATGTAACTTCGGTGGTCCTCTCACCACCGAAATATACATGTAACTTCGGTGGTCGCTTCACCACCGAAGTATACTTGTAATTTCGGTGGTCCTTTCACCACCGAAACATGCTCGCAATTTCGGTGGACTAGTTACCACCGAAACATGCTTGCAATTTCGGTGGACTAGTCTTCTTTCCACCGAAGATTTCTCAATCTCGGTGGAAACCACTTCGGTGCTAAAGGCTCAAGACAGAAGATCATTTATTATGGGACAATATCCTCCAGCAGAGAAAAGTGACAGTTTGTCTTTTTATCCACCTTCAGCTAAGGTCCCTTTTATCTGCTCAAGCTACTCTGTCTGCACCTAGTGAAAAGTGACAAGGACTTCACAGTTCTCCTGAAGTCAACATTATCAGCATATGTGAAGATGACAAGTGTCCCAAGCATTTAATGCTTGGGCACTCCTTGGCACTATAAAAGGAGAAGTGCTCTTCTTGCAAATACTTACGCTTTCAAGAAATTCTCTCAGTACAAGAAACCTTCTTTTAAGCCTTAAAACTCAATAGCTTTGCTCTTAGTGTTCTTAGTTGTTTTGTTGTATACTTTGTGTAAGATTGTTAGAATAGTTTATCTGTTCTTTTCCGCAACAATCTTAAGTTTTCTGTGTGTAATTCTTTTGAAAGTTTTTCAAATATAAGAATTAAAATTGTGAAATTTTTGTGTATTGTATTCAACCCCCCCTTCTACAATACTTGTTAAGCCATCTGGGACTAACAAATTTTAAGTTTTAACAAGTTACACCATTAATATCGTCTCGTCGATTCCTTCGAAATGAGCCCAAAATGCTTTGATTTAATTATATTATACTTATTTAATTAGTTTACTTTATACCTATTAGTTTTTTATTTTTCATTTAGTTAATATAAGATTATTATGTTAATGCAATAAGAGTGTAAAACGAAAATTGAAAAAATAAGAGATGTACCATAAATTAAAAAATTAACTATAATTTTATGAATTGTAAATATTAAAAATATTTTTATGTAGTATATATGATATAGAATTAAATAATTAAATCAAAAAATATTCAATATTAGGCTCCTTTCGAAGGTATCGAATAGACGATTACAATGGTGTAACTTGTTAAAATTAAAACGTATTTTAGTTAATAAACGATTATATGTGTTAATATGATCAAGGTGTAAAATTAAAATTAAGAAAGTAAAAGGTATAAAGTAAACTAAGTAAATAGGGATTGAAAGTGTAAATATTAAATCAAAAATCACATGCACCGTGGGACTCCTCTTGCGATCGCGGGAGACAAATTTTCAAAATACCCCCTGGTCCGCGATCACGGAACCCATCGCGAAAAATGGGTATTTTGGTAAAATGGTTTAGAAAGTGAGTATTTTGATAAGTCAAAGTCAAATTTTAGGTATTTTAATTAATTTCCCTAAATAAATAGTATACAATAAGACCTAAAAGGATTTTAGCATTCTATTGAGGCCTCATGCATGTATTGATTAATTAAATTGAACAATAAAATTTATAAAAAGTTAATTGATTTCAATCTATATATTAAATGTATATCATAAGACGTTTTTTTATAGTGGAACAGATTGACGATGTTATGTAAAAATAATATGGTAGATAATATTAACTTAGAAATAATTATTGATTGATCTTGCGATAGGATTACCGTGAAAAAACGGTTTTATATAAATTAACATTTTTTTGAATTCAGTGCTATTTTTATGATATAAATAATATATTGAAAAAAAAACATAGTTATCGATAACCCATTTTTACATTTCGTTCAGGGCCCAAAAAATATTAGTAACAGGCCTACGTAGGAACCACTATTTATGATTTTGCAAGAATTTGTTTTATCAAAATATACAGCTTATTTAAGTTTTTGAAAAGTCAACTAAATTATTCAAAGGCCACCTACAAATTTGAAACGTGACATTATTTCATTATTCTCTCTCCTATAATTACTCTCTCTATTATTGTTTTTTATTTGTTTTTTATAAGTAAATAATATTATCTCTATACCGAATTAAGGTCCATGTATTTATTTTAGTTTGTTCGTCCACTTTCAAAAATTAATTTTTATTTTCTCATTCTATCATTAATTATGAGGTGAAGAAATGTTCTCTCATTATTATTAAGGATATAATTGTAATTTAGTTATTAAGAGTAAAATTGTTATTTAAAAAATGTAATATTACACATTAATCCTAAATTATGTGTCATGTATTGTGTACATTTATTTTGAGACTGGAAGGTGTAATAATAATTAGTGAATGGACAGAATAGTAATTATTATTTTATTTGTAGTATATATAAAAAAACAAAATTTAAATAAATAAGCTAAAAAAGACAAATGTCATGTTATTTATAAATAATAATAATAATCATTTATTTTACAACTTTACAGATTTCAACCATGTGTATATAGTCGTATGGTTACTCCAATATAATCGAATAAAAACTTTAAAAATATAAATAACAAGTCGTAGTTTTTCGATTTGTCTATATTTTAATAGTATATATCATTGATCCCTGTGCAACTTTGTAAAATCATAAAATAACCGATCATTTTTTCCGAATTTATACTAAAAATATAAGAAAATATACTATTATACAATAATAATAAAAATATATAAAATTATTTTAATATTAAAAAATTATAAATAGAAATATTTTAAAATTTTAAAATAAAACAACTTTTTATGTTATATATATATATATATATATATAGAGAGAGAGAGAGAGAGAGAGAGAGAGAGGGAGGTTCAAGAGAAAACCTCAAAAAAATGAAAAACTGAAGAACACCATAATAACCCTTCATCTACACGGTATGCACTTGTACATACAAGGAAGTTAAGTTGTTTTTTTGGTTTTATGCGCAACTGAATCATGCATTTGTGCATATATGCACGTGTGCATGTTACAAATTATCTGTACCGTTCAGATGGAGGGTTACCAAAGTGCTTCTTAGTTTTCTGTTTATTTGAGACCTGACCCTATATATATTCTTTTAAACAAATATATTACTTTTATCTTACATGTTAATGCAATTAAAAAAACAAAAATCAAAAAAATTAATTACAAATAAAAATATTTAAATAATAATCATCCAATTTTACAATAACAATAATAATAATAATAATAATAATAATAATAATAATAATAATAATAATAAAGGTTATATTAAAAAAGAAGTGATAACAATGTATTAATAAAAAATAATTAAAATATAAAGTGATGATGATGAAATTATTGACTTATAGTTAGGGGTGAGCATAACCGGGTACCCGGCTTAAATTCATGGAACCGGAACCAGCGGTTCCTAGAATGAAGGAACCGGAACCGGAACCGCTTACATCGGTTCTTTATATTTTGGAACCGGAACCGGCGGTTCCGGGACCGGTTCCGGGTACCCAATGTCAACTTTTTTAATTTTTTTTAATAATTCATACAATAAAATTGTAATTTTAAGTCTATAACAAACTATAAACTACCAACATAAAGTAATAAATACAATAAATGACGAAAATCAATCCGATAAAAACAACTTATTACATAAATAAATTAGAAACTCTCGAGTATTGAGTCTTGACATCAATAAAACGACTTCCATAACAATTCACGTCTTTACGTCAAGTCGTCAACACCTCAAATAAAACACTTGGATGAAAACGAATAAAACACCTAATAAAGATACAAAACTAATACCACATCATTAAATATTTAAATGTAATAAATATATAAATAGTTTTTTTTAAATAGCGGGACCGGGTACCCAGCGGGTAACAGTTCCAAAAAAATGAGAACCGGAACCAGTCTTAATCGGTTCTGTATTTTAGGAACCAGAACCGGAACCAATCACATCGGTTCCGTTTCTGGAACCGGCAGTTCTAGAACGGTTTCGGTTCCAAAGGCGGGTACCCAGTTTCGATGCTCACCGCTAGTTATAGTGACTAATTGATAGGGAGGGCTAGATGCAAATATCCGTACCCTTTTTAAAATTATGTTTGGATACTTTATTGGAACTTTTTTATATTGTTTAAGCTTAAATTTAATATTGCAGATATGAGCGAGGTTACAAATGGATATTTGGAAACAAGATTGGATTGGATTCCTGGGATGAACGAGGATATCAAATTAAGGGATTTCCCTAGCTTAATTCGAACCACAGACATAAACGATATCTTGCTCAACTTTCTAATCACAGAATCCGATGCTCTCCCTAGAGGCTCGACTGTCGTGATAAACACATTCGATGCCTTAGAACACGATAGTGTTAAACCGTTAACTTCCATAAACCCACGAACATTCACCATAGGTCCACTTCACTTGATGCAACAACACGTTCATGATGATCGACTAAACCACATTGGGTCCAACCTCTGGAAGGAAGATATAAGTTGCATCACTTGGCTCGACACGAAAGACCCTGGCTCAGTTGTTTACGTCAACTTTGGAAGTATTACGATCATGACAAAAGAACAACTCATCGAGTTTGGGTGGGGACTTTCTAATAGCAAGAAAGATTTCTTGTGGATAACTAGACCAGATATTGTTGGAGGTGATGAAGCCATGATGCTACCAGAGTTCGTCGATGAGACCAAAAGGAGAAGCATGGTGACTAGTTGGTGCCCTCAAGAACAGGTTATGAAACACCCGGCAATTGGAGGATTTTTGACTCATTGTGGTTGGAACTCGACTATTGAGAGTATTAGCAATGGGATTCCAGTGATTTGTTGGCCGTTTTTTGCAGAGCAACAGACGAATTGTCGATATAGTTGTGTAGAATGGGGGATTGGGATGGAAATCGATACGAATGTGAAGAGGGAGGAGGTAGAGGCTCAAGTGAGGGAGATGATGGATGGGGAGAAAGGGAAGGTGATGAAGAACAAGGCTTTGGAGTGGAAGAAATTAGCCGAAGAAGCCGTCGCTATTGGTGGATCATCTTATATCAACTTTGATAAATTAATTAAAGATGTTTTATTGAGAAAGTAAGAGCATTTCCAATGGAGGTTCTTATAAGAACCTTCTTTTTGCACTTTTTGGTGTCACCTCATTTTCAACTCATCAACTTATAAATTCATATAAAAGTCCACAATGATAGTTCTTATATATAAGAACCTCATTTTTGTGGGTCACGTGTATCTATCAACATCAATAATTATTTTATATTTATAAATAAATATCAAATATTTAGTTTAAACACCAATAAAAATAGGAAATTATCACTTGGCACAAACTTCATGGTAAGAACCAAGGTTCTTGAATAAGAACTCAAAAGGGGTGAGGTTCTTATAAGAACTCAAAAGGGGTGAGGTTCTTATAAGAACTCTCCACAATAATAGTTTCTATACAAGACACTCCATTTTTTACTTATAAGAACCTTGCATTAGAGATGCTCTAAAGTAGATATACTATCACTAGCAGTTTACATGTCGCAAAAGTCTTCAAAAGAGTCATTTTCATTGTGAAATTTTGTTTTAATCGTTCGTTACCTTGAAAAAATGGTAAATTTATTTTGAGTCATCATATGCTTAAATGAGTTACCGCTTGTTGCTTCTTCAAATTTGAATTTTGAAATTAATTAATTATTTTATTGTTACTAGTCATTGTATCCGCGCGATGCAGCGGGACGCAATTCGATTATGAAACCAAATACTCAAATCCTCAATCTTCAACAAAAGTAGCCCAGCCCATGTAGGGATCACCTAAAGATTTGGAAAGAAGGCCTTTGTCGGGATTTATGGATTTTTGGCGGTGACCCATGTACCTTCTTGCACCTATTATTAGTTTCGCAAAGTTTCCTCCATGGGTCATCACAAAAACGTCGGATTTCAAACACACCAAGAATCTAATGCAGCCAAGCTTGTCACGTGCTTCCTGAAGCCGTCTAATTCGTCTTTTGTTGTTAACTCCTCCTTTGTTACCTGTTGCAAACCCCCCATGATGATATATGATTTGAAATATATGCATAAGATGTTAATTACTCTCCCTGTCCCAAAAAACAATAAAAGACAATTCTAGAAATGTGTAACTATTACACATGTTAATTAGCTAAATGTCAAATTTACCCTTGATAGTGGTGGAAGTAATGAATTTCTCGATCCCATAACTAACGGTAGAATTGGAAAATAGGCACTTATATTTCTGGGAAGGAGGGAGTATATATTATTGGAAGATCATGGAATTCTTGGGTATAAAGTTGAAAAAAGGTCCTTACAAGATTAGGGAACATGTTTCTAAGTGGTCCCATTCGGTTCTGTCCACCATAAACCTGCCCAGAAGCAACATATATTTAAGTTTCTTTTGGATAGCCCATTGCTCGGAGCATCACTGCCACTTCGCCAGGTTCAAGAGGGCATCGCCCTTCTTTGCGCTTCTGTAGGGCAAGCGGCCATAAATGGGAACGATCCTGAACTTAACTCAAAATAACCTTTCATTAATACCATTTCCATCCAATCAAGCGTCTAATTTCAACATGAGTACATCATACCAATAAGAACCTATGAACACTCCAAAGCAATCACTTTCAGGAATTACATGTTTCAATAAGCATGATAGATTTAATTTTTTTTCATTTGTAGCAAAATATGGTAGTTGTGTGGTTGTTACAAGTGGATAATATTGGATAAGATAAAAAGATTGGCACTTCATAGTTTATACAAGTATTCTAATCGGGTTATTGAGCTAAAGAAGACATCTCACCTTGAACCGCCTAGGCCATTCTTTTAATCTGTATAATCCCATCAAAGCTTTCTCTGCCCTTGTCCCGACAAAGTCGCAAAACGAAAGTCCTAACACCCCTTTCTCAAACCTCAGATGAAGAGCCCTATTAAAGAAGATGGTCTTTCAAGTCTTAAGGCAGTTGGAAGTAAAAAAATCACAGTATTTTGTCACACTAAATTTAATTGAGGAAACACACTTACATAAAAGGATTTGGACTGCCTGTTCGATTTCTCATCCTTGCCACCAGCCGCTCAGCCATTTCGTCAATTTCAGGAAGAAACTTGAGAGCATGATAGTTAACCCTGCACCTTAGCCTGTTGATTTCTTGGGGTACATTATCATAGCTGGACAAGAACAACACATACAAGGTTGAAAATTTGAAAATTAATGAAAAGAATTTGACTTCATCAGAAAACAATTTTCCCACAACATACCCAAGTCGATCTACAAAACGCTTCAAGGCCATTATCTTCTTCTCTCTGATATGAGGCAACACATTATCAATGTAAAATTGAGTTGGAGCATACTTGGGGATGTTTTTCACCGTGCGTCTATCATGCATTAACAAAAAAATTCTTAGCGAACTATTTTATAGATGCGCCAAACTTGCAGTTTCCAAAAAGGAAACTCAATCAGACAATCACAAATCTGTATGCTCAAACACTTGACCACTTTAGCCCTGGAGTTTAGACACCTAAGGTCAACACTTAATGATACCATCTACAGATTGTGCATAACCATTTCAACTTCATTAGCTTGTAACTGTAACCAGATTCAGAGAATAACTTTTGCGTTTTATTAAGAAGAGATTACTGCCATTTATATACAAAAGGTAGAAGGTAAAACCCTAATTAAATAACAATGTATCATATCTAACAAGAATAAGCATTAAATATCCATTCTTCTGTGATATTTTGTTCAAGTGTAAGTGCATATGTACAGAGAGAATGAGAGAAGAACCTTATGCTTGTGAATAGCTCTGACTTGTCAGTAAACCATGATGGAATATCGCGCACAATTTGCACATCATCCTTCAAGTAGTCGATGAAATGATCCACATCAAATATGTCCTTAAATTTTCTAAAACAAGTGTTAAACTCATAAGCAAATATCGGAATCAAGAACAGGCTAAATATGTGGAGTGTGCAAACATAAATAGATGAGTATTATACAACATGCAGGAAATGGAAGCTCAACTCCATGTAACATGTGGTTTTTGCGATGGTTGTTAAACCCTCTCTAGCCACTCGGATTACAGTCTACAAAAGTCTACAAAATGCATCAGTTGATCCAGAAACAACCACAATAAATGTGGATAAAGTAAAAAAGAGGGGCATAACTTATTTTGTTCTTAATGGAACCACTTTTTGTATAAAAGAAATTTGAGTATCAGCTTCTGAAGGCGGCTAATGGTATTGACGCATTGTCAATGGAAATAATGTTGATAGTGGTGCAAGATGAAATTCATGAACTATTCCATGCTTTGACTATCATAGTTTCTATACAAGACACTCCATTTTTTACTTATAAGAACCTTGCATTAGAGATGCTCTAAAGTAGATATAATATCACTAGCAGTTTACATGTCGCAAAAGTCTTCAAAAGAGTCATTTTCATTGTGAAATTTTGTTTTAATCGTTCGTTACCATGAAAAAATGGTAAATTTATTTTGAGTCATCATATGCTTAAATGAGTTACCGCTTGTAGCTTCTTCGAATTTGAATTTTGAAATTAATTAATTATTTAATTGTTATATATGTGTTCCGTCTTATAAATATATTATATATGCTTAATTATCATGTAGGTTAATTGAGATGTTTGTGTTGAAAACCTTCGATACAAGATGTTGGAATGTTTGTGTACGTCTGCAAGTGCCATACTATATGTCGGGGAAGTGTACTCTTGGCTCCGACGTCCAAGTTTGGTTAAAGTTCATAAGGCAAAGCACTTTAATTGACAACTGTAGGAAAACATGGGAAACACTCATCGGCCTTCAAAATAAGTCTCATCGGGATGAGAACCCACAAAACAATCCATCTTATCTAGAGCATGATAACTAACTCAACTACTAAGCATAAATTGAAAGTAACCCTCGAGTCATATTTTGCTTACATTGAAGTAGTAATAGATCATTATCTAATAATATTCACTCTAGAAGCAAGGTATTTGATTTAATGTCATAACTTTTGTTCATTTATTAAGTTTTAGACTTAACAGTGCACACTAACGCATACACAACATACATGGATCACTTTGGCATCGTGCAGTTGCCCTATGTTGGTGATTTTAGTGTCATCAATCATTTTGGTGTAATTGTGATTTAATTGAGATCGATTAAGACGATAAGGCAAACATAAGTAAGTTAGGAGGTGCGGAGTGCACACTTACAAGTTTCCGTTATCATCTTAGATCGCCTTAAAGCGGTGTCGAAGTTCGAAATAACTAGAATTTTCTCTAAAAAGTTGTCGCTGAAGATCACCTTCAGCTTGTAAAAGTTGTCGCTGAAAGCTGAAAGCTAAGAGCCGAGGGCTGTCGCTGAAAGCTGAAGGCTGAAACCTAAGAGCTGTCGCTGAAAGCTGAAAGCTGTCAGACGTCGCTGAAAGGCAGCCATCGCTGAAAGATTAGCCATCGTTGAAAGCTGTCAGCTGTTGCTGAAAGCTGTCATCTGTCGTTGAAAGCTATCAGTTGTCGCTGATAAGTGTTGTCAGTTTTGATCAAATTTTCGCTGGAAAATATTATTGTCCAGAACTTCAAATTCGGTTGTAGGTATCTTTTGGCCTTATCCATTAACGGTTATAACTGTTTTACAACCGTTTAACCGTCTATAACCGTCTATCTCTTATTTAAATATGTAATTGAGAATCTGGGTATAAATATATCTTATATCATATCCTTTGGTGTAAGAAAAATCTTAAGAATTATCCCAATACAAAGTTCGTGAACCCAAGGCTTATAGGGTCGAATTGTTGTATTCGGAAAGTGCCTTTCCGACACGATTCTTAAGATTATCCGGTCTCGACACCATCATATAATTACACAATTTTCTAACATTCGAATACAACAATTTCTGTTTGATTAACGATGGCAAATCGAGAGGAATCCGTTCGTGATATGACTTCGAAATTTGGCAAACTAGAGAAGTTTCTAGGAAATGATTTTCGTCGGTGGCAAAAGACGATGCACTTCCTTCTCACTACTTTGAAAGTTGTGTATGTTCTTAGCACCCCCATGCCGGAGATCGATGAAGATTCAACTTTGGAGGCAATCCGACGTAAAAACAAATGGGAGAACGATGACTACATATGTCGTGGGCATATTCTTAACGGTATGTCTGATGCTTTATTTGATGTTTACCAAAATGTAGAATCATCAAAAGAATTATGGGATGTCTTGGAATCGAAATACATGGCCGAGGATGCTTCGAGTAAGAAGTTCCTTGTAAGTAACTTTAATAATTACAAGATGATCGATTCCAGACCCGTAATGGAGCAATACAACGAATTGCTCTGGATCCTTGGTCAATATACTCAACACCATATGCATATGGATGAATCCATATCGGTGTCGAGCATAATTGACAAGTTGCCACCATCATGGAAAGACTTCAAACACACACTTAAACACAAAAAGGAAGAACTTTCCTTGGTGCAACTTGGGAGCCACTTACGTATTGAGGAATCACTACGTGTGCAAGAAAGTGGTAAGACCAAGGATAAGGATATCCCAAGTTCATCCAATGTCAACATGGTTGAGGAGCGTAAGAACACGACCAAGAAGAAATTCGACAAAGGTAAAAAACGGATGTTCGACAATCCCAAACATGGACCCAACAAAAAGTCAAAAATGACTTGTTGGATCTGTGGTCGAACAGGACATTTCAAACGAGATTGTCGAGTTGGTAAAGGTAACAAGAATGGAGCGAGTACGAGTGGTGCGGGACAAGGGTCGAACGACTAACCCCCAAATCAAGGTCAAAACTCGATCATTTCTAATAATTCAAGTAAGAATTATGTACCCCTAATTTCCTATGCATTTTATGTACAGGATGATGATATTGCGTGGTGGATAGACTTGGGTGCCACGAGTCACGTGTGCAAGGATCGAAGATGGTTCAAGAAGTTCGAACCGGTGGAAGATGGATCGGTCTTGCATATGGGCAACGAGTCTAGTGCTCCAATCTTGGGTCTTGGTTGTGTGGATTTGATGTTTAGCTCTGGGAATTTGTAGAAATTAAACAATGTTTTATTTGTACCTAATATCCGGAAGAATCTAGTCTCCGGAAGTGTGTTGAACAAATTAGGTTTTAAACAAGTATTTGAAAGCGAGAAGTATGTACTATCGCGGTGTGGTATGTTTATTGGATTTGGTTACTACAATTCTAGGATGTTTATGTTAAATATAATAAATGAATTTGGTTGTGAAAATTCTGTTTGCATGGTAGATAATAACAATTTGTCCTTTCTTTGGCATGCTAGACTTGGACACGTGCATTACAAAAGAATGCATGAAATGTCCAAGGATGACATGATACCTTCCTTTAATTTAAATTTGGAAAAGTGTAAGACTTGCATGCTTACAAAAATCACACGTCAACCTTTTCCTAAAATTAAAAGATCATCTATGGTTTTGGATTTAATCCATAGTGATCTGTGTGACTTGCATGTGACTCCTTCACTTGGAAATAAAAAGTATTTTGCTACATTTATAGACGACGCTTCGAGATTTTGTTATATTTTTCTACTCCATTCGAAAGATGAAGTTTTAGAAAAATTTAAGATTTATAAAACCGAAGTGGAATTGCAGCAAAATATTTTAATTAAAAAGTTGAGAACCGATAGAGGTGGTGAATATTTTGATCCTCCATATTTCCAATCTATTGGAAATATACACGAGACCACGACACCGTATACACCTCAGCAAAATGGTGTTGCGGAACGAAAGAATCGAGTTTTGAAAGAAATAGTTAACTCGATGTTATCCTACTCAGGTCTTAGTAACGGATTTTGGGGTGAAGCCATGCTGACGGCTTGTTATGTTTTGAACCGGGTACCAAACAAAAGGAGTAAGGATACTCCTTATGAACTTTGGTTCAAGAAGAAACCAAACTTTAATTATTTACGAGTTTGGGGTTGTCGAGCTGTGGTAAGGTTAACAGATCCCAAAAGAAAAACTTTGGGAGAAAGAGGAATCGATTGTATATTCATCGGATATGCCGAGCAATCAAAGGCATATCGGTTCTATGTTATTGAACCCAACGACTCTATTTCGGTTAACACCGTTATAGAATCAAGGGTTGCAATATTCGATGAGAATCGATTTACCTCGATTCCAAGACCGAAAGATGTGATCCCAAGTACGAGTGGAATCAAAGATAGTGGAAAAGAAAAAGAAATTTCTTTGGAAATTCCCGAACCTCGAAGAAGTAAACGAGGAAGGATTGAGAAATCTTTTGGTTCCGACTTTCAACTATACTTAGTTGAAGGTTCACGAGATGAAATTGAATCTCAATATGCTTATTGTTATAGCATAGAGGAAGATCCAAGAACCTATGATGAGGCTATGAAGTCTCAAGACGTCGCCTTTTGGAAAGAGGCAATAAATGATGAGATGGAGTCTATCATGGGGAATAACACATGGGTGTTGGCCGACTTACCACCGGGTTGCAAACCTTTGGGTTGCAAGTGGATTTTCAAGAAGAAAATGAAAGTCGATGGTACTATCGATAAGTTTAAAGCCCGGTTGGTAATTCAAGGATTTCGGCAAAAAGAAGGTATTGATTATTTCGATACCTATGCACCGGTTGCTCGAATTTCCACCATTCGATTATTAATAGCGTTGGCAGCTATTAATAATTTGGTAATTCACCAAATGGATGTCAAGACAGCATTTCTTAATGGTGATTTAAAGGAGGAGGTTTACATGAAGCAACCGGAAGGTTTTGTGATGTCGGGGAATGAACATAAAGTATGTAAATTCATTAAATCACTTTATGGTTTGAAGCAAGCCCCAAAACAGTGGCATCAAAAGTTTGATGAAGTGGTTTTGTCTAATGGTTTTCATTTAAACCAATCGGACAAATGCGTGTATAGCAAATTTGACGATTCCGGTAGAGGCGTCATAATTTGTTTATATGTTGACGACATGTTAATCTTTGGCACGGACCAAAGACAAGTCGACTTGACAAAAGAATTTTTGTCATCCCAATTCTTGATGAAGGATTTGGGGGAGGCCGAAGTGATCCTCGGGATAAGGATTAAACGGGAGAACAAAGGTTTGGCCATAACGCAATCTTACTATGTCGAGAAAGTGTTAAAGAAGTTTAATATGTTAAATTGTTCGCCCGTGAGTACTCCGATGGATCCAAGTGAAAAGCTTATGCCTAACGAGGGTGAAGCCGTTTCACAATTAGAATACTCTAAGGCAATCGGGTGCTTGATGTATGCCATGACAAGTACACGTCCGGACATTGCCTATGTCGTTGGTAGGTTGAGTCGGTTTACTAGTAGACCGAGTACTCATCATTGGCAAGCGGTAAGAAGGGTATTCAAATATTTGAAGGGAACCATGAATCATGGTATAACATATATTGGGTTTCCTTCGGTGATCGAAGGCTACACGGATGCTAGTTGGATATCCAATATAGAGGATCATTCTTCTACTAGTGGATGGGCATTTTTGCTCGGTGGAGGTGCCATCTCTTGGGCCTCAAAGAAACAAACTTGCATCACAAATTCCACCATGGAATCTGAATTTGTAGCTTTGGCGGCCGCCGGTAAAGAGGCGGAGTGGCTAAATAATTTAATTTACGAGATTCCTTTGTGGCCGAAGCCGATATCACCTATATGTATTCATTATGATAGTGCTGCAACTTTGGCTAAGGCATATAGCCAAGTATATAATGGAAAGTCGAGGCACTTGGGAGTGAGACATAGCATGGTTAGAGAATTAATCATGCATGGGGTGATATCCGTAGAGGGGTGATATCCGTAGAGTTCGTTAGAACTCATAACAATTTAGCCGACCACTTAACAAAGGCATTGGCTAGGGACTTAGTGCACAAGTTCGTGATCGGGATGGGTTTAAAGTCCATATAGATCTTTATTAATAAGATACCCAATTCCCCTTTAATACAACGTTAAAGGTTGAATTCAATGTGGAAGGCTTATTGATAAAATTGAAGCACATAATATTATCATCCCAAGGTATGTGCTTAGACCTGCAAGTGTTGTAAGGCTGAAAATTTTATTTCTTAATGATTCTTTTGAAAAATTGCATATGCAGGTGCAAGATGTAAAAGAATCACCTAAGTGGACGTGAAGTGTGGCCGCTTCAAGAAAGTTTTCGACTTGGCTTTCTATACGTTCATGAATGGATAAGGACGCAAGGCCTCTACAAATGTGTCAAGTTGTGTTATCTAGATTTGTACGAACATATGTGTATATTATCTTCATGTATTCAAATGGGTTGAAGGGTTCAATTCTTAGAACACCCCGATTCTCGAATATTTGGAATGTGTAATATACTAAAATGGAAATTCAATCTTCGTGACATTTTCATTTATGCGTCTGTTTGAATTTTACATATTTATAGTACGTTGTAAATCAAATGATTACACTAAAATGGGGTAGGAATGTTGGTGATTTTAGTGTCATCAATCATTTTGGTGTAATTGTGATTTAATTGAGATCGATTAAGACGATAAGGCAAACATACGTAAGTTAGGAGGTGCGGAGTGCACACTTACAAGTTTTCGTTATCATCTTAGATCGCCTTAAAGCGGTGTCGAAGTTCGAAAAGACTAGAATTTTCTCTAAAAAGCTGTCGCTGAAGATCACCTTCAGCTTGTGAAAGTTGTCGATGAAAGCTGAAAGCTAAGAGCTGAGGGCTGTCGCTGAAAGCTGAAGGCTGAAACCTAAGAGCTGTCGCTGAAAGCTGAAAGCTGTCAGCTATCGCTGAAAGGCAGCCATCGCTGAAAAATTAGACATCGCTGAAATCTGTCAGCTGTTGCTGAAAGCTGTCAGCTGTCATTGAAAGCTATCAGTTGTCGCTGATAAGTGCTGTCAGTTTTGATCAAATTTTCGCTGGAAAATATTATTGTCCAGAACTTCAAATTCAGTTGTAGGTATCTTTTGGCCTTATCCATTAACGGTTATAACCGCTTTACAACCGTTTAACCGTCTATAACCGTCGATCTCTTATTTAAATATGTAATTGAGAATCTGGGTATAAATATATCTTATGTCATAGCCTTTGGTGTAAGAAAAATCTTAAGAATTATCCCAATACAAAGTTCGTGAACCCAAGGCTTATAGGGTTGAATTGTTGTATTCGGAAAGTGCCTTTCCGACACGATTCTTAAGATAATCCGGTCTCGACACCATCATACAATTACACAATTTTCTAGCACCCTATGCCTTAACTGCAATGGGAAGTTGGTTCAATTTGACAACAATCTTGAGCGAATTGTTAAACAACTCCATACCAGAGGCGAAACTTGGACCTTATTATCCAAGGGGCCAAACTAATTTATAATACAAATGTGCATAAACATTATATATATACTAACATATTTGTTCAACTTTTTTTTTGTTTCTGTTCTTTTAAAAGATATAAATAGTTCCTTATAAAACTAATTACATATCTCAATTTTATCTACAATATGGTATTAATTTCGAACAAATTAAACCAACTTGATCCAAAAGAACAAATATTTGGTTTTTAAATCTACTTGTTCTAGTGTTTCTGTATAAAATAGATTCTACGCACGTAATTCCCTTAAAATTTAAATATTCCAAAACATCAAGCTTAAAGAGAAACTAACCGTCAAGCAAAATTGATTACAATCATTTTATTTGTTTCATCTCATCGAGTTTAATTATATTTTTCTCGTATTTTTATCTCAATCCGTTAATACATGGTCTTCTAACATGCATTAATACGTTTTTATTTTAGAAATATAATGTGAATTACTTTACTTTTTATAATAATCGGGTCCTTTGTGAATAAATAATAAGTTTGGGGTTTAAAGTGTGAAAGATGAAGAGTTTGGTGTTCTTTGGCAAAGGGTATAAAAATGAGTAAAAACCCTAATAACCCTAAATTGTATGAAGATCAGTGAGTGCGGCTAGGAAGGCGATTAGTGGGTGCCAGATTCTTCAAGGAGCCAAGCAATTGAGGTTTCTTCAGGTTGTGTGTGATCATCATCTTTGCAAGGTAATCTTCATCTCCTACTATTTAGTAATCTAATCAGAAGTTTGGGAGAGTTAGAGTTTGAAGCTTTTGATTATCTTGAGAAATAAGAAATGGAGTCTGTATGTTCCTTCTATTTGATTTATGTAGAAATCGTATGTTTTGGCTTATGTTATCGGTTGGTAATGTTATTTCCTTAATTACTGTGGGTTATCACCAAGTTGGAGAGGTGTGAAATCATTGTCTGGGTATTTAGTAAGTATTTCGTTCGTGAATGAAAACATCAGAGTCCAGGATTCGCTATTTTCAGAATTTGTATAGTGAGTCCGGAACCGGAAGGGAATCCGGGTTAGTGTCGCACCGGAATCCGGATGGATCCGGATGAGTACCGGAATCCAGAAGGATTCGGGAGTGTGTCAGAGTCCGGGATTGGGATCCGGAACCAGGGTGTTCCTGGTCCGGAACTGTCTTGTTGTCAGCGAGATTCGTGAGTGCCGAGAGACTTAACTAGTCTTGTGTGTTGGGTGAAATTGTAGGCGTGGGTAAAGGATAAACGGTTGCAAGTGAGAACTTTTAGCAGGACTGCAGATGAGTCTTTCTAAACCCAAATCTTGTACAAGTGTGATGATTTATACATGTATTCAATTCATGCATATCAACTTTTTTTAATTACAAAGTGAAGAGTGTGTGTAGCTAAATGAACGATTTAAATGTGGATAGACATGATATGGCTATGGTGTGAAATGGGGTGTGTCCCATAATATTTATATATGAATTCGTTTCATATATGGGCGGTGTGTGCCCTATTACGCGGTCACGGTGTGTGTGACTATAGCATGTGCCATTAGCATGTGTCATGGTGTGCATATCATGTAAGTGTGCTTCGTTATGAATTCGTATACATTCTCTTGCTGCTAATTTTTATAAATCTTGTTATTTATGGTGTGGCCTTGTTTTGAGGGAACTCACTAGACCTTATGGTCTAACCCTCATTTTCAAAACTAAAAACCTTTCAGGTGAGCAGGTAGATAAGGGTAAGGGTAAGCAGTGAGATCCGGGTTGGCTTGAAGGATCGCGGATTTGAAGATTTTGTTAGAATGTCCAAATAGTTCTTTTGTTTTTTTGTTCTCAGTTGTAAGCCTTTTGTTATGTCAACCGATGACTTAGGAAATTTTGTAAGACGTTTTGGGATCCGTTTGTCTTTAGGATATTTATGCATGCGTATTTATTGCGTTTGGTTTATCTTTTATGTGGGTTGTTACACTTTTTCGACCATTAATAATACTTTATTAAATTTATAACTATGATCACTTTATATTTGATATTTACATAGCTTCTATTCAACATAAATAACCATAATATTTATGATCCATATTTAAATATAAAGTTAATATTTTACAACTACAATAATGTCATTGTAAAACAAATACCTCATATTTTATGTTGTTATATTAGGTATGGAGAGCCCATAAAAACAATATTTGACTCTTAATTGTCTAAATACTATGAGTGAAGGTACCAAAATGCTTATATTTATATATCAATTTTATATAAACATTGAGCTAATATAACACTATATCACTAATAAGAGATCAAAATATCAAGAGGGCAATACCCCCCTAGACCCCTAAAGGGATTTGTCCATGCTTCTTACATAAATTTCGATGTACAATTGATGTCGTTTTCTATCTCTTATTATTTTCGCTAAGTTACATAAAAGGATGATGATAAACATAAACATGAAAAGGAGAAGGGGACCCAAAAGGCAAACGTGAAGAATGAACTGAATGAGAGTTGTATCTAGGTTTTAGATGCAAGTTAGTAAACATGATGAACATGAGTAGACGTCGAACGCCACCTGTCCTAGGGTAGAGTTGATGGTCGTTTCTTTGGGTTCCTGGCGTTTGTATAGAAAAATCTGTTAGAATATTCTAAGAATTTTTGATGGATTTCTATAATTATTTTAAAAATAACAAATTTTTATAGTTAGATGATAAATTTGTTCGGAATTTCAATGAAAAATTCTATTTTTTTACTGATTTCTAAAATTATTTTAAAAACTATTGTTAAAATCTAGGTTCTTCCAGGGTATGCGGGATAAGATTCGAGATTGCATTGTCTCTCAGATGGGCGATGGTGTGACCACATCTGCCTGGTTTGATAACTGACATCCTGTCGGTCCTCTCTGTAGGTCTGTAACCCCTCGCAACATCCGTAATGCGAATCTTTCTTTGAATGCGAAGGTTATAGACATCATCCATAATGATAGGTGGGGCTGTCCTTAGCTTCGGGACAACCCGTCTTCTCTTCTTGGTAGTCTCAATCCCCCGGTTCTCTCCCCCATATCCCGGACAAACTCATATGGAAACGGGATGGCAACCTTGTTCCTTTCTCGGCGCATGAAGTCTGGCTTAGTATCCGCCCCAATGAGCCTGAGACTGATTGGCATCACATGGTTGGTTCTCGCAGAATATCCTCAGACATGCTTTCCTTCTCTGGGTTGCCATGCAGCAACATCTTAACACGCATGATAAACTTCGCTCGTGGGAGGCCTACTCGAATCTCTCATGTGGCTTCTTTCACAATGGGTCGGACTCCCATAATCATCTCTTCTTCGAGTGTCCCTTTCCTAAGCAGGTCTGGCTTTGCCTCAAGCCGAAGTTGAACCTCCCTAATGTCCCGGATACCTGGGCGGACATTATCAGACTTCTCCAGCCGGCCACCAAAGGCAAGACCATATGGTCTATTATTCGCAGATTAGTGTTGGCTGGGACTGTTACCATTTATGGAATGAAAGAAATAATCGTATCTTCAAGCATAAGAGAAGATCGCATTATACGGTGGTTAAGCCAGTGTCGGATGATGTTCGCTTCAGGCTTCTCAGTTTCACTCTGAAGCCTTCTGCCAATGTTGCCCATCTAGACATGTCTGGAACCTTCCCTAGTGGTTGGGTTTCTCTCCTTTTCTCCCTTTTCTCTCTTCCATCTTCTCTCCCTCCCTCTGTTGCTTGAGCTTTGCTCTTTTATGGTGGTTGTTTCGGTTTAGCTTCCACCCGAGTGCTGCCTTGGTTTTTTTCCCTTGTAAAAAAAATAAAAAAAGTAATCCAAAATTGTTTTTTTACCTTGATCGGAGGGGCCGCCCCCCTCTGTATCAAAAAAAGTCTAGGTTCTGGTGTGAGACTTGTCGTCTTATGTTGGCAAATCTTTGTATCATATATAATATATTATATAAAAACATATGTTTTGTAATATTACTCGACGAGTCAATGATAATTAAAAAATTAAATTAGGTTATATATAAAAAAAACTAGTAAATAGCTATTAAAAACGTAAAAAATAATCAAATACCGCGTTACAAAATATATAGATTAGACCATGACGTGATATAGACTTAACGTAACGTAAGACACAAGTCTTGAGTGATGACGCGCCATAACAACATTTACGGCAGACCTTTTAAAAGAATGGTTAATATTAAATAGTCAATACCTTTCAAAATAAATAGGAAAATACTTAAATTTACGATGGATTTTTCAGCAATAACTAAAAACTAATTTTCTAAAACCAAATGATGGAACCAGTCGGAAAGCTATAGGATAATTCTTAAAGTCTTCCAATGTACTTTTAAAATTAGTTATTTTTTTTTTTTAAATCAGATGATGGATTCCATGAAATTCGTAGAAAGTTTCTAAATTTTTTGACAGATTTATAAAATTTCCAAACGACTTTCAATTGATTTTTAAAATTAATGTTTTTTTTAAATAAGATGATAGATCTGGTCGAACTCCATAGCTGATTTCCAAATGTTTGGTAGCAAGTCTGTTTGTGAAGTAAATTTAGGCAACGTTTGGCAAACTAGCTGATAAGCTAGCTTATGGTTGATAAACTAGCTTATGACTTATAAGCTAGCTGGTAGATGATAAAAAAACCACGTTTGGCAAAAAGTAGCTTGTAAGCATTTAAATAACCAAAAATAACATATTAAAAAAATAGTTAATAAATAATAATTAATATTAATGAGGGCATAATTGGAATATTTACAAAAAAACTACGCATAAGTTACTCCAAGTAGCTTTTTAAAAAGCTAGCTTATAAACTAGCTTATGGTCATCCAAACATGTACCAAAAAATAAGCTAGCTTATAAGCTACTTTTTTTTTGCCAAACAATGCATTAACTTTATTTCTTTCACATCGGGATATATACATCAAAGTTGAAAACATCAAAGGGAACATAACGCAATAGTTTATAATACAACAAGGTTTGCTATTGATTAGAATACTACTACTTCATGTAGTGTAGGATCCAGAAATTTTGGTGATAGAAGTCAGAGATGAAGTAACATAATATCGATAATCATTACAACAACTACGAATTATTTACCAATATCTTTTGAAACATATGTTTTTGTTTGCTATCGAAATAATAAAACAATTATCATTTACCCCTAAACAATTAACAAATTCTAACTAGGGCTGTAAACGAACCGAACGTTCATCGAACTGTTCGTGAATTGTTTTCGACGGGAAGTTCGTTTATGTTCGTTTATTTAATAAATGAACGAACATGAACACATTTTTTTGTTCGTTTAGTTAAACGAACGAACATGAACAAAGGTCTCGTTCGTTCATTTATGTTCGTGAACGTTCGTTCATTTATGTTCGTTAACGTTCGTTTATTTATGTTCGTTTAAGTTCATTTAACAAGTAAATATTTAAAAAATTAATATTTTTACTATTTTATACATAATCATATTTAGTAATTATAATTATAATTTTATATTATAACTTTATATGATGATAAAAAACAAACAGTATTCAGTTTTGAAAGAAAAAGTCTAAAAGAAATTAGTGCTATTTGAATCAACAACCAGCTCTTATACACAACTCTTGTACACCTATTTGTGTACTAAAAAATCGTCGTGGGATGCATATGAGAGAGAGTACTCAACCCTCACTTTTCACGGCTTCAACAAAATGAAAGTGGGATTTTCTACTATCCCACATCGGTGGTAAAAACCAACATTTTGCTCAATCCCCTAGTATAAATAGGACCTCACCCCTTGCATTTTCAAGCACATCAACCCTCCTCTCATGGTGGTTCAAGCCCATTAGCTTGAGCCTAGCCTTATGGCCTGGGTTTGTTGTGGTTTGAGCCTTGTGGCTAGAACTTGATGGTTTGAGCCTTAATTATTGCGAAATTTTAAATGGAGTACTCCAAAATTGTGGGTTCACCTTGTGTTTATTAATAAACGTTCGTTTGTGTTCGTTTAAAAAATGTTTGATTGTGTTTGTTTAATATCTTAATGAACATAAACGAACGAATACGAACATAGACATTTTTTAAACAAACGAACACGAAAATCAAAGTTTGTGTTCGTTTATTGTTCGTGTTTGTTTGTTCGGTTAAGTTAAACGAATGAACATGAACAAACATTTGTTCATGTTCGTTCGGTTCGTTTACAGCCCTAATTCTAACCCAAACAATTAAGAATAAATGTTTTAGAGTTAAAAGATGTAAGATTTGAATTTTAATGGAGTATTTTCTTTTTTCAAAAAATAATAAATTAATGATGTAGTATTCTATTGTATTAGTAAGGCTTAATAATTATCTTGTATGTAAAAGTATTTATCAACTAGTTAATAAAGACTAAAGGGTTTTAAAAAATTATATGTATGCAGTAATTACTTGTAAACATAAAATATAAGAGATTATGCATTACTAATTAAACATACCTAATACTAAATGTTATAGAATTTTATCTAATAGTTTATAGTATGTTAACAATTTTCTTTTTTTATAAATTTGTGTAAATCAAATAAAGGGTTAAAGTGCATTTAGTTTCTAAGGTCAAGGGTTAATTACTTCCCTAGACTTTTTATATAGACTTTAGGGATTGATTAGAATTAGGCTAAAATTGAGGGTCAAAAAAATACTTGGGGTCAAAATACAATATATACTTAAAAAGATAAATTTCATAATATAAAGAGCAATTCAATTTGATGATTTTATAGGGGTCAAGTAGCCCAACCCCCCCCCCCCCCCCCCCCCCAACCCCCAAACCAAAGCCTATGTTTGCCCCTGACTTCATCTAAATCTTCTTTACTCCTTCTCTGAGATACATATATAAAATATGGAAACTTTAAGCTTGGACAGTTATAGCTTCATGAATAAATAATTTTTATGATATCTGTCAGTTTGTAAATAACAATTTACTAAAACCCTTGCCATGCATAAAATATTTTTTTGAGGTCTCACTTGCGTCATGTA
Source organism: Saussurea involucrata (assembly GCA_033807775.1). Taxonomy (NCBI): domain Eukaryota; kingdom Viridiplantae; phylum Streptophyta; class Magnoliopsida; order Asterales; family Asteraceae; genus Saussurea; species Saussurea involucrata. Next base: position 31,927,304 of record CM066323.1, read on the forward strand.
ACTATGTCATACTTATCTTGAGGTCTCGTACATTGGATATGTATGGTCATACATAACATGCAAAAAAATTCATGCCTTAGCGTGTAAAATGCATACTTATTCATAACATGTCATCATATATCTTGACAATATAAATGTATCATCGTTTCATGTAAATCAAACATGCCACAATATCTTATCAAGTTTTTCATAATGCATAAAATACTCTTATATAGCATGTATGTATCTGATAAATCTCATAAGGTACCCACATTGATTACACCTAGCTTTTCCTTTAATTTCTTACTTTAAGCTTGGTAATGTGTTGAGAGAGTGATTTCTTATTTTTGGTACGGAGATAATGGTATCATTTCAACTACTATTTATGGATGAAAACATTGCATTAACTACTTATTCTTCTTGCTCTCAAGATTGTACTCTTGTGAGGGTTTAACACCTCATATTTAGGATAAGAGAATCTTGACATATCATGTTTCTAGTTTTTTATTGTCATTCTTACTAGACATGCTTTATCATCGGTTAGCTTTGCCAACACATATGTCTAGCCCTTACAACTCATCACTAACTTTTCTTATCATTGTTGGTCCCAAAATGGCTCAACAAGTATTGTAGAAGGGGGGTTGAATACAATACTCAGATTTTTCACAAGTTTTAATTCAATATATTGAAAATCATTCAATAAGAATTACACATAGAAAACAAAAGATTGTTGCGGAAAAGAACAGTTAAACTATTCTAACAATCTAACACAAAGTAAACTGAAAAACACTTAGAATAAATTGGACACTTAGACACAAGATGCAGTTTCAGTAAGAAAGGAGCTTGCACTTAGTAATCTTCAGAAGCGTGATTTGCATGGAGAGTCTTCACCTCTATTTATAGTCCATGCATCATTTAATGCACGGGACACTTGTCACTCTTCCATTCATTGTAGAGGTTGACTTCTGAAAAGCTGATATCTCCTTTTTTAACTTATCCAAGGAACCAGGAGGACAGTCGTACCAGAAAAGGACCTTATCTGAGAATAGATAAAATGACAAAATGCCACTTTTATCTGACAATAGGATATTGTCTCATAATAAATGATCTTCTCTTTTGTCTATAGAGAATAAGGCCACCGACCTCCTGTATTGAAAACTACACCAATTCGAAATCTCACTTCTTTAGAAAGGAGAGAGTTTCACCGAAGTGTTTAATATTTCGGTGCAGTCTTCTTGAACTTCCACCGATTTCTGAACACATATCGGTGGAAGTCTTCTTGGACTCCTCACCGAATTTCTTCAATTCGGTGATGCGTGTCCACCGATAGCACAAGCATATCGGTGGTGATGTAACTTGTAGAAACTTGCTGCCGATTTTCTCACTTCCGCAATGAGATAGTCTTCGCACTTGGTTTCGGTTGATCTTCGACTTCACCGAACAATTGGTATAAGAGTACAAGTTACACAAAAGAATCCAAAAACATTCTAAGTATCTAAGAGGGTTTAATTGAGTCAACTTCAAATCTGTGATGACCCAACAATCTCCCCCTATTTGAATTTGATCTCTATCCTTAGAATGTTAAAGAGCAAATGAAAATAAGTGCATTTTGACCCTTTTTACTCTTTTGGGTTCTTTTCACATAGACCTTTTTTTTTAACTATGTTTCTTTGAGTATATCTATACAGTATATATAAAGCAAGGAAATAAAGGTATGTACAGCTACATATAAACAAGAGAAGCACTTGAATTTTATAAGTCATTCTCATACATCGGTGAAGTAAGGAAGCAAAAGATTATCAAAACAACTACCGAAAGGTAAATGAAAAACCTACTTCTTTGATGATTGTCGGCGCTTGATCTCATCCATTAGGATTCGGTAGTAGGGTTGAGCGTCGGGGATGTGAGGGAACAAGTTGTGGAGGCCTTCAAGAAACATGGTGTCGGCAGCTGGGATTTGAGAGAATCTGAAGAAGGCTCGTTTGCCGAAACCATCGTTGAAATACAGTCCTGGAATTGGTGACAGGCCCAGAGTTGTCGTGGGATATGATGCCGAAGTGGGAAGGGAAAGATTTAAGTTACTTACATTCGGTATCTTTCCTTCCTTTGCCATATCCTTGAAGACAGTGTCGGGAGGATTCTGAACTCTGGGGAGGCGCACTTCTTCCTTCAAGGATTGCAGTTTCGATCTTTCATCGGTGGTCAGCACGATGCTATACTTCTTTTTGATCTTCTTCATCTTTGCCATTAGACCATCAATGTATTTGACAAAGATGTCCTTCTTTGGGTTTGGATTTTTGGCCAAGTGTCGAGAGATCTCGTACCATTCGGGGAGACCGTAAGTTTTGAGTTGGTAGTCTCTCACACTTTTCAAAGAGCCATCTTCCCGATCAATGATAAGGCATATGTCTTTTGGGTTGGCTCTGGAGGTTGCGATCTTAACACCTGAGATCGGGGTTCTGTCAGATCGGTGGTGCATCTTCTTCTTGTACCATCTAACTTCTTCATTCCTCTCTTGTTCAAATTCACTCAGCACCGATTTCTGTGCCGACACGGCATCGGTGGACTTGGCTTTCTTGGCTTCTTCCTCTGCAACTTTTAAAGAGAGGGCCTTGGTATCATCAAGGGCTTTTTGGGCTAATCTGGCTTCCTCAATTTCTTGAGGAGTCAGTCCGAGATTGGGTTCCTGCAGATGTGATGAAGGAGGTTTAAGTTTGAGTTTTTCTGCATCGGTGGGACGAGTCCCATACTTCATCCTTTCTTTCTCTATTATTTCTTGTTCGGCCAATTGTTCGGCAGTAAGACGTTTCTTTCCCTTGTCTGGTTCGGCCGCAGAAAGTTGCTCCCCCTCAGTTGTTGCTTTGTCTTCCAAGTCCAACTCTTTTTCTTTAGAGAGTTGCTCCCCCTCAATGTCGGCGGTTTCAGCGTGAGTTTCGGTGGTTTCAGGAATGTCATCGGTGGAAGATGGAGGCTTGGGGATGATCGAATGTTTAAGAGATGGCAACTTTGGTTGGGTTGTCTTTTTCTCCCCCTCAGCACCTGCCAGAATCTTCATACCCAGCTGTCTGAAAACGTAGTCGAATTTTTTATGAAGAAAAGAGAGTTGTTTCGGCACCTCTTCAGAAACCATGGTGAAGTCACCGAGATCCATCTCCAGTTGGCCGAATTCTTGTAGTGTGGCATGAATGTCACGAAGAGAGTCGGCAGTAGTCTGGCTGAAGTCTTGATGAGACTTAGCGTCTTGAAGCATCCTCTGAAGTTCAGAATCTTTGACGTTGGACGCTGCCTTGAAAGCACCAAAGGAGAAGGCAAGATCCCCATGAGATCTTGACAAAGAATCCACCTTGGAAGCCAAAGAGTTGAAGTCGGTGGTAAAGGGCCGTAGAGCATCGACAATAGCATTTGACAGAATCTGCGGCAGGCGAGATTCGATAGTGGACATTCGGGAACTCGTCATGGAAATCATTGCAAGAGTGGCCTGTTTGAAAGATTCAAATTGGGTGCCGACAAGCCGACATTGTTGAGCACTATCTTGTAAGTCTTCAATCAAGGAGGGTGTTTGAACAGTGGTGTCACCCCCGACATCCCCAGTAACTATGTAGCGGATGCGATGGGGATCCTCCGCCGAAATAGGAATGTTCCTGGGATACAGCATTTCATCGGGGAATAGTGGTCTCGGTGGCGGAGCTCGTTGGGGTGAATTCTGACCCGGGGAGGGTGATCGGTGTGGCGTAGGCGACCTTTGGGGAGTTTGAACCAGGGGAGAACTTCGGGGAGAAGTCTGGTGCAAAGGTGACTTTGTCGGTGAGGGGGGTGAGGACCCAATGGAGATTGCTCCGACCGACGGGGAGGTTCGGGGAGAACCAGTGTCGTCAAAGAGTCCTACAAAGAAATCATGGGGGGATCTAATGGGGGGGACCCTGATCGGGTTGTGCATCATCATCGATCAAGAAGTGACCGGGTGAAAGGCCGTGAAGTGCGTGGTCCAGACTTTCGAAGGGAGAGTCTAGACTTTCGATGGGAGAGTCTGCGTGTTCACTCAAGGAACGAGTTGGAGGAGGTAAATTGAGGGATGCCTTAGGGATAATCAAATGGTCGGTGGTGAACAAAAATGATTTGGAAGAGGATGGCTCACGGACATTTCCTCGAGATCTCTTTAGACGAATCTTCGGGGGCGACGAAGAGTGCCTCCGCTTAGAAGGTTTTTGGACCGGGGAAGCCACCGACGGGTTAATCGGTGTCATGGTCCTGGAAGTAGCTGCGGAGGTGTCGGTGGCCGATATCTTCTTCGCGCCGACCGACTTTGCTCTTGGACGAGGGGAGGAGGTCACAACAGCAGGAAGGACCTCGGGGATATCGGGGTGTTGAAACCCTGGAATTTCAGAATCACCCCATTGAAGTTCTGGAGAGATGGCTAAAGTGATCATACCTCGGCGTAAAGGACGATCGGTGTCGAGAACACCGACGTTGAGTGTCTTGCTGCCGACGATCGGGGGAGACCAGTCATAATTGAATCGGGGAGTGTGAGACTTGCGGTCTTTGTCCAGAGCTTTGCTAAGTTTGTGATGGATGATCATAGAGATAAATCGGGGGTAGGCAACATGGCACTTCTTTGGATGGGAGATCACTTCCACTAATTCGGTGAAGAAGTACTGGGCGAAATCCACCCGGAATTGAAAGATTAAGGCATGGGCAAGTTTGGTGATGTATGAAGGGGATTGATCGTGGCCGCTCGTCTTTCGGGATAGGCAGTGGATCACATGGGCAAAGAAGAAGTTCCATACACCACCCATGTGACTCCGAAGAAGAGTTCCAGGACCTTTGGAGCTTTTGGAGGTGTCATCGACCACGTAACCTATTGTACTGAGGACGTCTTTGAGAACGGTATCTGAATGCCATTCGTCATAGGGATCGAAAGCATCGATTTTAAGTGCAGCGCGAACATCATCGACCCCAAAGGTGAGGTCATGATCACCTTCGTCTTCAGAAAGGATGGATGCGTGGATCGCATCATTTGAGGAGTCATACACACAGGTAAGCCAAAATTTCCCAATGAGCACTTTGCTCATTTTGGGATTACAAGAGAAAGCATGAAGAAGGGGAGAGCGAGTGAAGAACTTGATTACATGGTTGAACTCTGGGTGAGAGAGGTCGGGTTCAAATCTAGCAACGTGATTGCATGGGTTGAACTTGAGATCAGCAAAACACGTAGGGGGGGTGTTCTTTGAGGACGCCATTGATGAGCGAGCTCGAAGAAGGATTGGGGTGCAGATGATAGAGAGAGAACGGATAGGAAGATGAAGGAGACGTAAAGGAAAAATGAAAGGGAAGGGTTGAGTATATATAGGGTTTGCGAAAAAAAAGGGGGGAACGGTTTAAAAAATAAAATAAAAAGAATTAAATAAACTAAAAAGGCAATCATGACCACTTTGGGATTCGTGGTCAGGAAGCCGTTTCACGAAAACGGGGAGATGAGAGGTCTGACAGGCTAGGGTTATAGGGGTGACGTGTGGATAGGTTTGAATTTTCAGTGGACATCGGTGAGGAATATGAAGAGATTATCGGTGGGCATCGGTGGGGAAAGATATGCTGAGATGGAATCGGTGAGGATTTGCTTACCGAAGAGATCCACCGAGGCGTTGAGACACCGAAGAGGACATATATGCGCACCGAGGATATCCACCGAGAGATGAGTCACCGAAAAGATCACTTGGGGTTTTTATGCCGAAAGTAGATCTTGGTTCCACCGAGAATTATCTGATCATCGAGAAGATCACTGAAGATGCTCATGCCGAAAAGAGATCTTGTTGTCACCGAAGGTTATCAGACCGAAAGGTTTTTTTTTTGAACCTATTCTAAGTACAACATGCCAAGTTCACCGATGAGGAAGGTGAACGTGGCCTCATCCAGAGGTTTAGTAAACAAATCTGCAAGATGAAGATCAGTTGGAATAAAATGCAGCTCAATGTCACCTTTAGAGATATGGTCCCTGATGAAATGATATCGGATATCGATGTGTTTGGACCTTGAGTGAAGAACAGGATTGTTTGCAATTGCAATTGCACTTGAATTATCACATAGGATGTGTATCTTGGAGTAGAACTGATTGTAGTCTCTCAACTGGTTTTTCATCCATAGAATATGTGCACAGCAACTTCCAGCAGCAACATATTCAGCCTCGGCAGTGGATGTTGAGACTGAATTTTGCTTTTTGCTGGACCAGCTTACCAGTTTTCCACCAAGGAATTGACAATTGCCTGTTGTGCTTTTTCTATCATTTTTAGAACCTGCAAAGTCAGAATCTGAATATCCCATGAGTTCAAAACCTGAGTCTTTGGGATACCAAAGACCCAGATGCATGGTACCCTTTAGATACCTGAAAATCCGTTTCACAGCATCCAAATGAGACTTCTTTGGATTTGCTTGATAACGGGCACACAGACAAGTAGCAAACATGATATCTGGTCTGCTAGCAGTTAAATAAAGCAAAGAACCAATCATGCCTCTATAATGGGTAACATCCACAGATTCACCATTTAAATCGGTATCAAGTTTCAAAGGTGGTGCCATGGGAGTTTTCATGGGGGAGGAGTTTTCAAAGCCAAATTTCTTCAGAAGATCTTTAATGTACTTGCTTTGGTTTATGAAAATTCCTTCTGAAATTTGTTTCACTTGAAGACCTAAGAAAAAGGTTAGCTCCCCCATCATGCTCATCTCATATTCACTTTTCATAAGAGAGGCAAAGTCATCACACAGAGACTCATCGGTAGCACCGAAAATAATGTCATCCACATAGATTTGAACAAGAATGAGATTACCTGAAGTTTGCTTGTGGAAGAGAGTGTTGTCAATTGTACCTCTAGTATAGCCATGCTTGAGTAGAAAGATGGCAAGAGTGTCATACCAGGCCCGAGGAGCCTGCTTGAGCCCATACAGAGCTTTGTCAAGTCGGTACACATAATCTGGATGTGTGGAATCTTCAAAGCCTGGAGGTTGCTTTACATAGACTTCCTCAACTAGTTCTCCATTCAGAAAAGCACTTTTCACATCCATTTGAAATACCCTGAAGTTCTTGTGAGCAGCATGAGCAAGAAAGATCCTGATAGCTTCAAGTCTGGCAACAGGAGCAAATGTTTCATCATAATCAATGCCCTCTTCCTGTCGGTAGCCTTGAGCTACGAGTCTGGCTTTGTTTCTGATGACAGTACCATCTTCATCCATTTTGTTTCTGAAGACCCATTTTGTGCCGATGATTGTTTTCCTTGAAGGTCTAGGCACAAGTCTCCAGACTTTGTTTCTTTGAAATTGGGAGAGTTCTTCTTGCATGGCCGAAACCCAACATGGGTCACTTAGGGCTTCTTCAATCTTTTTAGGTTCAACAAGAGATAGGAAATTCACATAGAGACAGATGTTGCTGATACCTCTCCTTGTTTGAACACCAGCTTGCTGATCACCGATGATTTGATCAATGGGATGATCTTTGGTCCATTTAAGAGCAGGGGGCACCGGTGAAGGAATAATTGAAGTGGAAGGGAAGTTCGGGGCTGGAGTGTTGGCAGGGTGTGATGAAGGTGGCTCGTCAGAGGGATTATTTGCAGGAAGAGTTTCGGTGATGGGGTTAATTTCGGTGGATGCTGGGTAAGGTTCGGTGGGGGAAATTTTGGTAGAGAGGGTTTCAGGTGATAAAGAAGATGACCCAACTTGATTGTTTGGAACAGAGGAAATATTTGGAGTACAAGGTGTATCGGTGGAGGTTGAAATGGGAGAATTCCCAATGCATGATGATATCCATCTATGTAACTCTTCATCATCATTTGTCAAGGAAGATGATCTTGAATCATCACACTTTACATGGATAGATTCATCAATGCATTCTCTCCGAAGATTGTAAACTCGGTAGGCTTTGGAAGTCAAGGAATATCCCACAAAGATTCCTTCATCTGCCTTAGGATCAAATTTCCCAAGATTTTCCCTGTCATTTAGGATAAAGCACACACAGCCAAAAACATGAAGGAAACCAATGTTTGGCTTTCTTCCATGAAAGACTTCATACGGGGTTTTCTCATGTCTTTTTTTTATCACCGACCTATTTTGAGTGAAACAGGCAGTGTTGACAGCTTCGGCCCAAAAATAGGTTTGCAGATTTGCTTCACACAACATAGACCTTGCTGCTTCACAAAGAGTTCTGTTTCTTCTTTCCACAACACCATTTTGTTGTGGAGTTCTGACAGCAGAGAAGTTTTGAGAGATTCCTTTCTCATTGAAGAAGTCTTCTAAACCACTGTTTCTGAATTCGGTGCCATTGTCACTTCTTACAGATCTGACAAGCTGACCATTCAGAATTTCATTCTTTTTGACAAAGTTGATGATTTCTTCAGTTGCATCACTTTTGTACCTGAGAAAAGACACCCAAGTATATCTAGAGAATTCATCAACAATAACAAGAATGTACCTTCTTCCTCCTAGACTAGGAGTGTTGACTGGTCCACATAGATCCATATGCAGCATCTGAAGTGGGAGATTGATGGAAGAGCATTGCTTGGTTTTGAAAGAAGATTTGGTGAGCTTCCCTTTTTCACATGCATCACACAGCTTTTCTTTGACGAAGTTCAACTTAGGCATGCCAGTCACCAGCTCTTTGTTTGATAACTTATGAAGGGTTTTGAAGTTAAGATGAGACAAACGTTTATGCCACAACCAATTTCTTTTGACTGTATCGTCAGACACGAAGCAGACATTTGAAGAGTTGTTTTGACTCATATCAATGATATACACATTATCTAGCCTTCTTCCAGAGAGGACAACCTTCATATTCTTGTCAACAACAGTACAGATACGCAGTTCAAAGATGACTTTGTATCCAAGATCACACAGTTGGCTAATACTAAGGAGGTTATGCATGAGACCTTCAACAAATGCCACTTTATTGAAGGTGAGGGTTCCATTCGTGATAGTTCCATACCCTTTAGTGTGACCTCTGGAGTTGTCCCCAAAGGTTACAGAAGGACCCTTTTCTGACACATAGTTTACAAGAAGATGTTTGTTTCCAGTCATGTGACGTGAGCACCCGCTATCTAAATACCAAACTTGTTGGTGCTCAAAAACCTGCAGACAACATCAAGTCAGTTCTTAGGTACCCATTTGGTAATGGGTCCTTTTGGGTTAGAGATGTGAGAGACCTTGGGTTTGGATCTGTCGATTCTTTCCCTTGGGCAGTCCTTAGCAAGATGAAAGGTATCACCACAATTATAACATTTTCGGTAGCTGAAAGTTCTTTTGGGTTTTTGTTCCTTTCCTTTTTCCTTTCCAATTATATCAATCTTAATCTTTGGACCGAAAAGGGGATTGCGAGGACCTCTAAAAAGTTCGGTTCTTGAGGTTGAAGCATGATAACGCCACTTTTTGGCGTTATTTTCAGTCCATAAACCTATGAGATTGGCTTGTAATTGAGCAAAAAGGCGAGATTTTACGGTCTATCTAGTGAATTGTGCAGGTTATCCGAAATAAGACGAGCATCGAGAAAAGGAGCGGAAAAAGACCCAAAAGAGAGCCCAGAACGAAACCCAAAGGAAAGCCCAAGAACCGAACCAGATTCGAACCAAACCCGACCCAGAACCAATAAAGAGGACGCGCGGTTTTCCACACGGTTTGCAAACCGCGGGTAAAACCGCGTAACTCTCTGGTCGTTTTTATACATTGGCGTTTTGCGGATTGAGATTATTATCACGACACGTGCGACGGAGGGCTGGAGAGAGGCGATTTTCAGAGCAATTTCACACACTTTGGAGCCACGAGAGAGGATTGATTGAAGACAGTTCACCACACGGAGTAAATCAGAGCCGAGAGAGAAGGGATTTCATCATTATTCACAGTTACCACGATAAACATGATTTCACACACCACTTGCTACCTTAATTCTCGTGTTTTTGTTCACCCCAACATGAACTAATCTTTAGATGTTGGGGGTTGGAGGAACTATGGATTTATGATGGATGACGTGTACACGAACAATTATTGTTACTCGATTTGATATATGAAGTATTTGATTTCTGTTTTTATTATCAGTTGTAGTTTGATCACCTCCAATTGAATATCATTGTTTTTAATTAAGTTTGAGAAAAAGTAATTAGAAACTAGATCAAGAAATCAAGTGCCGGAAAGGAGAGTCGAGCTGAGATAGCCGAATCACTTTCTGCTCCAAATAGTTGACCTAAAATATTTTCAAACCCTAGGTTTGGGTCGAGAGATAAAACCTACAAGTTTCGAAATAAAAGTTGTTTTGCTTGAAAAAGACTAACAGTGATTGTTAACTAGGGTTCATAGAGATAATCAGTAATCGTTATCGTTCGGGTATTTGTTCATCAATAGTATATCCATAGGAAATCCAACCCTCAACCTTTTCTCTATCAAAGTTTTCCAAAAACCTCTCGTCAATCGATTTTAGTTTTATTTCAGTTTTATTAAGTTTTTAAATCAATTCTCAACCAACATCCAATTTCGACAGTTCAGTTAATAGGGTCGATAGTCATTGTGATACTTAGTTCCTAGTTCCTTTGGTTCGATACTCGTACTTCCGTACTATTACTTGATTTCGACACCGTACACTTGCGGTAAGATCCACGAGGTGTCAAAACCTCGTGTCAAGTTTTTGGCGCCGTTGCCGGGGAACTAGTTGTAGCTAATAGCACTACCATCTATACGCACTATTAGATTGGGCATTTTCTTTTCTTGTTATTTCATTTTGTCACGTTCAATTTTTGGGTTGCTGATTTTGTTCACTTTTCATTTCAGGTACTAATTGTTTATGCCAAGGAAGACCCGAGGGGAAGAGCTCGAGAAATTTGATCCGGAAATTGAACGAACCGCCCGTTGTCTACGTAAAGAAGCAAAAGCTAGACGAAGTCTGAAAGTTAAGATGTCTGACGACGAGAGACCTCCACGTAATGATCCGCCTCGCAACAACCCACCACCACCTCCTGCGAGACGCCCTATGCGGTCGTTTGCCGATCCGAATGTGGCGGCGGCACACATAGGCATTCAGCCACCCAGAACTGCGGCTAATTATTTTGAGATCAAGCCGAGTACCATCGTCATGGTGCAACAGAATTAGTTCGGAGGAGCACCAACTGAAGACCCCCATGCACATCTTCGTGCATTTGAACGAATCTGCAATACGTTCAAAATCAATGGGGTGGAAGAGGATGCAATCAAGCTGAGGCTGTTCAGCTTCTCTCTCAAAGGCCGAGCCGAGACTTGGACGGAAAGTATCCAACCAGATTCGATCACCACCTGGGCGCAGTTGAAAGATGCATTTCTTCAAAAGTTTTTCCCACCAAGCAGAACTGCTCAACTCATGGCTGAAATCACCCATTTCGCTCAATGGGATCAAGAAACACTGTATGAAGCTTGGGAGCGGTATAAAGACATGCTAAAGAAGTGCCCTCATCATGGGTTACACGGCTGGGTCATCATCCAGACGTTCTTTAGTGGTCTCCACCCGCAGTTTAAAAATGATATTACATCTGCAGCGGGTGGAGCTCTAATGGACAAATCTTATGAAGAAGCATGCGAACTGATTGAGAACCTGGCCGAGCACAGTTTTTCTACTCCAAGACCAGCCGTAAGAAGGGTTTCAAATGTGCAAGATAATGACGAGCTAAAGGCCATAAAAGCTCAGTTAGCCGCACTGACTAATAAGATGAATGGAGCTTCTATGCAATCAGCATTCATGATGGACGAAGGTATGCCGGATATAGCTCCACCCGTGATTGAGCCGGAGCAAGTTCAATTTTTGCAAAATCGGAACAACCGGCCAAGGAACGATCCGTTTTCAAATACATACAACGAGGGTTGGAAAAAGCACCCTAATTTTTCTTGGAGCCAACCGCAAGGGCAACCCGGCCAACAACAAGGTAACCATCCTAATTTTTCTAATTCTGCTAACACTAACAATGTCTATCGTCCTCCAGGTTACAACCAGCGGAAGTTTGATGAAGGACAATCCGGAGAGAGAAAGCCGGGATTAGAGGACATGATGATGAAGTTCATGTCTAAGATGGACAACACGGTCGAGGGTTTAGCCAGTACAGTGAACACAGTCAAAGCGGCTACCGATCAAAACACGGCATCAATAAAAATCCTTGAAAGGCAAATGGGGCATCTCTCTGACGCCCTATAGAACCGAGCCCCCGGGAAATTTCCAAGTCAACCCGAAAGGACTAACCGGGAAGATTGCAAGGCCATTCATCTGAGGAGTGGTAAGGAGCTGATTAAGGACCCAACTCGAGAACCGGCATCAAAGGGAACTGAGTCAAAAGGGGAGGATTTCGAGATGGTAGATATGGATGAGTTAGAGGCCGAGGACGAGGTTGTGGAAGAGGAAAGCACGAAGAATAGCGAGAAGAAACAAGAGCAGCCAATGCAAGCACCGGTCAAGCCGGTAACACCTAAAGTGCCATATCCGAACAGGCTTAAGGCCCACAGGGAGGATCTTAATTATTCTAAATTTCTTGAAGTTTTTAAGAAATTACATATTAACATCCCGTTTGCAGATGCTTTAGCACAGATGCCCTCGTACGTGAAATTCTTGAAAGACATCCTTTCTAACAAAAGGAAGATCGAGGAGCACGCAACGGTTGCACTCACTGAGGAGTGCAGCGCTATCATCCAACATAAGCTTCCCCCGAAGCTTAAGGATCCAGGGAGTTTCACTATCCCTGTTAATATAGGAAATTCTGAATTTAGTAAGGCCCTATGCGATCTTGGTGCAAGTATTAACCTAATGCTATTGTCTATTTTCAGGAAACTCGGGCTTGGAGAGGTACAACCAACCAGTGTCACTTTGCAGCTAGTTGACAGATCCATTAAGTACCCGTATGGAGTAATTGAAGACGTGTTGGTCAAAGTAGACAAATTCTATCTTCCAGTTGACTTTGTGATCCTCGATATGGATGAGGACAAGGAGATACCGCTGATACTTGGCCGACCATTTTTGGCCACGGGAGGAGCACTGATTGATGTTAAAGGAGGAAAGCTAACTTTGAGAGTGGGTGACGAAGAAGCGTTCTTCAATGTTTTCCGAGCAGCCAAGCAAAGCATGGGATCAAACGAATGTTATCGGGTAGATGTGATGGACGCATTAGTTGAAGAAACAAGTGTTGTACAAGTTTCCGGAGACCAATTGAATAATGCATTAACGGGTATCGACGATGATCCGGAAAGCGTTAGTGTTATGCAATTGAATGCATCATCGTCATACCGAGGGTCTCGACGACCCGTGATTGAGGATTTGGGGGAGCCGATCCCTAAATCTCAACCATCTTCGCATACACCACCAAAGCTTGAGCTCAAACCGCTACCCGACCATCTCGAGTATGCATACTTGGGAGAAAAAGACACGCTTCCGGTTATCATATCGTCTAAGTTGAGTGCCGAGAATAAAGAGAAGCTACTCCGGGTTCTTAGAGAACATCAAGCGGTAATTGGATGGACAATAGCTGACCTAAAAGGATTGAGCCCTACATTTTGCTCACATAGAATCAACCTCGAAGAAGGGCATCGACCGGTTGTCCAACACCAACGCCGGCTCAACCCGAATATGAAAGAAGTGGTCCGGAAGGAGGTTCTAAAACTCCTTGATGCTGGAATTATTTACCCGGTTCCGGATAGTCCATGGGTGAGCCCGGTCCAAGTGGTGCCAAAGAAGGGTGGTATAACAGTTGTTCGAAACAATAATAATGAGTTGATCCCGTCCCGAACAGTTACCGGTTGGAGGGTGTGTATTGACTATCGAAAGCTGAATGACGCGACAAAGAAAGACCATTTCCCTCTTCCCTTCATTGATCAGATGTTAGAGCGGTTATCGGGGCATGAGTATTATTGCTTCTTAGACGGGTATTCGGGGTATAATCAGATACCAATAGCCCCCGAAGACCAAGACAAGACAACATTCACATGTCCTTATGATACGTTTGCTTACCGGAGGATGCCTTTTGGTTTATGCAACGCTCCAGCTACCTTTCAGAGATGTATGATGGCGATCTTCTCAGACATGGTAGAGCGGACGATTGAGATTTTTATGGACGACTTTTCCGTGTTCGGGCCTTCATTTGATACATGTTTGGAACACTTGAGAGCTGTCCTGCAAAGATGTGAAGAGACAAATCTGGTACTGAATTGGGAGAAATGTCACTTCATGGTGACTGAAGGGATAGTACTCGGCCACAAAGTATCGAAAGCTGGAATTAAAGACGGATCTGATATCCGCACCGATTCTCACGGCTCCCGATTGGAGTTTACCGTTTATTTTGATGTGTGACGCGAGTGACACCGCTGTTGGAGCGGTATTGGGCCAAAATAAGGATAAGCGGATGCATGTGATCTACTATGCGAGTAAGACTCTAAATGATGCTCAGCTCAACTACGCGACTACTGAGAAGGAACTGTTGGCGGTTGTCTATGCTTGCGAGAAGTTCCGGTCATATCTTGTGGGCTCTAAGGTAATTGTCTACACCGACCACTCAGCTTTAAAGTATCTCATGGCCAAGAAGGATGCTAAACCGAGACTCATTCGATGGGTATTGTTACTCCAAGAATTTGACTTGGAAATCTTGGACAAGAAGGGTTCAGAGAATACGGTAGCGGATCACCTCTCGAGACTAGAGGGAGGTGAGGATCAAAGCAAAGATAAAACCGTCATTAACGACTCGTTTCCGGACGAGCAACTTTTCAAGGTTAGCCACACCGAGCCCTGGTTTGCGGACATTGTCAACTACTTGGTGGGAGGAGTAATTCCGTATCAGATGAACTCCCACCAAAAGAAGAAATTTCTATTTGAGGCCAAAAGGTACTATTGGGACGAGCCTTATTTGTACAAATCATGTGCGGATGGAATGATCCAGAGATGTGTTCCGGAGGAAGAAAAGGCCGAGATTTTGAACCATTGTCATGCCTTGGGATGCGGAGGCCATTTTAGCACCGATAGAACAGTGGCAAAGATCCTTCAGTCGGGCTTCTTTTGGCCATCCATGTTTAAAGAGACTCGTGAATTCATCACTAAGTGCGACCGATGCCAAAGAACGGGGAACATGACCAAGAGGGATGAGATGCCAATGCAGATCTTCATGGAAGTCGAACTCTTCGACGTATGGGGCATCGATTTCATGGGACCGTTCCCAAACTCACACCGAAATGAGTATATCTTGGTCGTGGTGGACTACGTGTCCAAGTGGGTAGAGGCAATCGCGACTCCGACAAATGATTCTAAAGTAGTGATTAATTTCCTACGGAAGAATATCTTCGCGAGATTTGGAGACCCTAGAGCACTGTTCAGTGATGGCGGTAGCCACTTTTGTAATCGGTACCTGGATGCTGTACTAAAGAAGTACTCGATAAAGCACACGGTTACGACACCATATCACCCACAAGCAAATGGTCTAGCGGAAGTGTCCAATCGAGAACTCAAACAGATTTTAGAGAAGACAGTGAATTCGTCCCGGAAGGATTGGTCATTGAAGTTAGACGACGCACTGTGGGCGTACCGGACGGCATTCAAAACCCCTCTTGGTACCACTCCCTATCGGTTGGTATTTGGCAAGTCATGCCATTTCCCGGTAGAACTCGAATGTAGAGCATTCTGGGCGATAAAGAAGCTGAACATGGAACTGGATAAAACCGGAAGGAAGAGATTACTGCAACTGTGTGAGTTAGAAGAACTCCGACTGGATGCATTCGAGAACGCGGTTATCTACAAGGAGAGAACGAAAAGATTCCACGATCAGCGACTCCGTGAAAAGGTACTCACTCCTGAAATGAATGTTTTGTTATTTAACTCTCGTTTACGTCTTTTTCCAGGTAAACTAAAATCCAAGTGGTCTGGACCGTTCACCGTCAAGGAGGTATACCCGCATGGAGCAGTGGAGCTACAAGGACAAGACGGGGCGACCTTCAAAGTGAACGGTCAGCGAGTCAAACCATATTATGGAGGAGAGACGAGGGCATCCGAAGCCATGTACCTGGATGAGCCGAAGGAGTAATCGGAAGGAAGGTCGAGCCACGACCGAAACCAAGGCGCTGGGTGGGAGGCAACCCACCGAGGTTTGTTTTCGTTTTAGTTTCGTTTAGTAAAAAAAAATGGAAAACTCGAAAAGTGAACAGAGGGTTACGCGGGATTCCACGCGGCCTACAAACCGCGTGGAAAACTGCGGGGCTCTCTGAGTCTTTTTGGAACAGAGGGTTATGCGGGATTCCACGCGGCTTGCAAACCGCGTGGAAAGCCGCGCGTGTCGTCTGACAGCTAGGGTTTCGTTTTTTTTGTCTTTTGTGTGCAGTTTCTTCCCTCTTGTCATTTCAATTGTCTACCTTTCTTTTCTTCTTTTTTTTCTGCATCTATCTCTCTCTCTTCTCGAAAGTCTCTCTCTCTCACTCACGAATTTAAGCTCTCTCCACCATTGTTCAGTATTTACTTCTCCATCCTTCAAGATCCAAGGTATGCAACTTTTCATATTCAAGTTTTGGTCTTTGTGTGTGATGATGTGGTGTATGTATTCACCTAGTCTTCCAATTCTTGCTTCCAAGTTTTATTATGCTTACTTCCCCTTTGTTCTGATTTCTCACAATGTGTGCATTCATGATGATTTATGTTTAGAATATGAGGACATGCTTGTTGTGTGCTTTGAATCTGACATAAGAGTAGTGTATTTGATACAACTAGTATGTACTTGCCCTAGTGAGGATCTGTGTGCTCAATTTTATGATGGGAAAGTTGTGGGAAGTAGAACGAGAATGTATGTTGGTGGGTATAATCTTGTTCTTGTGGAACAGTCCAAATTTTTGTGCATAATTAGTAAAATGGGGATTTATGGTAACATAAAGTCCCTACGTTATTTTAGTGGGTCTATATCTTTTTGTGTAAGCATAACCAAACCTAAGTTTTCCTTAGGTTTGGGGTCGTATGTTAGCCGTCACCGGTGTAAATCAGTGACGAAATTTAGATGTATGCACTAGGGAATTCTGTGGTGACGGTGGTCCAAATGCATGAACTAAACAGTAATCTATTAATAATCTGCATGCATGGGAATTGTGAGTTTCTATCTGTATGTGCACGTAAGAAAATGAGATACAACAAACCTAAGTTTCACTTAGGTTTGGGGTGCCTTCCTTTTCACAATTCACACACTCACATTTGACCCTTCGCAAACCTCGGTTTTACCGAGGTTTGGGGTGGCTATGAGCGCGTTAACTCATTTGAGTTCAATTACTTGTGCAGATATGAGGACCCATCCGAGCACATACCTTTCATTTCCGGAATATGAGCGAATCCATCCGAACAACCGGAGGGCAATGTTCGATCACGAGAACCCCGACAAAAACGGCCGCCACGAGCAGATGCGGTTGAACGACTGCACTCCATTTGGGGAACGTGGCATCAGACTAGCAAACCTACCGGCCGGATCACGAGTGCCGAAGATCGTACATCAACAATCATGGGAGGGATTCATTCGAACTCCACCCATGTATTGTGTTGATATAGTGAAGGAATTCTATGCTTGTATGATCCCGGCAGTATACCACGACCGATGCGTGGTAAGAATGGGTGATAGGGAGGTACGGATTTATCCAACCGACATCGATGCCTACTTCCACGCTCCTCGCCAGATCGAGCTGAGTGCCACCTACGGTGTATCTCCACACCAAGCATTCCGAGAGCAGTTGAGCCCAAATATTGCCGCCTCCCTAAGGCGGAATGGACACACGGGATGGAACAAGATGGACCAGCACATTTTGAAAAGCGAGATGCACACAGATATTGCGTTTCTCATGTTGTTCATCAAGGCCTCATTAAAGCCATCTACCCACAACACCACCGCTGACAGCCAAGTGGCGGAGGTCCTCTACTCCCTCCACAACAACCTGCCGATGGACATCGGCCACATCATTTGGATGGAGATACTAGACGCCGGTATGACCCTCAACGGTATTTTACCGTTTCCTTGTTTGATAACTCACTTTTGTAGGGAAGCTGGCGTCCCAATAGGACACATCACCGCGCCGATGAAGGACTTTACGAAGACGCAGTATCAACACCAAGTTACGGCAGCGAGGAAGTTGGAAGAGAAGAGGCGAGCAGACCCACATTTTCAGATGCGGCGGCTTGCCGAGCCGGTCCATATGTCATCCGAGAGTACCTCAGATAGTGATCCAGATTTTGAGCCAGAGGCACCAGCGGCGGAGGAGTTCGTTCACGGCGGTGACACGCCTCCTTATATGCGCCGATTCATGGATCACATGACGACACAGGTTAGCGGAATAAATGCACATGTGGACCTCGGGTTCCACAACTTGAACCTACGCATGGACGGCTACGATAGCCGTTTGGATGGCTTTGACGCTCGCCTCGCCCAAGCTGGATTTCCGGCCCCACCAGCACCACAAGCACCGCCACAGGATCGGAGGAGAATTCGAGGCCGGCGAGACGGGGGCGCATCATCATCCGCCCGCCGGTAGATGGGTTTGTTATCATAATCTCTTTTAATTAGTTATGTTCTTGATGATTCTGTACTGCTTATTTTTGTTTTGTCGGATGAATGTAATAATAACACACAACAATAGTTTCACACTATGTATCACCTATCGGCACATTGGGGACAATGTGTGGGTAAGGTTTGGGGTTGCCAATCGGGCCCCGTTAATGCACGTTGATGTCCCACACTTAAGAATGGTTAGATCATGGTAGCCAATACTTTCTTGTTTTGAATGATTGAGACCAACCATTGTGGGGAGAACTTTGTGACTGAAAAGTGACCATTAGGGAAGGACCGGGAAAGGGCATGACTAGGGACATTAGTGGAGACCACCCGATTGTGAGTTTTGAGCCTAAAAGACGTTTTTCATTTCGAGGGATTTATACACTTAATTCACATACATTTTTTCGAATCCCTTGTCGTGAATGTAGAATGATCTCGCTACATTATTGCATTGAGTAGCAAAGACGACCATCGGGATATTGGGTAAGGGTATAGTATACCATATCATGTGGACCTGAAGAGATGATTCCAGGCAGTGTGTGCTTTCTTTTAACCCAATTTTAGCTATCGTTCCCTTTTGACCCTTTGTGTGTATCCATTAACCACTTTGTAGCCAAACACTCACCTTATTCATTCCTAAACCCTCCATTAAACCTTTAGCCAAAAGCCTAAGCCAACCCTTATCCGAAAGTGTGTCAATCGGAAGCAGTAACGAGCAACAGAAGATAGAGCTGAAAAGAAGAATTATAGGCCAGTCAAGAAAATAAAAGTGGGTCAATGTAACCCAAGTAATAGAAAAGAGGACCAATGTAGTCCCAAAAAAAATACAGTTATTTAGAAAATAGTTAGAGCTGCAAAATAAGAGAGTCAAAGCGACTCCAGTAGTGACGAAAAGGGCCAAGTAAGCGAATGTGAAGCAACGAGAGTTCAGGAATTGCCAATGATTGACACACCGAGGATTTTTGATCCGTTTTACCATTCGTTTCGTAGCCTTGACTTTAACCCCATTACAACCTGTGTAAAGACCTGGATGATCTTTTGGAAAATGTGATTACAGTTTACGACTACCTTTACTGATATTCCCTGTCTTGCTACTTGATTCCTTTCTGAGATCAAATTGTTGGACATTTGTGCGTCTTTCTTTAGAGTTGTCATGTAATTATTGCGTATTCTTGCACATAACTTCCTTAAACATGACAACACGAGCGATAACCTAGGTTCGAGTGCAAAGAGAGTATCCCGTGAGGTAGGGTCGAGGCAAAATGTTTTTCCTAGTATGTTTGGACCTAGTCTAACCCTAATGTAACCGAAACAGTCACGAGTTCAACTCCCAATGGAAGGCCATAGATCAAACATAATAAGAATGAGGGTAGGATGAGATAAGCATTCACGAGTTTGGGAAATCACCAGTGCATTACGTGGTACCGATTGAGAGTGGTGTTGTTATTATTTCATTGATTCATGCTTTAATTCTATTTTTTTTATCGCTAATTTGCTTGAGGACAAGCAACGCTCGGTTTGGGGTTGTTGATAACCCCACTTTTTGGCGTTATTTTCAGTCCATAAACCTATGAGATTGGCTTGTAATTGAGCAAAAAGGCGAGATTTTACGGTCTATCTAGTGAATTGTGCAGGTTATCCGAAATAAGACGAGCATCGAGAAAAGGAGCGAAAAAAGACCCTAAAGAGAGCCCAGAATGAAGCCCAAAGGAAAGCCCAAGAACCGAACCAGATTCGAACCAAACCCGACCCAGAACCAATAAAGAGGACGCGCGGTTTTCCACACGGTTTGCAAACCGCGGGTAAAACCGCGTAACTCTCTGGTCGTTTTTATACATTGGGTTTTGCGGATTGAGATTATTATCACGACACGTGTGACGGAGGGCTGGAGAGAGGCGATTTTCAGAGCAATTTCACACACTTTGAAGCCACGAGAGAGGATTGATTGAAGACAGTTCACCACACAGAGTAAATTAGAGCCGAGAGAGAAGGGATTTCATCATTATTCACAGTTACCACGATAAACATGATTTCACACACCACTTGCTACCTTAATTCTCGTGTTTTTGTTCACCCCAACATGAACTAATCTTTAGATGTTGGGGGTTGGAGGAACTATGGATTTATGATGGATGACGTGTACACGAACAATTATTGTTACTCGATTTGATCTATGAAGTATTTGATTTCTGTTTTTATTATCAGTTGTAGTTTGATCACCTCCAATTGAATATCATTGTTTTTAATTAAGTTTGAGAAAAAGTAATTAGAAACTAGATCAAGAAATCAAGTGCCGGAAAGGAGAGTCGAGCTGAGATAGCCGAATCACTTTCTGCTCCAAACAGTTGACCTAAAATATTTTCAAACCCTAGGTTTGGGTCGAGAGATAAAACCTACAAGTTTCGAAATAAAAGCTGTTTTGCTTGAAAAAGACTAACAGTGATTGTTAACTAGGGTTCATAGAGATAATCAGTAATCGTTATCGTTCGGGTATTTGTTCATCAGTAGTATATCCATAGGAAATCCAACCCTCAACCTTTTCTCTATCAAAGTTTTCCAAAAACCTCCCGTCAATCGATTTTAGTTTTATTTCAGTTTTATTAAGTTTTTAAATCAATTCTCAACCAACATCCAATTTCGACAGTTCAGTTAATAGGGTCGATAGTCATTGTGATACTTAGTTCCTAGTTCCCTTGGTTCGATACTCGTACTTCCGTACTATTACTTGATTTCGACACCGTACACTTGCGGTAAGATCCACGAGGTGTCAAAACCTCGTGTCAAAGCATGGTCAGGAGTCTTTCTTGAGAAAACTTCGGTCTTTCCCTTTTGGACAAAATCGGTGAAGGATTTTTCCATGGTGTGTTTTTCTTTGAAAGCTTGAGATTTTGAAAGATTTGAAGAGTTGTTATCAATGGTTAAATCTTTGAACACATCATGAATGGGTTTAACAGTGTCCTTCAAATTTTTCACTTTATGGGTTTGATCAGATGAAGATTCTTTGGCTTTTAAAAACATTCCATATTTTAAGGCTTCACTAAGATCAGCAGAATTTAAAGAAATGGAATCACAAGAGTTTGACTCAGAGTCATCATCCCATGTATCGGTGATGGGAACAAGTGCATGGGAAGATTTTTCAAGCATGGATTTTTCATATCCTAACCCAAACTTGTTATTACCACCGATTTGGTCTTGAAAGATCTGTTCAAGATTCCTTGAAGAATTTGTCCATTTTCTGACAATTTCCTGTTCTTTCTTTAACTTCTTGAACAGTTTATTCTTCTCCTTTTCAATTTCATGATTTATGACTTTTAGATTTTCAAGCTCAGTTTTGATTATCTCAAACTTTCCAAGTTGACACATGAAAGCTTCAAGTTGAGATTTAAGATTTTTAACTTGAGCAGATTTTCTTTTCTTGCTTTCTTTGACATTGTAAAAATCTTGAGTTAAAGATTCATAAGCATTTATCTTTTCAATATCAGTCATGTCATTAAAGGGATGTACCTGAGAGTATGATGATGAGCATTCAGTTGAAACTAATGCCATTGGAGACTTTGCCTTTTCTTCTTTCACCTCTTCTGATATGGCCATAAAGCACTTATTTTGAGAATCACTGTCAGAGGTTTCTTCTTCTTCCCAGTCATGAGCCTCAGCCATTAATCCTTTTCCTTTCCTTTGAGATCCTTCATTTCTTTCATTTTCCTTCTTGTACTTAGCTTTGTACTTTTCAGCACGTTCCTGATGAGAGAGTGAGGAGGATTGAGAATCCTTTTTGAAATATGATTTATCTTTGGATTTCTCAAATTTGGAAGGATATTTGTCAGAGGACGTAGAATTGACTTTTGACACACGCTTGTTTCTGCACTCAGCAGCAAAGTGTCCTTTCTTACCACAGTTGAAACATTCTTCATTTGTCTTATCAGAAGAAGACATTTTTGTAAAGGATGGTTTTCTGAAACTTCTGGGTTTGTTGAAATTTCGAGATTTATTTTTAAAACCGGACATCATAGCCATTTCATCAGACATTCGGTCTACCGAAATTTCATCACCTTCATCATCGACATCACTCAGATATGCCTCCGTTTGGTGAGAGCAGTTGTTCTGATTTTCGGTGTCAGAGTCTGATGAGGGATATGTGATACAAGGAACATTTTGACTTTTCTTGGAACTTTCACAGATAAGAGCTATTGAAGAGCTTTTTATCTCTTTGAAGATGGTTTTCCTATGAAGCTTGGTTTGTTCAAAGTTGAATAGAGTTCCATACAAAACAGTTAAAGGCATGTATTCCAAATCCTTGGTAGTTTTAATGCAAGTGCAAATGTTTTCCCAAAAGTCAGGAAGACAATCCATAAACTTGGATAGAACTTCCTCATTATCATAAACTCTACCTAGTAACTTTAAATCATTTAAGAGAGAGTTGAAACGGTTATAAAAGCTTGGAAGAGATTCTCCCTTTTCATGGGCAAAGAGCTCATATTTTCGAATGAGGCCAATCTTTTTGCTTTTCTTTACTTCCTTTGTACCCTCATAAAGTACACACAGAGTAGTCCACATCTCTTTAGCAGTACCGAAATTAACAAGAGAGTGATAGACTTCATCAGGAAGTGAAAGAGCAATGATTGCTCTAAGCCGAGAATCAAGAGACACCAATCGTTTTTCCTCATCAGTATATTCCTTTGGGTTTTTGAGAATGTAACGACCAGTAGTCTTTGCTTTCTCTGTATCGCAAGGTTCAGAATCATCAGAGTCACTTGACTTATCAACTGTTTCCTTACCCGGCCTCTGCTTTTCATAGCGAGCCCAAACTCTCGGGATGATAGGTCCCTCCTTGAGAATGGTTGGATATCTAGTATCCGCTCCTTCCATAAATAGCATCATACGGCTTTTCCATAGAGAAAAGTTGTTAGGATTAAACTTGGGAGGTTTTGAAATGGAACCATTTTCAGCAAAATTGTTTTGACCAGTGTTTTCAACAGTTAGGGATGAAGATGAGGCAGCCATTGCGGAACTTTCCGCTCTGATACCACTTGTTGGTCCCAAAATGGCTCAACAAGTATTGTAGAAGGGGGGGTTGAATACAATACTCAGATTTTCACAAGTTTTAATTCAATATATTGGAAATCTTTCAATAAGAATTACACATAGAAAACAAAAGATTGTTGCGGAAAAGAACAGTTAAACTATTCTAACAATCTAACACAAAGTAAACTGAAAAACACTTGGAACAAATTGGACACTTAGACACAAGATGCAGTTTCAGTAAGAAAGGAGCTTGCACTTAGTAATCTTCAGAAGCGTGATTTGCATGGAGAGTCTTCACCTCTATTTATAGTCCATGCATCATTTAATGCATGGGACACTTGTCACTCTTCCATTCATTGTAGAGGTTGACTTCTGAAAAGTTGATATCTCCTTTTTTAACTTATCCAAGGAACCAGGAGGACAGTCGTACCAGAAAAGGACCTTATCTGAGAATAGATAAAATGACAAAATGCCACTTTTATCTGACAATAGGATATTGTCTCATAATAAATGATCTTCTCTTTTGTCTATAGAGAATAAGGCCACCGACCTCCTGTATTGAAAACTGCACCAATTCGAAATCTCACTTCTTTAGAAAGGAGAGAGTTTCACCGAAGTGTTTAATATTTTGGTGCAGTCTTCTTGAACTTCCACCGATTTCTGAACACATATCGGTGGAAGTCTTCTTGGACTCCTCACCGAATTTCTTCAATTCGGTGATGCGTGTCCACCGATAGCACAAGCATATCGGTGGTGATGTAACTTGTAGAAACTTGCTGCCGATTTTCTCACTTCCGCAATGAGATAGTCTTCGCACTTAGTTTCGGTTGATCTTCGACTTCACCGAACAATTGGTATAAGAGTACAAGTTACACAAAAGAATCCAAAAACATTCTAAGTATCTAAGAGGGTTTAATTGAGTCAACTTCAAATCTGTGATGACCCAACAATCATGCTTATTAGACATGCTTTGTCATCAAATATCTTTGTCAACACATATTTTAGCCCTTACAACTCATCACTAACTTGCTCTATCATGCTTATTAGACTTGGTTTATCATCTATTTAGGTTTGATTTCTCATGTGTTGCCTTCTAAGCCACGTCTAAGCTAATTGTAAGCTACTTGTAATTAAAAATATCGATGATTTTAAAGACGCTACAACTCTTGGAATCTTTTTAGTGTACCTAGTTTAATCATACCCTTGTATTTAAGGCTTAAAACATTGAAATCTAACTAATATAAACACCTTAATGTTAAAATTCTCCCCTTCTTACAAGAATTTCGCCCTCGAAATTTTATTCAAAAAGATGTGGGTACTTATTCCTCATTTCTGACTCAACTTCACATTACTTCTGCTCCATGAGAGTAGTCCCAATAAACTAATTACAATGATACATCCTTATTTCAAAGTTTCTTAACTTTATGTTCAGTGATAGTTATGGGTTATTCTAAGAAGTTTTGTTTATCATCGATTGAGATTTCTTCAATTCGAGCTACAACGTCTTCTTCAACAATAGATTTCATCAAATTAGACACATTGAAAGTATTGTGTATTCCCATTAGATCTTTCGGTAATTCAAGTATTGAATCTTATCTTATTGTTAAGACCATCTCCAATAGGGTCACTAAATTTTACACTAATAAACACTAAATTTGGTGTAAATGACACTATTTGCTTCTCCAATGGGGTCTATATTTTTCACACTAAATTTAGTATAATGAAGAGTATTACACTATATTAGGTGTAACACTTTCATTTACACTACTTTTTACACCACTTTTTACAATTACATTTTTGGTCCCTCAATTTTGAGATTTACTATTTTTGTTTTTAAAGTGTTAAAGTTATAATACGCTACAAAACAAATGGCTTTTACCCATAAAAATTACCTAGAGAAATTTTCGTTGGTCATTATCCACGGATCACCTAGAAAATACTAATAGATAGATAGAATATGATGTTTTTCGAAAAAAATACCCATGGATCACCCAGAAAATCTCTGGGTAATCTGTCACTAATTTGCATTACCCACAAAAAATTACCCATTAATTTTGTGACACGAATCACTCTTTAGCGACATATTTCTTAGGGAAAAGTTCATAAGCAAAGTCTTTTGTGTAGTAGTGATAGGTTTTATTTGTTATATATATTATAAATTATTTTTATATCAGTTTCTGTGATCCAGATCTAATCAAGTAACAATCAAGAACTCATTGATCTTCATAGAATTAGAGAAAGAATACAAGATTGGAGTTGAGATCTACTTTCTCTCTCTAACTTCTCTCTCTAGATGTCATCCCTCTATCTTGCTCACTCTCTCTCAATGTACGTATGGATGAATTCCTCTCTATTCCTATTACAACACTTCTATTTATACCATTGACTCTTACATTTAATACCTTGACTTTGACCTTTAAAGTCTCTACTTTGACTTTTACAATGCTTTGACCATTTATAATTAAACACTAAATCTTGAATACATTTTATGCACTAACAATCTCCCCCTATGGATTCAAGATTTAAAAAAATGATGACGATAGTCTTCAGCTCTTTGTATCTTCAGATCTTCAACACTTTAGCTCTTTGAACAGTCTTCCTCTTCGCTTTGAAGGAAGATCAATCTTCGAAAAATAACTCTGAAGAATCTTCAAATAAGCGTTGTCTTCAGAAATCCAATCTGACTGTTTTAGTTTTCAACTGGATCTTCAAAATCAAATAGTCATCAAAGTCTCGAAACACAAACTTCACAACTTTGTGGTGTTGGTCAAAGTCTTCATATAAAATCTTCATATCTTTGAATCTTCGCATTACCAATCTTTGTACCACGAATCTTTGAATCATTGTAGCACGGATCTTTGCATCTTTGAGCTTTGAAATATATCTTCGGTCTTTGATCATGAAATGGCTTTTGAGCTTTAACGGGGTTTTGAACTTTAACGGGCTTTGAATGTCTTGAACTGTGTATCTTCACTTCTTCAACAATGAACATCTTTGAACTTTGAATCTTTGTCGAATCATCTCGAAACATCTTGAAACATCTTGAACTTTTTAACTCGAGCTTCTTGACTTCAATAAAACTTCACTTTATCTTGAAATTGAAACTTTCATAGTTTCTCCCCCTTTTTGATGATTGTGAGCATCATTATCATCAAAATCCTTTTCAATTTCAGCAGTCTTTGAATATACCATTAACAATCTCCTCCTTCTGATCTGAATATCCGTCAATTCCAAAAATATTTATCCGAATCTTTTCAAATTCAGATAAAATGAAAGTGGTAACCCTGAAACAACTAATGAATCAGTTATAATGCCTGTAAGTTGCACGGAGCCACTTAGTACAACGAATGCACTTTGGAAAGGAGCTTTTTGATGTTCACTCCTCCAGGGCTTCCATTCAATCATCGAAAAACCACAAAGGAAATTTCTATGAACGTTGTGACAAGAAAACATATTCCTTGTGTATACGTGCTTGTGTAGAAATGATTGAAGCAACTTATGCTTAAAAATTAGGCTCAAAGTGTGTAAACTGTTGAGACAGCAACAAGTTTTCCACGGACTCAATGTGCATGAATAAAGAGCGAAGGTGGGGCATACTTCCTTCTTTTTCAATATCCAGACCTTCCGAGTGAAGATCAGATAGATGATATGCTGCGTCCCCAAGAAATATGAAACATTTCTTTGTTAAGAAAGAAATGAGTAGCTGGTGGGGTTAAATGCAAGAGTTGGCATGGGCTAGTTGCCTGTTTCAATGATGGTCACCAAAGAATGTGAACCAATCAGTAATGTGGCTACCCGGCTCAGAAAATGGTTGGTGCAGAGTTCTCGTATTCTTTTAACTCTGTTCTCACACCCTCTTTCTGTTTTTAATCAGCTCACTTCTAACCAAACTCTCATTTTCATTTTACCTCAGCACAATGAGATACTCAACCGTATGAGTAATCTCCCCCACTCTTTGATTTCGACCCCTCACCCCTCAATCACTCAAGGATAACTTCTTGGGTAGGAAACACTGGTTAACGTGGATCCATAGAAGTTCTCTAAAATATCTCACACTGATTCCCATAAAATTTTGTCCTAAAAGATATGTTGTTCAACAGTTTAGCTTGAACAATTAAGAATATCGGCATTTTATTAACATTGCCATCAGAAAGTATGCTCTTCAATAATATCATGAAGATTTGAGCATTTGATCTTTGAAGATTTCTCAAAACAAGAATATTGAAAGAATGAAATGAATTCGAAAGACTTGTTTGAGAATCTGACAATGTATCAATCAGATCAAATAACATGAATGATAATCATGTAAGGTTTAGGGTATCAAAGAATTGATATTTTGTTTATATGAACAAATATAAACAATCTTTGAATGAAACGCTTAAGTCTTACGCTGAAATGAATATGATGCTCAACAAATTTTGAAATACAAACGGGAGTATTACCATCAAAAAATTGTTTCGTTTTGAGACATGGTAATAACGAAGTCAATATGAAGCTGTACCGGTGTGTGTGAATACTTGACAGTATATAGAAAAGATCATACGCAAGTATTAATCTTTAGAAACACACAGTCAGAATTGATGTAACGACAATCCAAGATCTATATATGTATATATATAGGAAAACATTAAAAATCACACTACCAAATTAATAAAATCTGTTTGAGAATAGAGAAGTGGTTTGAACATTTAAGAACACGTTTTCCATGCTTGAAAGTCGTTCTTCTTTCAAACAATCTCAGTTTAAGTTCAGAAGATACGTACAGTTAAGATGAATAAGCTCCCCCTCAAATCATGATAGACTGATTAAGAATCAGATAAGCTCCCCCTCAAAATCTACAAAAGATCTTAATGAAACAAGATTAGTATATGAAACAATTAAAGTCTAGAAACAATTAAGTACGAGTCCAAAACTGATATGTTTAGAAGTCAAACTCGTTGAAGTACGGGTCCTAAACTGATATGTTTAGAAGCCATAGTTTCTTTGAAGTCCGGGTTCTAAACTGATGTGTTTAGAAACCATTGTTTCCTTTGCTCCCCCTTAATGACACATGTACTCTTCAAAAATTTGCACCACTTCTCTTCTGTTTTCAGTCATGTGTGTGATATATATATGTAACATTCAGCACAACACATGATGAACCTGCAAAACAGATTAAGCAGATTTTGGTACCCAACGGGACTTGGGTCCTAGTGTGTTAGGTGTAGATCTCTTTGAAGGAATACTGTAAGTACCGTACCAATAAGAAGTATAATCTTTATGCACAAAATCATTTGATCCATAGTAAGAACAACAAATTTTCTTATGTGCCAACCTAATCAGATGATTTGCAGAATGAATAGGATTAGGTTTAGTAGAAGAAAATTTACCTTTCGGAGTGTTGTTCTTCTTGGCATTTGATGTGGAAGCAGATGATTTTGGTACATCATTCTTTAAAGGTGTTGTACCTTTAACTCTCTATTCTATCTTCAGAGGCTTGTAGATAGGTGTATTTGAACCAACAGAAGATTTAGAATTAGAACCTTTAGAACTTTGAACAGGAGTTGTCTTTGACTTGTTACCCTTCTTTCTTTTCTCTAAAGGTGGTGTCTTTGTGTTTGAACACTCACCTTTACAAAAAGTACTTGAAGGTTTTTCATTTGTAAAGATAAAATCAGTATGGTCCGGAAGCTTCTTTGAGAAATCAAATAAACAAGCTTTTCCTTTATCATTATCTTTTGGCTTTGACTTGGTTTCGAAAACTTGATCATTAGGCACATAATCACAATCAGAATCAGAATTGGCATTGTGAACTTCAAAATCCTTAGTAGAATCAGCTGTATTCCACCTTTTGAAAGCATTTTCTCTTCGTTCTTTTGCCAATTCCTTTTCTAACTCGTCCACATCTTGAGAAAGCTCAATTATCTTCATTTCATAAGATTGTTTTTCCTTTTCAAAACTAACTTTCTCAAATTCAAACTGTGCTCTTTCAAGATTAAAAGTATTTTCGAAATCAGACATTGTATTAATGTTTCCTTCTTTCAAAGATTTTTCCAATGTCATCACCTTTCGAGAAAGTTCACAATTTTGTTCTTTAAGAAAGTTGCTTTCCTCAAGATTGAACCAGTTTTTCAAAGCAAATTCCTTTCTTTCATTTTCTAAAACAATCTCTAAATCAGTTTTTGTCTTTAACAAAACAGTCAACTTCTCTTCAAATGAATGTTTTTCAATTTCAAATACAACTTTCTCGTTTTCAAATTGTTCGCGTTCAAGACTTAAAACTTTCTCAATATCAGATATTTTTCTTCTATCATTGGAAGAATTTCTTTACTTTTCCAAATCAGTTTCTAATATCATGATCTTTTGAGAGAGTTCACGAATCTTTTCCTCGAAACAATTTGTTTCATTCATGAAATTGACCTTTTCATTCTCAAATTGTGTATGCTCGGAGAGAAGAATACTTTCAAGATCCGCCACTTTCTTTGAAAGTTTGAGAGATTTTTGATCAATCTTTTGTTTAGCATCAAAAATGGCTTTTGATGAAACAGAAAACTTTTTGATCAAAGCATGTTCAATTTTAACAGTCTCCTTTTTCACCTCATCTTTGAAACTAGAAGATATTTCCTTAAAACTATTTGAATAAACAGTTGAAAGGAGATCATTTTCATATTCAAATTTGATCTTTTGTTCTGCAAGGGAGATCTCAAGTTCAACAATTTTCCCTTCTAGAACCAATGTAGGAACATATTTCTTAGTTTCAAAGACTTGGTTGTTGACTGGCTTTGTAGCACAAATGTCAAAATAGTTATCTAGAAGTGGTTTATTTAGATTGTTGAGAATCTTCTCCGTCTCACGAGTATAGCAAAATGGAAGTTGTATGTGAGTTGTTAAAAATCTTTTTCTATTTTCCTCTTCTTGTGTTTCCTTTTCACCAGTCCAAGGAATTTCAAATTTGGGTCAATATCGTGCATATCTTAAGCATTCGAAATTATACATAGTTGGCAATGCACAGCTGGCTTTGGCTAAATGCTTTGGGTTTTCGTAACCAAGTCCCCAATACTTGTTGACATTGTTTACAAGTCTTGGTTTATTCATGAAAATTGTTTGGTTAGTTTGACCTCTCAAATATAACTTCTTTTCCAAATCTTTGATTTTATTTAAAAATTCTGTATTTTGATCAGTCACGTTTTGTACGAGAGTTATGAGGTTAATGGTGTCCGACAATTATGTGTTTGTTTGTTGTACGAGAGATGTGCGAGAGTTGTATACGACTAGAAATTCTGTACGAAAATTATGATTTGTCCGACTAGAAAATCATGCCAGAGTTATGAGTTTTCCGGCGAGATTTTCCAGATTCCGGCGATCGTTTTTCCGGCGAACAACCTTTCAACACACGAAACTTATTGATTTCTGAATGAAATTCAAAACTGAAAGATTCTGGTTGATCGAAATTCCAAGACGAATCTATCTGTGAGATCTAAACACATCAAATCTCAAACAAAATTGAGATCAAGTATCATCATCGAGAATAGTTTCCCAAAAACACGAAACACTTTCTGTTGATTTGCAGATTTCAAGATCACACTGAAATCTTGATGATTTTAAGATCCAAAACTTGTAATCTGTTTGGAAATCCAAGTCGACTGAATCTGTGGAGGAATGATCAAACTAAACACACTTAACCTACAAACATGATTCTGAAACCATTTAAGAACATCGATGAACAGTAAACTCTAAAAAAAATTCAAAAACACTAATTTGTTGTTTAAAATCAAGGCATTTGAATTAAAATCGTTTTAAATAACAAATTGTATCTCTTTGTGTATTGAAATCAATCAATACAACAAACGAATTCCATGATTTGAAGATTTTTCAAGAAAAATCTCAAAAACTCAAGAACATCAATTTTCTTCAAAAATTGACAAAAAATTCTTCAATTTGTGCATAATTCGATCTGATCTAGCTCTGATACCACTTGTGATCCCAGATCTAATCAAGTAACAATCAAGAACTCATTGATCTTCATAGAATTAGAGAAAGAATACAAGATTGGAGTTGAGATCTACTTTCTCTCTCTAACTTATCTCTCTAGATGTCATCCCTCTATCTTGCTCACTCTCTAACTGATCTAGCTCTACTTTGACTTTTACAATGCTTTGACCATTTACAATTAAACACTAAATCTTGAATACATTTTCATTTGTGGAAAAAATATAGCAATAATAATAATTAAATACATATGTATTCTCTTTTTGTATTTGTTTTAATGTAACTTTTTTTATTTAATAAAAAGCTTTGTTCTATGCACTAAAATAATTTAATTCATATATAATTAATAAAAAATATTAAGTTATGATCTAAATAAAAAACTATGGGTATAAATTGTAAAGTTAATAAATATAAGGATATTATTGAAAGTTTAATAAATTAATATGAAAAAAGAATATGTCTAGAATATTATGATTTTGTGTAAAAAATAGTGTTATTCATCGGAGAAACTTTACTATTAACACTAAAATGTAGACCATTTTACTACTTTTAAAATTTAGTGTGAAATATAGTATGATCCATTGGAAGTGCCTTAAATATTTACCGTGTAAGCGTTAGATAAGTACCTATAAATGCCATTAAAATGATATAAATGTCATTAAAATGTAGGGCCGATCCTAAGGTTATTGATGTCCTGTGCGAAAATTCTAAAAAAATATGTCATTATGCCTATTATCTTAAGAATGAAACAATGAAACATGCAATTTTTTTAAAGGGTTTGTGTTCGTTTGTTTAACTTAACCGAACAAACAAGAATAGAGGCTTGTTTGAGCTAAAGTTTTTGTTCTTGTTCGTCCGTTTAGCTTAACCGAAGAAACGAATGAACACGAACAGTAAACAAACGGAATTTTTAGTATTCTTGTTTAATCATAAATAAAATATGTTCGTTAATGTACGTTCGTTAAGATTCGAAACGAACACAACTTTTTGTGGTCATATTCGTTCATTAAAAAAATTGTTTGTTCGTGTTTATTCGTTAAGATGTTAAATAGAAATCGGCTTGAGTTGTTGAAATGTTGGTCGTTCACCGATTCACGATACTCATTCAATATCCATCACAGCCATACCTTGGTCTATTTTTATAGTTAAAACTCAATTGTCCAATTCTCGACTTATTAAACCCAAAACTAGTAATAGATGACAAATTGATGCCCCCTTAGCGTTTGATGCCCTGTGCGACCGCACGAGCTGCACATGGCCAGGGCCAGCCCTGTTAAAGTGATATCAGTTATTAATGAGTTTAATTACCATTTGTCTTCTCTAATTTGTGAGAGGCCGAACAATATTTGATCATTGTACCCCAACCACAAAATAACGTTATTCTTTAGGATATAATATACACAATTAAGGGGCTGTTTACCAAAATTTTCATTAAGTCCTGTATGGATAAATGTGTCTGTCTGGTTAAATTTTTCTGTCTGGATAAATTGTTGCTGTTGTTTACTTTTTTATCTGAATCAACAGTCTGAATAGCAGAAATGACCGATTTACCCCTGAGTATGAATTATAAGCTGTTTTATATATTATGTTTATTTTTTAAGCCAAATTATATATCTGAAACACAAAATTATTTAATCATCAAAATATAAATTCATAGATTCATTGATATAATCCAAAGTTGTTTACATGGAATTTGACATAAATTATACAAATTTCAAAGTTGGATGACTTATTTGAACCTTTTTACATTTGGATTGTCTTTCTCAATTTTTTTTATACACAAACAACAAAATCAAAATCTTCATCAAATCAAACAGTGGCTACAATGGAAATCTTAAAACTTCAATTAGATCCCATCAAATCACATCGACCCTCCGGAACCACCACCTTCAAACCACCATTCTTACCTTCCTTCTGCTCTGACCACCTCCGCCCCCCCCCCCCCCCCCCCCCCAAATGCACCGCTTCCCACCGCCATGAGCCTTGCAGAAATCAGTGCTCCCTTGGGCGCTCTTTGTACACTTCTCGAATTTGCACCGCCTCCCTCCGCCATGTTTCACACAACAATTTGTCCGCCCACGGGCGCTCTTGGTACAACCCGCCTTGCCGGAGAAAATCAGAAGCAAATAGCGAGCCGGAGAAGAAAGTCGTCGCCGAGAAGAAAGCTGCTGCTGCCGCCGGAGAAAGAAGGTGTCGCCGGAGAAGAAAGCTGCTGCTGCCGCCGGAGAAACAAGGTGTCGCCGGAGAAGAATTTAGTGGGAGAGAGAGCTGACTGTTGGAGGAGGCGATAGAATGATAGAGAGAATAGGAGAAATTAGAATTTAGGTTTTAGCCGTTCTTTTCTAAGGGGGTAATATGGTCAACTTTTTGTCTGAATGGGGACAAGAGCCATAATCTTGCTGTGCGAATAAGCTGGTTTCTGCCCCATTAAGTCGTAAGTAAACACTCAATTTTGTCTGCACGAATAAGCCGTTTTCTCTATTAAGCCCAATAAGTCACAAGTAAACACACCCTAAGCATGACATCAATAAGTTTGAAAATCTGTGGATTTTATTTGGTTAATTAATTTATGAGAAAATAAAGAACATAATTACTTAATATTTTAATTTTAATCTGAAGGGTCGATCAATTAAAACATATTTGTTATTTAGATTCTAATACAGTTATAGACAATATATAAATAATATTGAAAACTGTATCGCAAACCGACTTTAGCTCAGTTGGTAGAGCGGAGGACTGTAGTGGGAATATCCTTAGCCATCCTTAGGTCGCTCGGTCGAATCCGCCAGGTCGGAATTTTTAAATTATTTTTCAGAATTTTATTAATTTAGGATAAATTGAGTTTTTTTTTATCATTTGATTTAGATAAAATTGCATTAAAATTATTTTTCTAAATTTTATTAATTATTTTTTAATCATTTTAGAGTAAACTCTACTTTTAGTCATTGATATTTAGTAAAAAGTTTGAAAGTGAGATCTGAAATTTGATTAGTCTAGAAAAC
Organism: Saussurea involucrata; assembly: GCA_033807775.1. NCBI lineage: Eukaryota > Viridiplantae > Streptophyta > Magnoliopsida > Asterales > Asteraceae > Saussurea > Saussurea involucrata. The sequence continues at coordinate 31,961,799 of CM066323.1, forward strand.
ATCCTCTTTGTTTTTATTTTGTTTTGAAGGTGGTTCCTGATTTTTAATTTTTTTTAATAATAGTCGTCAAAATGAAGGGTATTTTTGTCACTTTACCTATTCTATTATTTGTCTTTTAAAAATACTTTTGTTTTTCTAATATGAAAAGTTGATTGTACAAATATGAAAACATGAGTATAAATCTGATTAGTATATAAAAAGAAGGGAAAAACAAAACAAAATTAAAATCACTTAAAAACAAAAACAAAATCAGAAGAACCCTTTCTCCGGTAGTTCACACAGTCAGTAGAAAAGAACCTCGTTTCCAAAAAAACCATCTCTACTTTCCTCACTGTTTGGACTTGTGACAAAATCGAAAAAAGGAAATTTTTAAAGGTAAAAACTGTTAAAGGAAAAGCTAAATAGAACACAACAGAATGGAGAGAATGAATCGTAATTCTCATTAATCATAAACCCTTTATATAGGGAGGAGTTTACAACGAAAATGAAACATTAATTATGGTAATATCTAATAGTAGGAAAATATTCTTTCAATCACTTCCTTTTGATGATGGCACATATCCTTCAACACTCCCCCTTGTGCCGAATCAAATGAGTGATGGTGCATAGTTCTTGCCTCATTAAAACCTTATGCCAAAGAAACAAAACCCAGTGGGAAAAATAAAAACTTTAGGCGAAGGAAAAAGTACAAGACACCAATAAACAATTCCTTTAGTTTACCATTTTTCTTGATTTGTGCATCAATCAAGAGGTATAGAATGATGTATAAAATGTTGTCTCACTAAAACCTTGCACCAAGGAACAAAACCCAATGGGAAAAATAAAACTTTGGTTGAAGGAAAGAGCACAACATACCAATATTACATATATAGTAGACTCCCCCTTTTGTCTACCACTCCCCCTGATTCGTGCATTAATCAAAGGAGGTTTAAAACATTTCCATTTCAATACTTTCTACATGTTTCCCAAATATGGTTTTACGTATTGATTTGGTAAACAAACATGTCACATTTTCCTCACATCTTATTCAGTTCACTTGAATCTTGAGGAGAATTGATTATATAAAAACTTAAGCAAAATATGCTTTGTGTTATAACCCTTGATATATCTTACTTTCATTTCTTCGATACATGATGCATTATTTCCATACATGCAAGTTGTATAATGGTTAAACTCAAAATTACCAGCTCCTCTTATATGTGTAATGATAGTCCTTAACCATATACACTCTTGAATAGTCTCATGGAGAGTAAGATTGTTCATAATATAAGAAGATAGCTATTAAGGGTTTGCTTAGTTTACTTCCAAGCAATCGGCATGTTCCATATGATAATTCCTTATCCAGTTTGGGAACAACCTTTATATCAGTCAAACATATACATAATATCAGCAAATATATACCAACACATTGTTTGGTGTTTTTCTATAAGAGCTAGTACTTTTGCCGCTCACAATCTAAGTAGGTATTGAAGTTTCATTATCAATCCATTTATCTCCGTAGGGAAATTATAAGCCCACGTCAATGGTGCCAAACAATTAATTTGAAATCATTCCAATGACGTTGTGTTGGCGCTGAGCTAAATCTAGCTGACAAGTTCAGTGAGAAGTACAATATACGGTCAAGTGTATTATGTTGAGTACAATAATGCGCCTATTGTACTTAGGTATGGAATTCCAGCTCCTAACACCTCTTCGTCCTCATCCTTTAGACGAAATGGATCTTTCCTTATATCCAACACTTTGACCGATCACGGGAGTGCTAATCGGATGTGCTTTGTCCATATTAGGTCGCCTGATCATTTTATAGACATATACGTATCGGTGGATTAATATCCACAAACTCGGTGTCGTAGCTCAAGTATCTAGACACAACCAAGTTTTCCCACGATCTTTCATCTCAAATTCAGATTTCAAGTATCTTGTGTTTTCTCTTATTTCATCAAGAGTGTCTATTATGTTCATAACATCGACATATAGAGCCACTATGAAAATCTGAGACTTGTTTTCTTATATAAATACGCAAGGGCACAGTTCATCGTTCTTTATTTATTGTTTCCCAATCAAGTATTCACTCAGGCGGGTATACCACATCCGCATAGATTGCTTAAATCTATAAAGTGAGTGTTTCATATTTATTGTAATCACATTTCATAGTTTAAAGTTACTTGATATTGGTATAATTCCATCAAGCACTTTTATATCTCTGAATTTAGATCCCCATAGAGATATGTAGTAACTACATCGTTGAGCTGCAATTTCCAGTTCTTCGGAAACTACTTAGCTAATTTAATTAGCATAACGTTGTCCATCACAAGAGAGTAAGTCTTATTGTGGTCAATACAGTGCGTTATGAGAAACCTTGCGCCAAAGGAGAGCCTTATATATTATGACTTAATTATTCTCATTACGCTTCCCTGACAAATGATTTATCTATGTCTTACAGGCTTTACACTTGGTCGGTTAGCACTACTGAACCAAATACCTGTTCATTTGTCAAATAATTATCTTGGATTGCTTCTTTTTATTTAGGCCAATTTGCTCTTTGTTGACATTCTTCAAGTGAGCATGGTACGATGACATCGTGCTCTGTTATCTCATAAGCAACGGTATATGCAAATATATCATCATTGAGTATGTATGATCTGTCCATCGACTCATATTCATTTGAGATTTCTTTGATCTCCGGAATCAGTATTAACTTCGGAGCGTCCTCCAGTAATGATTCATAGACATAGATTTAATCAGAGATAATCTTATGTATTGATGATATATAGTTGTGCCATACTCTTCTCTTCCTTTAGATGAGTATCTATCGAACCAAGTAGCTTCCCCCATTTCCTTTTGGGAGCTACGACCTCAACCACACCTCCACCATGTGTGATTGCAACGTACTTCCAGCGACGTTGTGCCCTTGTTTGGGGACTTTTGACCTTGCGAGTATATTTGCAGCTTGTATATGTGATCTTGTCAATCTAGATAATATTAAATGTATCAGATATCGAGTCTGATTCGTTTGACTTCAACTTTACGTTGTGAAGTTTTTGGGGATCAAAATGAGACACACTTGAAATATTCAATGACACTTCCTGTCGTTCCCATGGAAAATCTTTTTTCATATCTCCCCCTAACGACAGGAAGGTTGTCTCATCACAACCCACAAATCTAGCGGTAAAGAGATCACTCGTCAAGGGTTCTAATTAGCGGATAATTGTTGGGGGTTCATATCCAACATTTGATGAATCGTCTTTAAGACCTATTTTGGTAAGCTGTGGAGGCGTAATTGGCACATATACAACACAACCAAACATGCGTAAATGTAAAATATCAGGCTTATGTCCAGTTACCAACTGATACGCATAAGTTTGGTTGGTTGGTTGTGGGTCTAAACACGAATAAGTAAAGTTGCATGTAATATTGCATTACCCCATGCAGATGTGGATAAATTGGTGCACATAACCAATGCCATAGCTACCATCTATATTCTTTTGATGACAACTTTTATCATTTTACGAGACCATTTTATATATACACATGCGGTACAAATGCAATAATCATCAAATCCTTATGATGTAAATTCTCCAACATTCTAAGTCATGTAGACTTGATGAGAAAAAATCAGGGTGGTGAGTCCTTAATGTATAAGTGCAACATTTCATGTGGACTATAATACGACACGTGTTCATCGTGTCAAAACCAGAACCATAAAGTACTTTAATGGCCCGCATTCTGGATGTTTATGTCCATAAATATCACCTTGTATTCGTTGTAAGAATGAAATATTTTTTATATTATGTCCTTAGCTTTAGGATGGTCTCATTCCTGATTTGGCTAAGGATCAGGGTATATAAAAGTTCTAGGTATTAGAGAGGGCAAGTTATGATGGTGGTGTTGCTTCTTGTGCAGTAGAAGTCAACAGTTACAATTTGGTTAATTCCCTCGTTTTATCTTTCACTCGAAAGAGAATGTATCTAAGTGTATTTTGCAATACATAGATCACTATGTCATGACCATGGTGTCCCACGTGGTCATGCCGAAACATATATGTGTCATTGTTTCAAAGTTCTTTATTGGTGACAAAATGTGATTTACTAACATAGATAATCCATTAATCCGATACATTAATTTCTCTAATATATTTTGCTTTCTTATCATTAGAGTTGATGTACATATACCCATTTCCATTCTTATAATATGATTTCTCATTGGTACGAATATCTTAACAAGGTTCCTATTAATATAGTGCTTTAGCAACAAGTGACAACCCCTCGTCTAAAAGTTTGAAGGAACTAAAAATAATAATTCAATGAATAATAATGTATTTCTTAGGATTGTATGAGATGCCACAAAAACAATCAAGTTCTCCTCGATACATTCCTACATGGAACGAAGAACATTGAGAGTTTTGCATTTGTTAATTTATAACTTGTTCAAATTTCTATTAGGAATTCGTTCCCTACTCCTGCCATGAATTTGACCCTTTCCACAACCTTGTCCATATGGTACATATTTAGCATATGTGTGTGGATCAATATGTTTAATTCGTTTAGAGTTCTTTCCACCTCCAATGCTTGCCTTATTAACCTCGAGAATTTTTTTTATCCGGGTATGCCTAGCATTGTTAAAAAAACATTGTTACATCTCTTAGCCACTTGCATTAGGTTAATGAGCTTGTTAACGGTTATATTGCAATTTATAATGTTTCATTAGTATGATTGGTGATATACGAAAGATGAAAAGATGTTATGATTCGCATAATCTTTTGTGAGTTCCTTGCCACAAAGATTGAGATGCATTTTGAGACATGACATTTCTTTGTCAAAATCAGTTACCTTCTTGTAATCAAGTAAGTAGGTTTCATTCCACTGTATGATTAATTTGAGAAATATATTGTATTGAATATTCCCGAATTTCCTTTTTGGGACTACCCACAGTTCTTGGGGGTTTCTAGTTATTCTCTCTGAAAGTTGTGACTGATGTATCGTCTCAATTTTTTTTAAAAGTATTTAATTGTATCTTAACATCTAGTGTTTTTTTTTCTTTAGGGTCAAAATGGTTCAATGACTTTTACGTATTTTCTTGTGTTTTTTCGAACATATCTTATGGTAATCAAGTACTTTTGATTCAAATATGTCGTAGAAAATGGAGAACATATTATTTTCTAAAATAGTGAATTATGGTTTATACTTATTATGTTATGCATGAAATTTCATTATCATAATAGTATTGGATTTTTGTATTCTTACACTTTATTGATAATACTTCATCAATATTTCAATTTGCAACAAGAAATCACTCAATCTATTGGATTTCCAGGTAGCAGGGGAATCACATGGATTACTTAAGTCCCTACAAACCTTAGGGTTATTTACACCCGTTTGACAAAATCCAAGTCGATATCTTGCGATTTAATTAATTTGAATATAACATTGTTAATTATAGAGCTTTTGACAAGAGGCCAAAATGAATATGAGTTTGGCTTATGAAGCCAATTTCAATGTTTCAATACCTTGATGGTATTTTGAGAGATTTTGTCATGAGGCAAATAAATATTGATTTTGGTATAAAGTCAAATTCAACCTTTTAACATTTAATAATATTTTAGAAGCTTTTGGTAAGAGACCAAAATGTATGGGATTGGAAGTATAACTTATAAAATTATGAGTAGGAACTCATCAAGATAAACATCATAATATTATATAAAGAAATCAATTTAAAAACTAAGTACTCGCAACTTATTTGTCGAAACGAGTAATATACATGCATAATAATAAGAGCATACATTCATGAAGAAGATACTAAATCAATACATAAAACTGTCATAACACTATATATTTCATTGATATTTTCATTTGTATCGTTAGGCATGGTATTTTTATTTTTTAATGGGTGGCTATTGAGGTCGTATACAAATAAATATATGAATATATGATTCAAAAATAATTTATAAATATTTAATAAAAATATCTGTGACATAATGTTACAGTAATAATCGTAGAGTTACAATAAAGGATATATAAAATAATGGTAATCACAATAACTTATAAATATTTAATAAAGTAGAGATATATAGGCTGTTAGAGTTTAATCAATTGAATTAAAATGTAAATTAATTTATATCAACAAGATATAAATGTAAACAATAGACCATATAAATAACTAATAAAAAAACTTCATTTAAATGAAAATTATTAAGTGGAGCCTTGGTATCATCCAAAAAGAAAACTGGGGCGGCGGATTCTTTTAATCTCTTCTAGCACTCCAAAAAACCCTAACAGTGGATTTCTGTTTTTGTTTTTCTATTGCGCTCAATTTAATGGAGGAAAATCGAAGGAAAAGAAATCTGACCCAGCTTAAGTTCTACCCACTAACCTATCATCATCGACTATGAAACTGAAGATCAAAATAACAAAGGATTTACTAAAGTGTTCATGCTCATGTAAGCGTATAATGAATAATGATGATCAACAAGGATGATATAAAACAGAAGGAAAAGATCGAATACATTATAAATATGCTTACTTGATTTTATACTTAGATTAGGAGCAGTACGACCGACATGATTGAACATCCCTAGCGGTGGCATACAATGGTCCGAGCTTTCGTGCTGATAACGTATTAAAGGGAAAGCTAAATAGAACACAACAGAATGGAGAGAATGAATCGTAATTCTCATTAATCATAAGCCCTTTATATAGGGAGGAATTTACAGCGAAAATGAAACATTAATTATGGTAATATCTAATAGTAGGAAAATATTCTTTCAATCACTTCCTTTTGATGATGGCACATATCCTTCAACACAGTCAGAAGAACCCTTTCTCCGGCAGTTCACACAGTCAGTAGAAAAGAACCTCGTTTCCAAAAAAACCATCTCTACTTTCCTCACTGTTTGGACTTGTGACAATCGAAAAAAAGGAAATTTTTTAAAGGTAAAAACATAGATATTTTTAGTTTTTAGCTTAGTGTTTCTCCATTAATTTTTCGTCCGAGACCCCATCAACCAAGAAAGGTGTTCCGAAATCAAACAAAAACCAAAAATTACTCTTTAAATTAACCAAAAAACCAAAAAAGACCATCGAAATAGACAAAAAAAACTTAAAAGTTCTTTAAAATCAACCAAAAACGCTTTAAAAACACTCAAAATGTTGGATTTAGGCTAAAAATACATCGGAAAACTTTAAGGACATTTAACCTACCTTAAAGGTGACCCACTAAGAAAAAATCATGGATCCGCCACTTGTTAGGGGTAGGTGTTGGGGTGGGATTTTGCTAGGTTTGTGACGGACACTTAATAGGGATAGAGGATGGAAATTGTAGAGACGAGAGATCAAGGTGGTTGGCAACAAAAGATTTTTTTTTCCATGTTTAATTTTGTTTAAGAAATTCAAAACCAAACCACATGGTATTGTTTATTGATCGTTGGCAGCAAAAACTCCATCTCTTTCTCTCTCTCAACTCTTTCTATCTCTCTGAAATACTTCATTTATACACATCATTTTGATTCATGAACACAAAGGTCTGGTTTTTGTTTTTGATTCGAAATAGTTTGATTCAAGTTCAATGTCTGTTCAAGTAAAGAAGAGGGTAGGGGAAGGGAGATGTCGGTGAGGAAGCAAGGGGATAGGTGACCGGTGTTCTCAATGTCATCAACCGAGGAAGGCGGTGATGGGTGGGGTGGGCGTAGATGGTTATTCGCCGTAGGCGGCGTGAATCTTATCATAAATATCCGGAGAAGCGTTGGGGGAAAGGGGTTGGGTTGAAACATCTACAAGTGTCGTGTAACACCCCATTTTTGGGGGATATTTGGTAAGTATATAAAATGAGATGGCTAAAAGGGAGTAAGGGCCTGTTTGTTTTTGGCTTAATGAGCTTAATGGCATGTATGGCTTATTCGGTCAGCCATACATGGGTGTTTGGTAGTGGCTTAATGAAAAAAAGAGTGTCTTAGCGAATAAGTTATTACAAGATCCCTTTATGTGGCCAGCCATCAGAATTCCAATTTTACCCCCCCCCCCCCCCATTAAACCTAAAAAGATGCTTTCTATCAAAACCCTACCCCACTCTCCTTTCATTTTCATTTAGTGCCTCCCACCCAAGAAAACCCCTGCACATCGTCTTCTTTCAGCCGGCGGCATCTTCCATCCGGCGCTTCCACAGGCGTCTTCCACCGAGTTCTTCTCCAGCCTTCTTCTCCTGCTGCGGCTATCCTTCAGGTATATTTCTGATTGTTTTCTTATTTAGTTTTCTTATTTAATTTACTGATTTTGTGTTCTTATTTTGTGTCTGATTTCTATTATGCTTGGGACATGAAATGTGTGTTTTCGTTTTCTGATTTCATTTTCTCATTTCTATTATGCTTTGTTTCTTATTTTGTGTCTGATTTCTGAATGTCTTATGAAAAGTGTTATGAAATGTGTTATAAAATGTGTTTGTGTGTTTTTAAAATGTGTTTTTTTACAGATCTGTTATAAAAAGTGTGATAAATGTGTTATGAGATGTGTTATGAAAAGTGTTATGAAATGTGTTATGAAAAGTGTTATGAAATGTGTTATAAATGTATATAAAAAATGTTATAAATGTGTTATAAAATGTGTAGAACTGTGTTATAAAATGTGTATAAAAAGTGTTATAAATGAATATAAAAAGTGTTATAAATGTGTATAAAAAGTGTTATGAAATGTGTTATAAATGTGTATAAAAATGTTATAAATGTGTTATAAAATGTGTAGAACTGTGTTATAAAATGTGTATAAAAAATGTTATGAAATGTGTATAAATATGTTATAAATGTGTTATAAAATGTGTAGAAGTGTGTTATAAAATGTGTATAAAAAGAGATGATATCATGATTGTTTTGAAGAGTTTGGTGGGTAAGCATGAGGACCCTCAAATCTTAGAGATCCCCGTCATACAACACATGTCTCAAAAAGCTAACTGAACTTGGATGGGACAAAGAAGATCCACTATTTCTCATTGCTTAAAATTATGGAATTAGTATTGAATTCGTATCATTTTGTTTGATAGGTACTTATTATTTTTGTTGCAAATGGACTTGTATCCAAACTATGGTTTCTTGTATTTTAATTATAAGTACTTATTAAATTTTGTTGTGATTATCTTATTGAATTCATATAATTATGTTTGATGAAGTTTTTTTATTTTAAAATTTGTTTAATTGATAATATTTATTGTTAAGAATAAACCATTCAGCACATTTACCAAACAGTTATGTTAATCAGTGTTTAATACACAATGAGGGTAAAATAGTCATTTCCGACGTTCAGCTCGTTTGTTCAGCACGCCAAACAAACAGCAAGATATCAGAATCCAGACATACATCTATATCCACACATGACTTAATGAAAAACCAACCAAACAGCCCCTAAGTTGTGTAAGCTATAGTATAGGGTTTAAAGTGTTCAAGGGTGAAAATGAAGGGATTAAATTAGAGACTTGCATGGTCAAAATATGGATAAACCCACATGCCAATAGAATCGCACCAGGAAGTTGAAGGGGGAAGTAGTTTTTCATTTATAGAGATTATCTATAAATTAGAACAGGGATATCCTTCTCACGTCGCTACGAAATCAAAAACGGCGTTAAGAAGACCAAGAAGAAGAAATGGTGAATCGTAGCGCATGTGTAGAAAATTTTATGGGCAAAATCATTATTTGGTAAGGGTTTTCTTCTTCGTTTTATTCGTCTTAGAACATGGGTTTCCAACCCAATATGTTATAGATCGTTCGGCCTCGATTTAGTGAGCAAATCAATGCCGAGAACTCATCGGTTGGATGAGTTTTGGTAGACCTCTTAATGGTGTATATTATGAGGTCAGGCGTTGAGTGGTTGTTGTGTTGTGCCGTAGGTGCTGGCGATGGGGAGTCCTGAGTAATGGAGCCAGCAATTGGTTGAGGCCTGGACTGTTGCCTTTGATTACCAGAGTTCTTTGGATATGGGCATTTGGAGCAGTCAGACGCATAGTGACGTGGCTGTGTGATCCCACACCAACGACATTTTCTAGTTGGGCAGTTGAGGAGAAGATGGGAAGTAGAGTGACAAAAGGTACATTCACTATTGTTCCCCTTGCCCGCAGATTTCGACTGGTCATGGTTGCCCCATTTACCTTTTGGTTTCCCTGAGCTGGGAGTGTAGAGCACAGTGTCTGATGGTAGTGGAAACCGCTGTTGAAGACGAGTTTCTTCACTTAGCAGTTCAGTGATGGCTTGTTCAAGGGTAGGCAAGGGATGTCGATGTAGAAGCGAGGCTCGAACGGCTTCAAAGCGATCAGTGAGACCCATGAGGATAGTAATCAGATGCAATTGGCTGAAGTAAGCAGTAAACTTCCGAGCAGTTTCATCAAAGACTTGAGGTGCACCCAGGCTCAGATGATCTCTAAGAGCTTGCATCTCAGAGATGTAGGAGTTGACAGACTGATCAGGCAGTTGCCTTTTGTTCTGGAAGGTAGTCCACAACTGATATTGATGAGATAAGCCCGTAGAAGTGTACCTGTTTGCAAGGAAATCCCATAGTCCTTTTGCTGTGGTATAGCCGAGGAATTGCTGATTGATCTCAGTAGTGGTAGAAGCGTTTATGAAGCCGAGGATGCGAGCATTGGCGATATCCCAATCATTCATACGTTTTGCGAAGTCAGTTGCACTTTCTCCTTCCTTTTGAACAGGAGCGGTAGATATACCAGTGACATAGGTGTAAAGTCCATGAGACTTAAGGAGAATGGACATGTGGTGTTGCCACAGGACATAGTTGTTCCCATTGAGAACAACTGAGATGGGATTGGAGTGACAGGAATTGAGAGCCATTTGAAAATGTTTAGTTGCAATTAAGGTGAAGTCGCAAGTGAAGGTTGCGATATGGAGCTGAAGTCGCAATGGTCAGTTGCGATTTGGAGTCGAAGTCGCAATGGTCAGTTGCGATTTGGAGCCGAAGTCGCAATGGTCAGTTGCGATTTGGAGCCGAAGTCGCAATGGTCAGTTGCGATTTGGAGCCGAAGTCGCAATGGTCAGTTGCGATTTGAAGCTGAAGTCGCAATGGTCAGTTGCGATTTGGAGCCGAAGTCGCAATGGTCAGTTGCGATTTGGAGCCGAAGTCGCAATGGTCTGAAGTCGCAATGGTCTGAAGTCGCAATGGTCAGTTGTGATTTGAGTTGAAGTCGCAAGTGAAGGTTGCGACAATGATGAGTGTGTGAGTTGCGACAATTATGAGTGTGTGGGTTGCGACAAATATGATTTTTTGATGTTCTTGAGTCGGATTTTCAAAACAGATCGGTTTAGGCTGAAATTTGGTACGAAGGTTCGTGATGATATTCTGAACAACTTTAAAACTTGGAATTTTGTCAAAAAAACAACAGAAAGTGGATTTTCAAGGCAAAAACGACTGCAGCAAAATAAGGAAAATAAAAATCGAGAATGCAGATCTGAAAGATGGTTGATGATGCTTACCTAGAGCTCTGATACCATATTAGAATATGTGGAACCCCTATATTACTCTTCAAAAGAGCCCTTAAAGAGAGAATGGAGGTTCCAACATATATAGAGGAGAATTTGTCCAAGTCTAGCCGATATGGGACTCTAACACGCCCCCTCCAACTGAGGCTAGATGGGCAAAGATGTCCCAGAGTGCCGAGTCCCGGGCAAAAATGTCCCAGATGGTAGACCTTGGCTCTGATATCATATTAGAATATGTGGAACCCCTATATTACTCTCCAAAAGAGCCCTTAAAGAGAGAATGGAGGTTCCAACATATATAGAGGAGAATTTGTCCAAGTCTAGCCGATGTGGGACTCTAACACGCCCCCTCCAACTGAGGCTAGATGGGCAAAGATGTCCCAGAGTGCCGAGTCCCGGGCAAAGATGTCCCAGATGGTAGACCTTGGCTCTGATACCATATTAGAATATGTGGAACCCCTATAAGAAGGCTCTGATATTCATAAGGCTTAAAAGGCTCTGGGCAAAGATGTCCCAGCTTTTTAAGACAAAGATTAATTTCTTAGGTTTAGAAATTGATCAAGGAACTCACTGTCCTCAAGGTCATATCTTAGAACACATTCATAAGTTCCCAGATAAAATTGAAGACAAGAAGCAGCTACAAAGGTTCTTAGGAATTTTAACATATGCTTCTGATTATATTCCCAAACTTGCAGCTATTCGTACTCCTTTACAGGTCAAGCTCAAGAAGGACATTCCCTGGGAATGGAAAGATTCTGACACCATTTACATCAATAAGGTAAAAAAGAATCTTAAGAGTTTTCCAAAACTCTATCATCCTCAGCCAGAGGACAAGCTTATCATAGAGACAGACGCCTCCGATAAATACCAGGGAGGAGTTCTCAAGGCTATTAATTCAGAAAAAGAAGGCTCTGATATTCACAAGGCTTAAAAGGCTCTGGGCAAAGATGTCCCAGAGTGCAGAGTGCCGAGTCCCGGGCAAAGATGTCCCAGATGGTAGACCTTGGCTCTGATACCATATTAGAATATGTGGAACCCCTATATTACTCTCCAAAAGAGCCCTTAAAGAGAGAATGGAGGTTCCAACATATATAGATGAGAATTTGTCCAAGTCTAGCCGATGTGGGACTCTAACAGTGTAAAAAGGAAATAATTAACTTAAACGTTGTCGGTAAGTAAAGACATCAACATTGTCGTTTTTATGAAAGTCTTGAGTTTAGAATGAGTTTAGGGCTGTCAAACCATGGCCTAAACCCAACATGCAGCGTGCCGAATTGAAGTCGTTGCTGGCGGTGTGAACCTATCGATGATCAATGCGGGTTGTGGGTGGTGTTGCGTCTAGGCAGGGGAGGTAACTCGTAGGCCCCCTCGGTTGAGCGGCTAAGTGAGGCCACGACCTCGCCCTTTATTGGTCGAAACTTTGCCTTATTTGAAACCATAATACATGTGTTAGACCATGCTTATCTAAGACCACGTTAGCCAAAGGATCAAGGATCATGTGGCTAATTCATGCATTTATTATAATTAATACTGTAAATGGGTAATAAGACTTTGAGATTAGGTTTCACGAAATAAAATATCTTATTTGGAAATACAAGTTTATAGGAAAGAATTGATTAAATGGTTTGGGGATCAAGTTTATTAAGGAGTTTAATTTTCATTTATTTAATATCAAGTAAATGATTCGTCGGTCAATCTTTCATTGTTATTTAACGATTTTATAAGGTTGATTTTGATTCTAATTATTTATCGATATAATGAATCGTTGTTTTTATATCTTCAAAATAGTTAAATGTTTGACTTTGAAATTTTAAATCTCTTAAGTTAAGTAACGATGACCCTTGATTTTACAAAAAATATGTTTAGGGTCAAATGATATTTAGTATTTCGAAACTCTTGACAAGTCGAGCTGGAGATTTATACTTATTCTTTGATTTGAGAATTTTATTAACAGGTATATGTATAATACATAGAACATATTTTGAAATGAGATAATATTTATAGTCTCGTGAAAAAAAGATGGAAATGATTTATAGACCGTTAACTTATTTTGAAAGCGAACTTTATAGATTTTAGCATGATTGAGATCCCAGAACTTTCTAAAATACCCTTCGGGTAATGATTGAGATGGAAATGATTTATAGACCGCTAACTTATTTTGAAAACGAGCTTTATAGATTTTAGAATGATTGAGATCCTTGTTTGACCATTAAAAGGGGTATTAAAGCCAACGAGTTTTCTGTGAGATTTTGTTTGGTCTTTAGGCAAGAGTTAAATATTAACCAAGGTTCTAAATGGCGTGCGGCGTGGCGTGGCGGCGAGGCCAAGCCTCAAGCCTTAGGAGCCACGGCGAACCATGGCGTTTGTCAAGGCGTGACTTATGGCGGCAAATCTCTATATCATATATAATATTATATATAAAAACATATGTTTTGTACTATTAATCGATGACTCAATGACAATAAACAAGTTAAATTAGGTTATATATTAAAAACTAACAAATAAGACATTAAAAACGTAAAGAAAAATCAAATATCTCTTTACAAAAGTTCGCACATTAGGCCATGGCGTGCCTCAGGCATAACGTGGTGTAAGACACAAGCCTTGAGCCACGGCGCGCCACGGCGGCTATCGCGACAAACTTTTTAGAACAGTGATATTAACGCGTCGAGTTAGCGAAATCTTATATAAAGTAAAGGTCGAGTCTAGAGGGACATTATGTAACACCCCAAAATCTTCGCCAATTTAAACCTCAAATTATAACAGGTTATGACAATAAATACTTCAACTTATAAAACAGGCAGTGGATTAACCATCAAGAGTATATTCACATTACAAGATCATTCAAATAACCTATCAATCTAATTATGTCACTACAACTAGATTAATCAAGTTATCTATCAATCCATCAAAATCTCTTCTTTGTTAAATTCATCCACCTCTGCTATATCAAAACGCTCGACCCACAACCCTTTTACTTCCCCGAGCTGATACCTGGTAAGAAAACATCAATTGAAACGATTAGGCCAACGCCTAGTGAGAACATTCGTTTCCAAGATAACATTTGTAAAATCAATGTAAACAAGTTATAACAAACCTGATTCCCCTTTTCTTACCATACGTATAACTCTATTCCATTACACACTTTTATCCACTCCCATGACTGACAACAATTCCATCAGCATATCATACCCTAGAGCCACACTACGAATCTTCTCAGATTCTAGATCAATGCTCTCCACCAATAAATCGCGATTACATATGCCCATTTATCAGCATATCATACCCCAGAGCCACACTACGAATCTTCTCAGATTCTAGATCAATGCTCTCCACCAATAAATCGCGATTACACACGCCCATTTATCGGTAAGGAAGCAGAGATTACAAGCACTTATGTCAACCTCACTCTCTTCCTTAGAAATCAGGAATAACGATTAAACGAGTAATACCACACGCCTATTCCATGATTTCCCACACACACTGGAATAGCGATTAAACGAGTAATACCGCACGCCTATTCCATGTGATTACCAAACTTCAGTGCCTATGGATCCATATCACCTAATTGTACTCATATAGGTATTTACTCAATATAAATTCCTCATAGCAACCGTATAAGCGAATTATATTTATACCTCGTAGATTCCTCATATCATTCAGTATGAGCAAATCATATATATATACATCGTACAGATTCCTCATAGCAACTGTATGAGCGAATCACAAATAAATCATTTTCTTTTATATAGCATTACATTCCTGCCTAGTATCGACTAACGCAGTCTATAAACCTAACATACTACTTTTCAAGGGTATGCATGTTCAAGCTATATAATTCCCATCACAATTCCTAAATCGCATATTTCCACGATTTACATAAATGAACATTTTATTACATCCGGAAAGATACATAAAATACAAGGCCTCTAGATACTTAACTTATCAGATCCTTGAGCCATATCAAATTTTGATACCATTTAGATATACTGCTTTCTTTACTCAACTCCCGATATGCTGTACCGGGACTCACCTGTACCGGGACTTGCCTCTACCGGGACTTGCCTCTACCGAGACTTGCCACTACCGGGACTTGCCACTACCGGGACTTGCCACTACCGGGACTTGCCACTACCGGGACTTTCAAGGTTTTGCGTACTGTCCGTTCAACAAGTCCTCAAATCGATTTAAACATGAAATCAGTTAAATCTACTCATTCTAATCAATCCTCAGTCAGTTCATACAAATATACCAAGGTTAATATAACTTAAAAACACTGATTTGTACAAAGAATCGAATGAACTCACCTCTTTGAAGAAAATCCACTTTAGTCTCGATCTGTTGCTCCAATCTGTTTTGAACGATTTTGAAAACCTAATCCAAACACAGATTCGTTTATAACCCAACGTCTATAACAATTTTATCAGAAAACATGATCACTTTCCTTACCAAATTGATGATCAAAGCTTGCTTTCTTCCTTTTTCCGTTTCTCTCTTTCTCTCTGCCGTTCTTTCTTCTGCCGACTCAAACAAAACCAAATGAGATATTATCTCATCTCTTCAGCCCCTTATCCATACATATTATCCATATTGACCAAACACACCTCCAAGTTTCGTTATTTCCGAAAGTAACATCCTACTTTAATCTCTTGTATTATAACCCTATTGAATTGTAAAATTTCCATATAATTCAAGGTTTAACCCAAAATACAAAAGATCCCAATTCTCATTAAAATACTTATTATTGAAAATTCAGGATGTTACAATACTCCCCAACTTGAAAATGATTTCGTCTCCGAAATCACAATCAGATAAACAAAGAAGAGTACCTATCTCATATACTTTCTTCCGACGCTAAAGTCATACTAACAACTCAAATATATAATATCATTATACCTATAATCACCCTCTTAGATTGTAATTTATCAAAAGGTTTTTCTAAAATCGATTCCCGCTCTTTTACATAACAACTTTCCTCATCAATTTATGCTTCAATAACTACGGCAATCCATCATTGCATCCATGACTTATACGTTTCTTTGATACAAATGCTATCAACTTCCCACATCAATATCGCACCACTTAGTCACATTGCAGCCAAACACTAAAGGGTTGCATATCAAAGGTGATAGCTCCATTGAACTCGTAGTATGACTACATTCTTAAGTCCAAAGCTTTCTATCATTGCTTCCCCACGTTAGCGTGGAATACTATCTTTCAAGTATTACTTGTCTCTTTCTCTTAACTTTCCGCATATCGATAGTATTTTCTCATCACGAACCAAAACCAAACAGTTTCACTAATATTTCTATCTTAAAATTTTAACCAAGTTATCTTGAAACTACATTATCGTTCGAAGTTACTACCCATTCTTAGATCTTCAACTAATCTTTTCTCGTACAATTCTTTCACACATAAGGAGCAACTTATATTCCTTAACGATTTTGCCTTCACTATACCACACCAACTTACAAGCCACATGCTCCATCAACTTTATTGACAAATAGTACTTTCCATCCGGAATCCCCGAAAACTTCCATTCGGACACTCCCTCTTTCTGACTTCACATTACATACTAGTTGACATATTTATCTTGGCAATTCATGCCACTACTCGTTCGTACAATCTCCACCCATAACATTAACCACAGACCAGGTCTCTCATAGACTCATATACAAAACATTTATATTCCTGTTTTCTCGTCCAAAAACCGAGTTTATTTCACTAGATATCTCCTCCCCAAATTTAGTTGAACTACCACTCACGATTTTCTAATTAACTTGAACTTATACGTTCATACTAGCTCCTTGTGATTCCAAACCAATACAAAACACGGTACAATCCCTCACAGATCAACATTTTCTATACACTCCCTTGGTTTGTCTCTAGTACTTCATCTTTTATAAATCTTCCACATCATAAGTAAAACACTTATCTAAAAACAACAGTCCTTCACTGTTCTTACCATCCCCACAAGGTGGTCCTTCAACTTTTAAACTTCTGAGTCAAGACTTAACATTTATACATGACCCCAAAAGGATAACCAAAGCATTTACGTCAAGTAAACTTCAATTACAATATCATTCATGCAATTTCAACCCCAAGCCTACGTCGAGCTTATCAAATCGGGTCAATGCTCTTAAGACTCAACCGAGTTCAATACCGAGCCATCTACTCAAAGGATCTAATGATCATTATGCAACACACGTTCCGAGGCATGATAATCCTACGACCCCATCATTGCTACTTTCCCAACGAAGTCAACTTATATAGGCATATATATATATGCGTATATGCAACTCTTTTATACTCCACAATGTATATACTTCGTCAAGGTTTATTAGTTTCAAAGGTATTAAGAACGCGTAATTTATCAAACAGTCTTTACACCTAAGACCGACACTTGTTCAAATAGAAAGCAGTTAAGCATAAAACACATCCGAGACTCCATCTCGAGTCACTAAAACTGACAAACATTTAAAAGACTCATTTGAATATAAATCAAGCCTTTAAGGCCAAAATAAACGTTTGGTTAAACGTGTGTCACTCACACGATTACGTAAACCAAAATACATTGTTACCCAAAATCTTTACCCTTTTTAATCCCTTAATTGGCCATCAGCCCCAAAACAAAGGTTTACCACTCTTAAAACTTTACATGGTCTGATTTACCAAAATCCCCCAACCCACATGTTCACATTTTTAAAACGTAAAACATCATAAATATTGCACATCCACAATAAACATTAAAAGCGTGTTTTTGACTACATATCTTTCGCTTGTGCAACAATAACTCGAAACTTCTTTCATTAGTGATTTATTCGTCAATTACTCAAAATCCTTAACTATGTCGTACACGATAAAATTTGCTTTGCGCATACCCTCTGCATAACAACATACCGGTACCGCTCACGGTTTTTGTTCTTGTCCGCATAGGCATACGCAGGACGTACCCAGACCGCACCCAATGACAGACGAAAGGTCTCATACACCTTACACAACTATCGACTTCAAAGTCAATATTTGACATGTCGACACTTCCTTAACTTTAAGGTCCCTAACTGAACCTAATTCTTCCTCCGGACACAACCGTCCCTCGGCAACTGTATTCCTAGTCAGCGAACAATGGTACAGACTCTCATGCAATGGACACTAAAGTCCACTTTTGACTCTCACACTGTTCATCTCTCATTTGAACACAATTACCAAAACTACAAACTTTCTCCCAAGGTTTATCCAACACCTCTCCACTCTTGGAGTTCTTTCTTAGCTTGTAACGTAATACTCTACGACCTAGCGAGTTCATAGCCTTTATGCATGACAAAATCATTTCGCACATTTTCTCATTTTAAATAACCCTACTGGGAATAACTTGGGCACACATACCCCAAACTACTACACAACGATCTCGAGAATCGTTTGCATATTAAATTTCCGAAAACTCAATCCTTCTCAACCAAAACAGTGTTGTTACGACGGTAATATACTAAATGAAAATCTCTTCGTACGACAACAGTTCGAAAAAGTTTGACCGACACGAAATAAACTAGTTGGTTCTCTCACTTATTTATATGATGTTTAATAGGTCCATACTCCTGTTAGTTATTAAACGTTTTGCTGACCAACGCTTTCTTGCTGCAATTCAACTTTTCATGTAAAGTAAGAAATACTTTGTAAAAACTTCAAAATTTTCGTTGTGCGACGTAAATGGGATTGCCTTTTTCTTTAAATACACTTTCGCACATGCTAATTCAACCTTGACTAAAACTGTTATTTATGCATTTGGTTTGAAATCATGAAAACTCATGTAACACACACTAAAACACCAGGCATAAAACTTTCCTCGCAATTGAAGGCTACTTACTCAAACGAGGTCAATCGTCTTACTTACGTAACTTATCATTGACATTCTACTTCCGACCAGTGGTCGCCCTCTCGGCCTTATAACATTTGCTATACTCGCATTCCACGATCCACATACTCCACCATGTCATACCATTTCCATCTTGATCAATCATCTCATACTCTATCTCCACACATATCAATCCACCTACTAAAGGTTGCCTTGGCGGACTTTCATGAGTCCCGCCAATTCCAGGTTATCCTTCCAACCTCCAATCAAAACTGATATGTCCTTCAAAAAACCTTGGTGGCGTATCCACCATCGTTCTACTATAACACACAGGAATAATCATAAAAATGGTTATACGAGTATAGACATACAAGACGTACTTTACCGATCATTAGTCACTGTAACAATTTAGAAATAAGTATACTCGTGTATTAATATATTCATAATAACAGTAGCTAATTGAGATTGTGAATATATCATATCTGAGAATTCTCATTACCATCGCTACGGTACTAATTTCACGTATTTCCGTCGACTCTAAGACTACCCAGTCTTAGCAATTCTACCCATACCTCACGGATCATAACTTAATTCATCACAGCTTAAGTCTAGGTATCTCAAAATCATACCTAGTTCGCTTAAACTAATGCTCTGATACCATATTGTAACACCCCAAAATCTTCGCCAATTTAAACCTCAAATTATAACAGGTTATGACAATAAATACTTCAACTTATAAAACAGGCAGTGGATTAACCATCAAGAGTATATTCACATTACAAGATCATTCAAATAACCTATCAATCTAATTATGTCACTACAGCCAGATTAATCAAGTTATCTATCAATCCATCAAAATCTCTTCTTTGTTAAATTCATCCACCTCTGCTATATGAAAACGCTCGACCCACAACCCTTTTACTTCCCCGAGCTGATACCTGGTAAGAAAACATCAATTGAAACGATTAGGCCAACGCCTAGTGAGAACATTCGTTTCCAAGATAACATTTGTAAAATCAATGTAAACAAGTTATAACAAACCTGATTCCCCTTTTCTTACCATACGTATAACTCTATTCCATTACACACTTTTATCCACTCCCATGACTATGACTGACAACAATTCCATCAGCATATCATACCCCAGAGCCACACTACGAATCTTCTCAGATTCTAGATCAATGCTCTCCACCAATAAATCGCGATTACATATGCCCATTTATCAGCATATCATACCCCAGAGCCACACTACGAATCTTCTCAGATTCTAGATCAATGCTCTCCACCAATAAATCGCGATTACACACGCCCATTTATCGGTAAGGAAGCAGAGATTACAAGCACTTATGTCAACCTCACTCTCTTCCTTAGAAATCAGGAATAACGATTAAACGAGTACTACCACACGCCTATTCCATGATTTCCCACACACACTGGAATAGCGATTAAACGAGTAATACCACACGCCTATTCCATGTGATTACCAAACTTCAGTGCCTATGGATCCATATCACCTAATTGTACTCATATAGGTATTTACTCAATATAAATTCCTCATAGCATCCGTATAAGCGAATTATATTTATACCTCGTAGATTCCTCATATCATTCAGTATGAGCAAATCATATATATATATACATCGTATAGATTCCTCATAGCAACTGTATGAGCGAATCACAAATAAATCCTTTTCTTTTATATAGCATTACATTCCTGCCTAGTATCGACTAACGCAGTCTATAAACCTAACATACTACTTTTCAAGGGTATGTATGTTCAAGCTATATAATTCCCATCACAATTCCTAAATCGCATATTTCCACGATTTACATAAATGCACATTTTATTACATCCGGAAAGATACATAAAACACAAGGCCTCTAGATACTTAACTTATCAGATCCTTGAGCCATATCAAATTTTGATACCATTTAGATATACTGGTTTCTTTACTCAACTCCCGATATGTTGTACCGGGACTCACCTGTTCTGGGACTTGCCTCTACCGGGACATGCCTCTACCGGGACTTGCCACTACCGGGACTTGCCACTACCGGGACTTGCCACTACCGGGACTTTCAAGGTTTTGCGTACTGTACGTTCAACAAGTCCTCAAATCGATTTAAACATGAAATCAGTTAAATCTACTCATTCTAATCAATCCTCAGTCAGTTCATACAAATATACCAAGGTTAATATAACTTAAAAACACTGATTTGTACAAAGAATCGAATGAACTCACCTCTTTGAAGAAAATCCACTTTAGTCTCGATCTGTTGCTCCAATCTGTTTTGAACGATTTTGAAAACCTAATCCAAACACAGATTCGTTTATAACCCAACGTCTATAACAATTTTATCAGAAAACATGATCACTTTCCTTACCAAATTGATGATCAAAGCTTGTTTTCTTCCTTTTTCCCTTTCTCTCTTTCTCTCTGCCTTTCTTTCTTCTGCCGACTCAAACAAAACCAAATGAGATATTATCTCATCTCTTCAGCCCCTTATCCATACATATTATCCATATTGACCAAACACACCTCCAAGTTTCGTTATTTCCGAAAGTAACATCCTACTTTAATCTCTTGTATTATAACCCTATTGAATTGTAAAATTTCCATATAATTCAAGGTTTAACCCAAAATACAAAAGATCCCAATTCTCATTAAAATACTTATTATTGAAAATTCAGGATGTTACACATTATTAAGTTGAGTAGTCACTTAAGCGATCGACCGAGTAAGGACTCGTTTTAGTTAGAGAAGGGTCTTGTACGAGAGAGTAGTTTTTATGAAAGTACTTAGACAAATCGTTATGATCTGTGTAGGTGCAAGTTTGAAGGGATCAAAGAAGCCTACATACCCAAGTGAGTTCATGTGATTTATAAAACGGAGATGCATGCATAGTATGCAAATATGTTGCAAAAGTTTATTATCAAGTTATTTATATGTTTTTAGTATTTTCAGTTACATGCTTTTTCATATGTGATAGTTTTTTCAATATATGAGATATATGATTATATGTGATATGTGTCGAGTTTCCGACGAACTAGGGCAGATTACTGCCAGAATAGCATACCGGTATGATTTTTGGTCGTGGCTTGGGGAGATAGCCCCTATAAGCGCGACAACGTTTGTGTATGCTAATGGCGTGGAGAGATAGCACCTATACGCTTGGCGGAATAGTTATGTTTGTGATAAAGTATATGTTTAAAGTTGTATGTTTTTACTTGAATATCTTTATAATTCAAAGCATGTTTTTAGATTGTTACTTAGGTGAAGCTTGTAAGAAAAACCGTGAACTCACTAGGCGAAAGCTGACGTTTTTAGTATGCATCTCTCAGGAGGCGCTATAGCGGGTAGTTGGTGAGAAAAGAGAATATTTAGGAAGATCCGAAGCCGCTCCAAGTGTTTAAAGTGTCGAAGTTGTTAAATTATTAAATTGCCTTGTAAGGTCGATGAACCTATGTTAAGACTTCCGCTATTAAGTTTTAGGTTTAAGGTAAGAATCTTTTATGTTTATGGTTAAGTTTGTTAGACGTCCCAACCTCTGGTCGCAAGGGCAAAATCCAGAACACATGGAGTAATGTGCATGCCTATGGCCCAAATGACCCCGATAAGGATATGTCTGGTGTGAAGAACTTTCTAACTTATTGGATCTCTCTAACTATCTCGGGCCAGATGCTAGATCACTTGAACACGCCTCATTGGAAGGCTAAGTCCATGGCAGCATATTAGACCAATACACCAAGGTTAACGACGAAATAGCCAAACACACCAGCGGATCGATCTCATTCATTCATAGAGCATGGTCATTGGCTGGTATGACCTTAAAACTAGTAATCAAGGACGTGCCTGATTTTTTTTAATATGTTATACTAAGTAACTACCAATTGTATTATTGGACCTTTCTAGGCGAAAGGAATATAAGATGCACCTATGACCTTTGTTGAGCTATTTAATTCATACCCATAAGAAGAGATCAAATTTAGAGTCATCCTCTTCGGATAGAGAGTCACGAGGGGAGTCTGTGACTTCGAGGTTTAGTCAGAGTTTTTGGTAAGTTTTTTTTGCATACTTGTTATAATGATTAAGTTTTGTTCCTCATATATATATATATATATATATATATATATATATGTAGTTTCAGCTGTCATTTGTTGAGCAAACGTAAAGAATTGTTTAACTTTAATTTCAAATCTCTATTTAGTTTGGGTTGCCATTTGTTAGGCAAAAGTTAACATAGTTTAAGTTTACATACTTGTATATATGTCTACCTAGTTTGGGTTGTCATTTGTTAGTTTGGGTTGTCATTTGTTAGTTTGGGTTGTCATTTGTTAGGAGAACGTAAGGATTGTTTAAGTTTAATCCTTGTATATATCTCTATCTAGTTTGGTTGCCATTGACAAATGTTAGGATTATTTAAGTTGGAAACGTCCAATTTAGAGTTGTTATGCTATCAAAATTCACTTGTAATGTTTTTTAAACCATAGTCTGAGTATCAGACGAATCTTAGCCATAAGTACATTGAGATCCCCAATGCCTATTTCATCGTTGATATAGATCTATGGTGGCAGGTGGTCGACATGAGCAAGAAAGGTCGCCTATTCGGTGTAACACCCCACACCAAACAAGCATGCCAAAGCTACTTCTTTAATTTAAAACGCCAAAATGGCCCAACATAGTCACACTAACACGATTACAAAACTAGGTTCGCGGAAATAACCCTAACTACAGCTGAGAACATGACTACAAGATAAAAGGGAAAGTCTTCTACTCCTTCTACACGCAAGCTCTAGCTCACGTCTTGCCAAACCCTCTAAACGAGCTCTCGGCTACCTGCTTACCTGAAAAAGTTTTAGTTTTGAAAAGTGAGGGTTAGACCATGAGGTCTAGTGAGATCCCTCTTGCTACCAACACCACGCCACAAATATCAACTAAAAAGAGTTTATAAGCATTTATAAACAGTTACACCTTTGTCAGTTAAAGTACACACGCATATATTAACGGCTCGCACTTAGTCGCGTACACACTTGTGACAACGTGTTAGGGCACACACCCGCCCTTAGTGATCATATGAAACAAATTCATATATCCTGCATGGGACACACTCCCCATATAACCATATTAAATCCTCACATGTCTCGCACATATCCATAAAATAAAGTACATGCTTTGATCATGCATATTTAAAACAACGTAAATCATGCAATTCAATATATCGGTACAAGTAATAAATTCGAGTATCGATAAAGCTTCAGGTTAGAAAGACTCACCTGGCGTCCACAACAATACTGGGAAACCACTTCCGGACTCCCAAGGACTTCCGCATCCCCCTTCGATTCCGGACTAGGCGAGTTCCGGACTCTGGGGTTTTCTTACGAACACTTTAAATTCTGAATACCTCAATCCACTACTCCACACGACTCCAAACTTGGTGTTAAGCCATTATAATCAAGGAGATATCATTTCTAGACTATCTAGCAAGTTATTCCATCCGATTTCTACACTGATTCAATTAGGAAGAACACACAGACTCCATTTCTTTTCTTTCTAGCGATAAACAAAAGTTATCAAACTCCACCACTCCCAAACCTTCAGATTAGACTGCAAAGGAGAAAGAGAAGAAGATTACCTTGAGGATGATAATGATTCCACACACAACTTGAAGAAATCTCCATTGCTTTGACTCCTCGATCATTCTTGCACCCACCAATCACCCCCTTAGCCGCACACAGTGATTTTGAAGAAATTAGGGTTATTAGGGTTTTACCCTTATTTATATCACTCACACTTGAACACTAAACTTTTCCACTCTCAAACTTTACACACCAACTTTTATAAATTAACCAAAACGAACCCGGTTATTACAGCATCCTCCCCTCAAAAGAATTCCGTCCCTGGAATTCCATCTTCGAACAAATGAGGAAAATGGTTCCTCAACTTTCTAACCTTGCGATCTACGATCGCCAACGGTTCCTCCACATAATTCAACTTTTCGTCCACACGAATGTCTTCTAACGGTACGGCCATGCTTTCCTCGGCCAAGTACTTCCTAAGATTCGACACGTGAAATGTCGAATGAACTCCCCGAAGCTCTTCGGGAAACTTCAGCTTATACGCCACCTCACCTATACGCTCGGTGATGGCGAACGACCCGACATACCTGGGTCTTAGTTCCCCTTTCTTTCCAAACACACGTCTTTCCACGGCGAAACTTTAAGCATCACACTATCTCCTACTTGAAATTCAATCAATCTCCTTCTTTTGCTCACATACCCTTGTGGCGGTCTTGAGCCACCCTTAACTTCTCACAAATCTGCTTGACCTATCAGTGGTCAACCGCACGACCTCCGACACCAAAAGCTTTTTCCTCATGATACAACTTTATCTTTGGAAGATTCACAGATAACCGCTCATGCCAACCTCTTTGCTTTTCTAAGGATTCTCTTGCTCCCACGCTGCATAACCCCTCAACAACAGGGCGTATCCCAACAATTTTCACACTTTCGGTTAACTACAACGCTTACCTCAAACAATTCTTGTACCACAACTATAACGCCTCAGGCCAACTGTACACAATACCGTCCACACACTTAGACGCACGGTTTTGAAACGAATTAAGATTTTCACCCACAACTTCACTTCCGTGACAGAACACAATACACCGGTTAACGCCACATGAATCCCTTAGAAGAATAACGAACGTTCAATTCATCAACTTATCACATGGTCAACCTCGGGTATCACCTTAACTCACAGTTATGATCCTCTTCAACAGATAACACACAATTCTACAATCACTTTCCCCAACACAAAATACTTATAAAGTAGATAACGCTTTCTTGCCTGAATTGTATTGACTACAATCCACCAACAATCAATTTACACGTTTTCCCCACATCATCACCCCCACACTATACAGAGCTAAAAGTAGGAAACCCCCACGCTCCAACATCTGAAGCACCCATCAAACCAAACAGAACCAATACTGAAGACGCACATTCAAATTCGTCTTGCATCCAACAGTCGTCCATCCGCATGCGAAATAATTCAAGTTTCACCCATTCAACAGGAAGGAGCAACCATGCTCACACAAAACTATTCCCATTAGCCTAACGCTGAACGACAAAGCTCAATTGGAATATTTCCCTCACTACTACCAAGTCTCACCCAATGGTCCTTCATTCCACGTACTACTTTCAACTTCCTTCTCAAGTGATAAAACATGCTTCCAAAGAACAACTCACTAAAAGGTGCACACTGTAGACCAACCACACAAGCTAGTTTCCCTCGACCCTTGAATCATCATATACACGCCAATCCTCTTTCTTACACTCCCATTAGGAGTTCATGTATCAGACAATGACACTCTGAAAATGTTGCTTCCCATCTTCTGCGTCACTTGCCACACTTTCTACCTCCAGTTTACTCGCTTATTTCAACACACCATCCCCATTTCCTCAGGCTAGTGTGGAACATTTCTCGTCCAATATTGACCACTCCATACACACATTTTCAACGGTTATTATGCCTAACCAACAGTTTCTCCACATCTCACACAAGAAATTCAACTAAGTTATTCCAAAATAACACCCAATGCTCGAAGCCACCACACACTTCTCGTTTCCCCAAACGAGATTAACTCACTCCTTTGAATTTCATTTACATGCAAGGATTAGCTCAACATTCCCAAAGGTTTCATATCTACTACAACACATCATAACTAACTAATCCAACATCTTCACAGATATTACAATGACACAAGGCAACTCACTCACCAACTCGTCGCAACCAAAAAGCACATAATTTCCTTCTTAGCTAGCCACCAACCACCGCCTCATTCTTTTATCCTCGAATAAGCAGTACTACAACACCCACCAAACATCATTTCATCTCAACACATATATTTTGTCACCTTTGCAAAACTTACCAGAAATCTCCGAGCAAGGGTTTCCACTTACGCTCATCTCATAACAACACACTAGTCCACCATGCATAAGTTACCACTAACTTATCCACACAACCACCTCACCGCAACATCACACTAAAGGCAAAATCCTCACAATCATTATTACACACAATAGGCGTTACTTCTCCATGCCAATTACAACAAACATTTGAAATAAAGCTATCCCACGACCTGGTTTGTTCCCAAACCCAGATGAACCACAACTTATGATCATCTACTTCACTCGATCAAGTCTTTATCATCAGCCGACCCTTCGGAATCCACATGAAATACGCTTAAATAAACCAAACGATAAAATGCTCCCTCGCAGACCAACATAAACCACGTGTCCCACCTGAGTTGTGCTAACTACTTCATTCATTAACGACACATCAATCACATAGGAAAATCATCTATCCAACTATCAATTCTCCACTTTCAGGACACTCACAAAAGGCGGTCCAGCCTCTTGACAGATACACACCTTTCCCCAACCGACCTCTTATCTCCGCACATACATCCGACAACATAATCCCACCAGGGTTACCTTTTCCAATTCCAATCTACCGACAACGATCTCAACAACCGTCGTTGAATTCAACATCAACGCCCGACATGAAGATGATGCTTCAACGGTGCCTCCGACAACGAGAATTTCCATCGAAATCTAATTCTTCCCACACATCGTAACTAACTTTGTGCCCCACTGTCCTCATATGTTTGAGCCACAAGACTTACCCGACAAATAGCCTAAATACAAGGCCACCTCAACTCCGGCCCCACGTCGATACCATTTCATCAACATACTACAACGCTGCCTTTCGAGTATCTTGCCTACTTTGAAATCACCCGAGACACACCCCCGCCATCAGCCACGCGTCAAATTACCAAACAAGAGCAAAGACCACCATAATACAAGCATCTCTAAAGTCAAAGACTGAGACTACAGTTATTCGCCGCCCTCCCTAAAATGAAACACCAAGGTCACGAATCGACCATTGACGACTCAGCCACATATTTCCACTCTCGAAACTTTCCACATCCTTAAGCGCGATATCTCTCACTACCTAGCGAGTTCATAACCTTCATGCATGACGACACAATGATTTAAATCGTTTTACACACTTGAAATACATCGCGAAACAAGGTTTGACATGCATGACACGACACCTCCATAAAGAATAGCCACACACACACCGATCTCGAGGATCGCTCATACGCAACCCATGATATCTCCCAACCTTGTCCATCAATCGAAAGTGCATTCACTGAAACTCTTTTCGTGCAAATTTGTAAAATACGCTAAAATCACCCACACTGGGAGAGTCGGTCGACTCTCACACTCGCTGATATGACAACAACGTGTCCACACTGACCCCGCTTATAAAACATGTGATCAAATGTTTTTATGATTTCCATAACAAAGGTTAGCTCACTCGTAAAAGAGGTGAAATAAGTCGCTATTTCTCCATGTTCGAAATTTCTCACACAATGTAAATATAAGTGTCTTTTCCTTCAAACACACGCTTGCACGCGCCAACTCATTTTCAAATCCAGAAACGTACAAGGCGCACACACACACGCACACACACACACATATATTTGACATGAAGGACTCATAACTTATTTGAAAATACAATTCATGACTCACTTTATGTTGAAGGCTATTCGCTCAAGCAAGGTCAACCATTGACATTCACAGCAATTCAACACCGGTGCTCTACTTCGGACCAAACCATCAGGTTTCTCACATTTGCAACGACCTTTGGTACTGGTGCCTCCCCCACATACTCGTATGCCCCAACTTCACCGTTACCGCTTGACTACTGATTTGAAAAAATATACGGCTTCACTTCGACCCCGAATAGGTTAACCAACGATAGCCCCTTTTCATCCTATCCTCGCCTCATATTACCAACCAACACGTCTACCATTTCTCAACCACCCTTGCCACTCTTCCACTGACTAGAGAGTAAGAAAACACATCTCCACTGTTAACTGCCATGATGTCCGGTGATCAAGAGTCGATAAGGGGATAATAATCGATGTTTATATAAGTTATCTCTATGCTAAATATGCTTATATGTTTAACTGCCAACTTAATCCGTGCACACCCCTATAGAAAGGTACCCATGAAAAGATCATGAGTTAATTCACACATTATTTTTGGGTACATGGGTTTGGTAATTTTTTACTTGCTTAGGGACCAACCGTTTAGTTTTAATCGAACTTGATGCTCACTAAGGTATGTCTATGCAATGATTATTTTTGCAAAAAATACCATAAGTCCCTATACATGTTCATCCTGAACACAAAATCAAAACCAACCAAGCCTATCTTGCAAGATCTCTTTGTATGGTCTTAAATAATATTGTGTGATTATACAACAAACAGTGTATGCTGTAATAGTTGGTTGTTAGTTCCGGATAAATATGACATACTAAAAAGCCTAAGCATATAAAACAGTAGAAGCAAACGTCCCGAAGCATACAAACTGAGTCATGTTAGCATTTCTTTTTTCATTCATCAGGCCAACGAACACAACCTGAACATTTCTAAATTAACTACTGAGTGGCATGATCTCTTATTGAGATAAAAGCATAATTCATATGTACTAATTCCGAGTAGTGAAGAAGGGTAACGTAAAACAACTTACATAAAGACAAATATTAGCATATGAAATAATGTGTACATTTGCAAAATGTGTTAAAATAAGTATAAAATTCTAATTATGTAGAATAATAGCAACAATTCTACATGTGCAATTGTCATGCATATTGACATTTATCTTCTATTACTTAAAAAGGATTTTTAGTTATTACTCAGATGACTATTTGTATGTGTTATATACCTTGTCATTAATAGAAGTCAAGTATTTCCATATTTCAGTTACATGATACACCAAGCCTATAACATGGTAAATGCAAATGGCATATCAGATAGCATGCTCAACCAGTCCATGCCATATTTATAGGGTTTTGTAGAATGTTGAAATTTTGGAAGTTTAGGTCAGCAAGAATGTATTGTTGCCCAGGGGCATAAAACTTAATCAATAGGGAATGTCTTAGTTCACTATTCTTTTGATATCAAAAGAAAAAGACAACCCTTACCTTATTTGACGATTCTTTCCCTCAAACTCACGGCTGCCTGGAAACAATGTTGTTGTGTCTTTCGTCCACAGCTGCCATCGGCAAAAACTTGCTACCACTGTCCGTTTCGGCTGTTACCTAAAACAAATCCCCAAAACAACCGGTCTCAACTAATAAGTATTACAAAGGTGACGATATTATCAGAAATGTAATGCTATTATTTTGATATGATTGCCGCAAGGGGCATAATAAGATAGAACTTGATCATGATGGAATCATTTGAATCGATAAACAGAGACGTAAGCCTCATTGTCACAACGTTCAAATAATGCGTGTTTGAGTGTGCGTTTGGTGGGCAAAGAGGAATGAGAAACACCCTGGAGACATAAAGAAATGTATATAAAGGAACTTACAGGGTGACATAAGATCTGGGTCTTAAATGGATTTCTGCGTGGAACTAAAGGTCGAAGTTTCAAAGATTCGAAGCTTCCATGGTTGTCGGTGTAGAATTAGTAACCGGAGTGGAGGAGATTGTAAGGGGAGTTGGAGAACAGATAACATTAACTGATCTTTATTACTCGTTCGGAAATTTTGAAAATTCATTAAATCTATACGATACCAGAAACATTAGTGAGTGTCACCAACCCTAGAACCACAAATACAAACCTAAATCATAAACATAAACAAAAGAAAATTGAAACATCGCTACCTCTCAGTATGCTTTGGAGGGAGTCCCGATTTTGAACCTTCTGCACACATGAAACCAACCTTTTTGCTCATAAAGAAATTGATTATCTTTTACCTGAATACTAATCACAAAGATAAAACGAAAATGCACCTTGCATCTTTGCTATATACAGTACAAAATGTGCACCCATTGCCGGTGGGACTAAATATGCAGCTAGTGTGTTGCTTGTATATCAAATTGATTTCATGACAAGCTTAAAATTAACCTATTAGGAAAAAAAGAAATAGAAACACAAACTCTTGAGGCATTCAATATACCAATCAGGCAATGGGCTAAAAACATGACTTTCAGAAGTGATTAAAGCATGATCATTGATCACTTCTATACACACTTCGAGATGCATCCAGTAGGTGCTCTTGATGCCATCAATCTCCAACAATGGATATCAAAGGGTTGTGAAGAGTTTCCGTTTGATGAAATCAACACAAAAAACTCCATTTTTAAGCAGAACAAAATATGTTC
Organism: Saussurea involucrata; assembly: GCA_033807775.1. Taxonomy (NCBI): domain Eukaryota; kingdom Viridiplantae; phylum Streptophyta; class Magnoliopsida; order Asterales; family Asteraceae; genus Saussurea; species Saussurea involucrata. The sequence continues at coordinate 31,993,362 of CM066323.1, forward strand.
ACAAATGTTGAGAAGTTCAAACAAACAAATGAATGATTCCAAGAACACAGATTGGCAAGAAAAAAACAGAGAAATTCAAAAAGCAATTACCATGAAATTCAAACAAACAATCAAACAACGATTTTGTCAAGATTTGAAACCCTAACCTGAGCAAGTGAGCAACAGTGGAGCCGATAGGGGCTTCACATTGTAATCGTTCGGAGTCTGGAGAAAGGGGGAGAGACGGGAAGACGTGGAAAGGTGTAATCGTGATGAAACAGGTTGCACATTGTAATCGTTCGGAGTCGCTACAAACTGTAACGGGCGTATGTCTGTGTCTCTTCGGTTTCTTTCTTTTGTTTCAAACTCAATGGAAGCTGACTGGACTCTTAAGGGCTTTAGAAAAAAAGGAAGTAAGGGATTCTGAATTCTCATGCCGCCACATCAGCTCTCCATGTTTCTGCTTTATAATATATATAGATTAGTAACTTTCTTTTATAATGAAGATATATAAATATTTAACAAATAATCAGATATTGATATATGTCTAATTAAGGATGTAATAAATTAATGCTATATAAATAATGTTCTTTTTCCTTGTAAACTTTATTTGAATAAAAATACATTTGACATCCATATTAAATGGTAATCTATATTTTATATTGTGATTAATTTGAAAAGGGCTTAACTAGTATACTGAATTATAAAAATAAAAGTAAATATATTATTTGCATTCCAGAAATGATACTTGCACTTTATTTTCTTTGAAATATTTATCCTTGTAGTATGATCAATGTAAACAAATCTATCCAAAAACTTAAAAGATAAATTAATGCGATCATTTAGTAGACATGTATCGTTACAATAAAATCAAGTTTATAGGACGTCGATTTAAAATGTTTAATTACCTAAATAGAGTGTTGTATAGACTTAAGTTTATAGAAACGGATAATAAAACATTTTATTTAAAAGTGTTACAATAAGTTTATATAAGTTCTTTTGGCGTCGTAACAAATTTTTTAGGATTTTTTTTAGAAATAAAGTGTCATATTAAGTATTTTATAAAAGATTTTTGAGAACAGTCATATAAACCTATCTTTTATAGGACACTTGTGTTTATAAGAGACTTCTTCAAATTGGGCCATATAAGATAATTAATACGACATTTTATTTAAAATATATCCTAAAAAACTTGTTACAAAGTTCAAAAACGTTCTGTAATTTTGTTGTAACAATTTTAATTTTGCCACTTTATTTTCTGGTCCTATAATTTAAGTCTTATAAAACATTTTACTAAGACGATTAACACTATAAACATCTTATAACCCCAACTTTCTTGTACTGTATTTTTTAGTTTAAGTTTTATTGATCCTCCTTATATTTTGTAACAACCCAAACTAAAATAAAACATAGCATTCATAATAATATAAACATCCCAAAATTTGTCTCAAAATTTCCATTACAAGAGTCGTCAAAACTAGGTTGGCGAAAACAACATATTCACAACTGAGAATATCAAAAAGTCTATAAATAAAATAAACTCTATCTCTAGAAGCATCCGTACTCTAAGCCTGCTCTTTTCCCTTACCGGAGCTTCCTACAACCTGCTTACCTGAAAAGGTTTAGTTTGGAAAACGCGAGGGTTAGACCATGAGGTCTAGTGAGCTCCCTCAACAGCTTGATAACATGCATATAAAACAGTTTGTAACTTTCAATCATAACATCTTTAATACAAAATTTTCAGATAACTAACTCATGTAAATGACACACTTAGCCGATTTACATCTAACAACAATGTATGCATACATCTCACATAACTTTCATACAATCAAAATCATGCGATAAAACATGGCATTTCTTCTTATTTACTTACTTTCGAAAACACGTTTTAAAACACGTATTTTTAGTTGGAAAAACTCACCTGGTGCTCTTAACAATTCTTCCTGCTTTACTTTTGACCTTCCAATGGAATACCTGAATAAGGGATAAAATATAAGCTGACTAACCAACTTTCCGGACACCACCACTATCCAGACACCACACTGTCCGGATGCCACCTACCGGATACCAAATTATCCGGATGCTACTTACCGGACGACTATGTTTTCCGGACGTCTTTCCTATCCGGACAACTAAGCTTTCCGGACGTCTATCCTATCCGGACAGCCATCTCATCCGGGCACTTATCCTATCCGGACACAATGTCAGGACACCTTGTCCGGACACCTGCCCAGACTTACCGGACGACGGGCTGTGATGCCTTTTTGGGATCGAAATCTGCTGACAAGCTCTTAACCCAACGATTTCGAGCTAAAAACAACATCATAACTTACTTAGTTCATTTCTTACCAAGCCCTTAGCTATTTAAATACAAAGATGATGCCTAATCCTCCTCTTAGAACATCATTTTCAACTTTTTAACCAAAGACTCCCAAATAATCCAAATCCAGTGACAAATCTAAACCAAGGGTTGAGAGAAGAGATTACCTGATATGAATCAATGTAGACTAGGCTCAATCTTCCACTCCTTCTTCCAATTTTGTAGATTGATGATGCTTCCTCCTCAAATTTGCAATCGAAACCAATTCTCTCCTAGGTTTTTGTGCCCAATTTGGGAGTTTTATACCCTCCTCCCATATTTTCAAAACAGCCCCTAAACTTAAAATTTATGCAACTTTCTCCACAAAACTTATTCTGCTAAAATAAAGATCTCGGTTATTACAACACTCCCCCCCCCCCCCCCCCTCAAAAGAATTCAGTCCCCGGAATGCCATTGTCGAAAAGATGAGGATACTTGGACCCCAAGTTGCCTCTTGCCCTTTATGAAACCGCCACAAAACCTTTACTAATCTGATCTCCCGGTTCCTCGATTTTCATACCTTACTATCTACGATTTCTACTGGTTCCTCTACGTAAGTTAACTTCTCATCAACGCTGATATCCTCCAAAGGAACATCCATATCTGTTTTTGCTAAACACTTTTTTAAGTTCGAGACATGAAACGTTGGATGAACTCCCTTTAATTCCTCTAGCAAGTCTAACTTGTATGTCACTGCTCCAACTCGCTCAATAATGACGAAAGGCCCCACATACCTCGGTCTCAACTTCCCTTTCTTCCCGAAACGTACTACTCCCTTCCAAGGCGAGACTTTCAGCATCACTTTGTCACCCACTTGAAATTCGATAGGCTTCCTTCTTTTGTTTGCGTACTTTCTTTGCCGATCTTGCGCGATCCTCATTTTCTCACGAATTAGGTCTATCTTATCCGCCGTTATTTGCACAATTTCTGGACCTGATAACTGTCTTTCTTTCACTTCATTCCAACACAACGGCGTCCGACATTTTCGTCCATACAAGGCTTCGAACGGTGCTGCTTGGATGCTCGCGTGGTAACTATTGTTATACAAGAACTCTATCAAGGGTAGGTGTACTTCCCAAGAACCCTTGAAATCAATTACACAGGCTCGGAGCATATCTTCCAACGTTTGAATAGTCCTCTCGCTCTGACCATCTGTTTGGGGATGATATGTTGTGCTCAACTTCACTCGTGAACCCAACTCTCGCTGAAGACTTCTCCAAAACGCCGACGTAAACCGGCTATCTCGATCGGACACGATAGATCGCGACACCTTGTGCCTTTATACGATCTCATTAATGTACAACCGAGCTAACTTCTCTAATGGATCCGACTCCCTGATTGGTAGAAAATGCGCGAACTTGGTGAGACTATCCACAATCACCCAAATTGCATCGTTATCCTTCGGAGTCCTTGGTAACTTCGTAACGAATCCATAGTGATGTTATCCCACTTCCATACCGGTATCTCCTTAGACTGGAGTTCTCTATACGGTCGTTGATGTTCTGCTTTAACTTTCAAACACGCCACACATCGCTCCACAAAGTGAGCGATGTATTTCTTCATTCCTGGCCACCAATAAAACTATCTTACGTCTCGGTACATCTTATTCGTCCCCGGGTGCATAGAATATCGCGACTTATGCGCTTCTTCCAGAATGCTTACTCTCAAGTTCCCCAACTTGGGAACCCACACCCGGTCCTTCATACACCTTAACCCACCGCTGTTGACACTGAGCAAAGATGTAACCCCAAAGATCCTTTCACCCTTTAGATTCTCTTCTAACAATGCTTCCTCTTGAGACTTCTTGACCTCGTCCAGAAGACTCGAAGTCGCCTCGACCCTGGAGGCCACCACTTTGGTCGATTCTCCTCGCTCTTTCCGACTCAACGCGTCCGCTACTACATTTTCTTTACCCGGGTGGTAAAGGATCTCGCAGTCGTAGTCGTTCAATAATTCCATCCATCTCCTTTGTCTCATGTTCAATTCCTTCTGATCAAAAAGATGCTTCCCAAGAACCCTATCAAGGGTAGGTGTACTTCCCAAGAACCCTTGAAATCAATTACACAGGCTCAGAGCATATCTTCCAACGTTTGAATAGTCCTCTCGCTCTGGCCATCTGTTTGGGGATGATATGTTGTGCTCAACTTCATTCGTGAACCCAACTCTCGCTGAAGACTTCTCCAAAACGCCGACGTAAACCGGCTATCTCGATCGAACACGATAGATCGCGACACCCCGTGCCTTGATACGATCTCATTAATGTACAACCGAGCTAACTTCTCTAATGGATCCGACTCCCTGATTGGTAGAAAATGCGCGAACTTGGTGAGACTATCCACAATCACCCAAATCACATCGTTACCCTTCAGAGTCCTTGGTAACTTCGTAACGAAATCCATAGTGATGTTATCCCACTTCCATACCGGTATCTCCGTAGACTGGAGTTCTCTATACGGTCGTTGATGTTCTACTTTAACTTTCAAACACGTCACACATCGCTCCACAAAGTGAGCGATGTATTTCTTCATTCCTGGCCACCAATAAAACTATCTTACGTCTCGGTACATCTTATTCGTCCCCGGGTGCATAGAATATCGCGACTTATGTGATTCTTCTAGAATGCTTACTCTCAAGTTCCCCAACTTGGGAACCCACACCCGGTCCTTCATACACCTTAACCCACCGCTGTTGACACTGAGCAAAGATGTAACCCAAAGATCCTTTCACCCTTTAGATTCTCTTCTAACAATGCTTCTTCTTGAGACTTCTTGACCTCGTCCAGAAGACTCGAAGTCGCCTCGACCCTGAAGGCCACCACTTTGGTCGATTCTCCTCGTTCTTTTCGACTCAACGCGTCCGCTACTACATTTTCTTTACCCGGGTGGTAAAGGATCTCGCAGTCGTAGTCGTTCAATAATTCCATCCATCTCCTTTGTCTCATGTTCAATTCCTTCTGATCAAAAAGATGCTTAAGACTCTTATGATCGGTGTAGATCTGACACTTCACTCCATACAAGTAGTGTCGCCATATCTTTAAAGCGAACACCACTGCCGCTAGTTCCATGTCGTGAGTAGGGTAGTTCTTCTCGTGATCTTTCAACTGTCGGGATGCGTAGGCAATCACCTTCCCGTTTTGCATTAGAACACACCCTAGCCCAAGCTTAGAAGCATCGATGTAACTCACAAATCCTTCAGATCCATCTGGTAATGACAAAATTGGAGCGCTGCTCAGACTCTCCTTCAACCTCTCGAATGCGGCCTCTTGAGCTTTGGTCCAAATGAACTTAACGTTCTTCCTCGTTAACACGGTCAATGGTGTGGCTATGCGAGAGAAGTCCTGGATGAACTTCCTATAATAACCCGCTAACCCAAGAAAACTTCTCACTTCTGATGGCGACTTTGGCGACTCCCAATCTTTAATAGCTTCGATCTTAGCAGGGTCCACTTTGATGCCATCCGCTGACACCACGTGACCCAGAAATTGAACTTCTCTCAACCAGAACTCGCACTTGGAAAACTTAGCATACAACTTCTCGCGTTTCAGCAATTCCAACGCTGCTCGAAGATGTTCCTCGTGATCTTTACGGGTACGAGAGTAGATCAGAATATCGTCAATGAATACGATCACACACTTGTCTAGCAACGAGCTACACACCCTGTTCATCAAATCCATGAACACTGTTGGGGCATTAGTCAAGCCAAAGGGCATGACTAAGAACTCGTAGTGTCCGTATCTCGTATGAAAGGCTGTCTTGGGCACGTCTTCCTCTCTCACCTTTAGCTGATGGTAACCCGACCTCAAATCTATCTTCGAAAAGTAGCTCGCACCTTGCAACTGGTCGAAGAGGTCATCAATCCTCGGAAGCAGGTACTTGTTCTTCACTGCTACCTTGTTGAGCTCACGGTAATCTATGCACATCCGCATAGATCCGTCCTTCTTCTTCACAAAAAGTACCGACGCTCCCCAAGTTGATGAGCTCGGATGAATGAAACCCTTGTCTAATAGCTCTTGCAGCTGCATCATCATCTCCTTCATTTCTGTCGGTGCCATACGATAGGGCGCACGTGCGATCGGTGCCGCCCCATGCATCAAATCTATTCTGAACTCTACTTGACGATCTGGGGGCAGACTCGTCAAGTCATCCGAAAACACTTCCGGGTACTGGCTGACTATTGGCACATCCCTTACTTCTTTCTTCTCTTTCTTAGCATCTAGCACATAAGCTAAATATCCCAGACATCCCTTCCCCAGACACCGCCTAGCTTTCAACATAGAAATCATACACGACTTCCTATCTCGACGATCCCCATAAATTACTACTTCCTTCTAATCAGGCAAGGCGATACGAATCAATTTCTTATTACATACTATGCTAGCGTCATTCTCCGCTAACCAATACATTCCTAAGACAACATCAAACTCCCCCATTCCCATAGGGTACAAACGCAAAAGAAACGAGTGACCGTCTACGTCTATGCTACACCCCTTGTAGACCTTTTTCACCCAGACTCGACTATCATCTGCCACTTGTACCTCAAACCCAAGTGCAACCTCTTGGGTTTCACTTGCAATTTTCGAATAAAATTAGGCGACACAAACGAACGATTGGCGCCCGAATCAAACAATACTTTAGCAAAAGTTGAGTCAATAGGGAAAGTACCTGTCACCACATCAGACGTATTCACCGCCTCCTCTGTCGACATATGGAAAGCCCTCGCCTTCGCGCGAGTCGGATCCCCCTTTCTATCTCCATCTCTTCCTCCACTATTCCCGCCGTAACCCCCAGCATATCCCCTTCTTAACTGCGGACATTCCGTCCTGACATGATCTGGCGAACCACACTGATAACATGACCTCGAACTGCGGCAGTCTCGAGCCATGTGCCCTGTTTTCCCGCACTTAAAACATCCGTCCTTATCTGCCAAACACTCCCCCTTATGCATTCAGTTACACTTGCCACACGGTCTCTCTCCTGATCTGAACCCCACCCGCAGCTCGGGTTTAGGCGCACTCGTCCTCTTAACATCGCGATTCGGTCCTTCCCATTTCCGTTTATCTCCAACCCTCTCCGTCATCTGCCTATTCTTCTCTTTTTCTGTGAGCTCCGCAGTATCTACCGCGGCCTGAAAAGTAACTGGACCTTTCACCTGCACCAATTCCCTCACGCTGCTCTTAAATCCCCATATGTATCTCTCTATGCGCATCTCCTCAGTAGGCACATACAGTTCAGCAAACCGAGCTTTCTCAATAAACTTAGATATGTACTCTGGGACTGACATCGTCCCTTGCTCTAATCCCAGAAATTCTTCCTCAAGCTTCTTAACTGCCGCTACTGGGCAAAACTATGCCTTAAACCTCTTAGTGAATAACTCCCATGAAGTTGTCTTCGCAATCTCAGAACCCTAACCACCCGTCTCGACATCCCACCAGAAAATGGCATATGCCTTTAGCATAGACATGGCAAACAACACCTTGTCTTCCTCGGCACACTTGCTCGTGTCGAAAGCTAACTCCATCTCACGTATCCACCTCAGAGCTAATACTGGATTGCGCTCTCCGCTGAAAGTTGGAGGCTTACACGATGCAAACGTCTTAAAGGTACACCCCTTCACTGGCTTCGATTCATTAGCCACAAACGGAGTTGACATAGAGTGATCTCCCACCACGGTCGAAGGTAAACTAGATGCCTCAATCTTGGTCTCGTTCTCGCTTTTAGTTCGCCCTTCTGATGTACTCTTGATCTGATTTTCCAACAATGCTTGTAGAGTATCTTGCAGTTTACCCATCTCAGCCGTAAACTTCTCCTCAGTCACGAAAGCTTGATTCTGGTTTCTCCTCGGGCCGTCTGACTGACTTCTTCCGCCTACAGAAGCGGTACTTTCTTGGTGCAAAGGTTCACGCACTTCAGGCCCTCCCGCGCTCTTAGCTCGACGGGTGGTTGGCATCCTTTTCTTTCCTTGGGCTGCCACACCAGTCCCAACTGCCTGAGAGGCAGCTCGCAACGGTGGTCTACCTCGTCCTGTTTCTAGGCCTCCGCCCCTTCCGCGGGTGGCCGCTTGTCTCGGAGAATTCACCGGTTCCTCCTCAAAGATCTCCTCCACTCGAATCTCTCCCACAACTGGAGTTGTACCCACCACGGGCACAGATCTACTCCTCAATTTTCTTTCATACATTCTTGATTACTGAAATTACGACAAAATAAATTACTTAAGACTACTGCTCAAGAATAATAAGGTATTTTAAGCACATACATGTACCTGTAAATTCGCGATTACACTGGCCAGGTGTAATCCCAAATCTACCTTACATGATTGTCCTCTCCATCCTATTAGTCTTATCATAGTAATAGTGTCCTCCTGGCGCATTCCTGATTCTCAGTTGTCATTTCTACTTCCACAGTTTAAGTCTAGGCCCGTCCGGTCACCTAAATCCCTTAAACTATGGCTCTGATACCAATTGTAACAACCCAAACTAAAAAAAGCATAGCATTCATAATAATATAAACATCCCAAAATCTGTCTCAAAATTTCCATTACAAGAGTCGTTAAAACTAAGTTGGCGGAAACAACCTATTCACAACTGAGAATATCAAAAAGTCTATAAATAAAATAAACTCTATCTCTAGAAGCATCCGTACTCTAAGCCTGCTCTTTTCCCTTACCGGAGCTTCCTACAACCTGCTTACCTGAAAAGATTTAGTTTGGAAAACGCGAGGGTTAGACCATGAGGTCTAGTGAGCTCCCTCAACAGTTTGATAACATGCATATAAAACCGTTTGTAACTTTCAATCATAACATCTTTAATACAAAACTTTCATATAACTCACTCATGTAAATGGCACACTGAAGTCACTCGGAAGTGACAACGTGTCAGTCTCACACTGCCTTACTAATCACTCCTCCCATGGCATAAACGAGACACACCCCCCGGTATGAGCACTGGCGGGCCATACCCCCCGACTTAGCCGATTTACATCTAACAACAATGTATGCATACATCTCACATAACTTTCATACAATCAAAATCATGCGATAAAACATGACATTTCTTCTTATTTACTTACTTCCGAAAACACGTTTTAAAACACGTATTTTTAGTTAGAAAAACTCACCTGGTGCTCTTAACAATTCTTCCCGCTTTACTTTTGACCTTCCAATGGAATACCTGAATAAGGGATAAAATATAAGCTGACTAACCAACTTTCCGGACACCACCACTATCCGGATGCCACCTAAAGATCTCGGTTATTACATATTTTGTTACATAATATAGTATAATGTAAAAAAATGAGACCTAAATAGAAATGTAAAATGAAAGTAATTACATAATATAATAAAAGGTATTATAAATCAATTCAATGTTTGATGTCTTTTTTAATACTAGGTGTGTAACTGTACAATTTAGTTGAATGTGAAATCTTATTGTAAAAAACTTTTATTTTGTCGTATTGGTAGAGCTTGATATCTATCCATTATAAGATAGTTGAATGTAGATAAAAATATATAAATGTATATGAATGATTTGTTCTATCATAACACTTATTTTCATTAAAACCCAACCCAATCCAATCCTACATATATATATACTAGTGTCTAATACCGAGCGTTGCGCGGAGTGATTAAAATTCATGTTAAAAAGGTTTGTAAAAATAGAATTCATTTACTATTTCTATATTGATGATGATGTATTATAAAATTATGGTGCCAAGAACCCATTAAATACAAGATTTAGTAAACTCTAACTTGTTCATTTTTAAGACTTACATATGTATATAACAATGTATCATTCACGAGGTATTTAGGACACAACATGAATAAAAAAACCACTTAACACCATCCATCTACAGTTTTCTTTCCAATCAGTCACCAAATAACACCCATCAAGAATCCCAACTTTCAATCTCTTCAAAACTTAATTAGGGAAAACTCTAATGGATAACTTCAACACAAAATCAAAATTCATATGCAAAAACATTTGAATCGGTTACCACTACAAAAATAACTACTTTTGCCAGAGGAAAATGTCGTCGGCAAAAGTCTCGAAAGTCGCCGGCAAAAGCTCAAAATCTTTTGCCGTCGGACTTTTCCGTCTGCAAAAGTTTCCGTGAAAAGCTGACCGCTATAAGGGTTTTTGCCGGCGAATAACATGTGCCGCCGGTAAAGATACATTTGCAGGCGAAAGAAAGTCGTCGGTAAAAACTGAAGTCGTCGGTAAAAACATCTATCAAGTAATTGTATAAAGTTTTTTTCCCGACGACTAAATATTCTTGACTTTTTGGTCAAACATTTATCGGCCAAAAAATCCGTCGGCAAAAGTTATTTTTTATTTTTACGCATAACCTTTTACCGGCAAACAAACTCGTGGGCAAAAGTTAGGTTTGACTCTTGTGGTCAAGTTTTTCTCGACAGAAAAAATCGCCGGCAAAAGTTAGGTTTGGCTCTTTAGTCAACCTTTTTACCGAGGGAAAAAACCCGACGGCAAAAGTTGTTAATCATATAATGAAACATTTGTCGATGCATTTAGACGTAATTTTATCAACAAAAATAACAAATATAAAAACAATTTAAAACATAAATTAGCTAATTAATAAGAAAAAAAAACATTACATAAATATCTTTAAAACATAACCCGAACAAGTGAAATATTTTTTTGACATAAAAACAAGAAATATAGATAAAATGTACTAAGCTAGTCAAGAGATTCTGCTTCATCGTCTTCCTCATGGACTGACCCAAATGGTTTAGTAGTAGATGCATCGCAGTGGAGGCGGAGGTTGGATCATAGACAACAAATGCTCTGACACACTTAATCCGGGTACAAGACCTTGGATTTGTTGAAACAACTTCTTCGTCTCATTCATGTCTCTTGTTTGTTGTATCAAAAGATCACCTTGGATACCATGAACTTAATGGAAAGACAAAACCTGGAAATTTTTTATTTAGAACTTAGAAGCAATTCATATATAGAAGTTTTAAATCAACCGGTCTAGATCCATGATAAAAAAATCTCACCCAACACAATAAGATAGTCACTTTGGCCATGCATATAACACCAACAAAGAAAATCAGGTTTGAACACCTTCATACAATTCAACATAGTAGTCATGAGGTATTGCATTTACATGACTAGTCATCAATGAAGATCCAAATTTGATGCCATGATAAAATCAGTTCAAGAGATCATAGTAGTGTTTGAAAAAGAAAGTCACATAAAATGATCATTTTCTAGTACCTAACAGCCGACTTGCCACATTTAATGATAACGATCAAGCAAATATTGGTGGAAATGTTCAAATAAACCCTCATGTATTAACAAACAAGCAAATGGAATTACATCATCTTGATTTAAATTTCCAAAAAAACACACATTCTAATAATAGTAAACAATAATAAAAAAAACTACAGTAGTAAAACACTCCCCTAGGTATGAATCCTTTTCCCATAATTTGCATTAAATAATGGATGTAAGCAGACCTAGCCAGTTCATTTGTAGAAGTTCTGCAATATAGAGATAAAAAGGTACACACCATTATGATTTAAACAACAATTGAAAGCTAAAGAAAGATCACACAAATAAGATCATACAACACATTAATGACATATCTCGTTCTTGTTCAATCCTGGTAATTCATGTGGATGGGCTAACTAAAAATAAGAAAGTAAAAATGGTACCTTTTAGGAGTGAACCAAGAAGGAGCAGGTTCAGAGAAAGAAGTACGAGTTTTATACATGTCTGATTCATTGGGTGGTTGAAGGCTGGTTAGAGCCACTTCGACTTGAATTGTATTGTAAAAGAACACCAAGTTTATGGATGGTCAAGAACCCCAGAGCTTTGTAGACAGAGTAGGATGTAAAAACTTACAGAACAAGTTGCTGTTGCACTTCTTTCTCATATATCAATCAAGATGGAAGGAGGAAGGAGACATTCTTTCTCATATATCAATCCAGATGGAAGAAGGAAGGAAACAAAAGTATTGTGTTTTAGTTTACTTTTTGGATGAACCAAAACCTCCAAATCCCATCATGGCTGCAACAGGGTCCACCTCTATTTCCTCCTCTACTACCTTCTCTTTCTGTTCTTTCTGTTCACCACCAACAACAAGTGGTGTCCATCATCATATCAATAATAATAATATAATGAAACAATGAAAATCAAAAACCATCCATTAAAAGAAAACAAGTCACACTCACCTTCTTTTCTTTTTTTCTTTCTCGGAGTTGACGCTTCCTTTCCTCTTCTTCTTGCTGTTGTTTCAAGATTCGCTCATCAAGGTCTAATAAGAAAAACATAAAGAATAAACAGGGTTACAAATCTACATCACCAAGGGAATTTGATTGGCTTCAATTACTCTAAATGAACTGTAATTGGCCTTGATTTATTATATATGACGAAGTGACTATTAATGATCCTCATTCGGCATCCATGGACTTGGTGAATAGATCTTAATTACTTGTATTGGGCCTTGATGGGTCATATTTGACTCAATAGTTGTTAATGAACTATATTGCCTATTATTGGGCTTTAGTGCTCTTAGGGTGCGTTTGGTATGCATACATGATAGGACATGACAAGATGGAACAGGACAGGACAGAACAGGATAGGACAAGACAGAACAGTTGTTCCACGTTTGGTATGACTGAACTGGACATAACAGAACAGATAACATTAACCAATTTACCCTTACTAAATTTAAAGAATGAATAAAATATGAAATAGAAGGTTTATTTGATGTTTTAGAAGAGAGTTGGATTTTATTTTAAAGTTATATTGGTAAAACATAAGTCTGTTCCACCTTGTTCCATGGGGTGGGGGTGGAACAGGCCTGTTCCAGTTTGTTCCACCTTGTTCCAGTCTGTTCCACATAAAAGTCTTGCCAAACGTGGGACAGTGGACCCTGTTATGTTATGTTCTGTCCTGTCCAGTGTACCAAACGCACCCTTAATGAAACATATTAGGCCTTGATGGCTTACAGAGACTTTTGACGAACTGTATTGGGTCTTCATGGATTATATTGGACTAAGTGAGAAGTGACTACTAATGAATTGTATTGGTCTTCATAATCTCGAGTGACTCTTAATAAGTTAACAGACCTTGATGAGCTATAGTAGTATTTCAAACTCGGCTTCGTTGGTTGTCATGTGTATTAATGCCTCGTATTGTGTTGTAATTGGTCGTATTGAGCAATAACAACTCGTAGTGGGTTAGATTATTTCTAATTTTTGTTTAGATATGTTTTATCATTGAATGAAGTTCACTGGAAAAAAATTCCTTAAAAATCATAATAATTTTAATATTGTTGCCGAAGAGTTTGGAAAGTCCATCGGTAAAAATACAAATAAAAATATTAATGAAATTAAAATACAATTGCCGATGGATTTGGGAAGTCCGATGACAAAAATGTAAGAAAATAATTTTTTTATTAATAATGTAAAAATATTTTTGCCGGCGAGTTTGGGAAGTCCGTTGGCAAAAGTTTTAGTGAAAACTATTTATTAATTATTATAAAATACGTTTGCTGGCGAGTTAGTGAAATTCGTTGGTAAAAATATCAACACAAATTTTCAACATGCTTTTGCCGACGACTTTGGGAAGTCCGTCGGCAAAAGTTTTAGTGAAATTTATTTATTAATTATAAAAAAATACTTTTGCCGGCTACTTAGTAAACTTCGTTGGTAAAAATATCACTTAAATTTTTAAAGATACCTTTACCGGCGATTTGAGAAATCCGTCGGTAAAAAGTATCTTTTACCGGCGACTTATACGAAATGCGTCGGTAAAAGTACATTTTTGCCGGTGGCATTATCCTCCGGCAAAAAGTTAAACTTTTACCGGAGGATTTCGTCTAAGTCGCCGGTAAAAGTGCAGTTTCTTGTAGTGTACTCACAAATTAGAAGAATAAAACGAAATGCATTTTATAAGTTTAAATTACCACAATCTTCTCTATTGCTTGCATTTCCCCTCACTTGAACTTGAATTTCTTTGCTATTTTTTGTGGGTTTTGACAACATTGATGTTGATGTTTCGAGATTTTGTTGATGTGTTTTGTTGTTGCAAGTTGCAGCCCATTCAACCATAGTTTTGACTTCATTTTACTGTTGCTTTTCATATAAAAACCTGTCATCAAGTAAATAACATGCACAAAAAAATTATTTTCCGAACCCTCCTAATGGTGTCTTACGGTCTTACTCTTACCAAGTATTTTCGAATAACCGTTTATCCTGAATCTCCACTTCGATTCGAATGGGTATTCAACTTTGGTGATATTCAACTTGTTAAATTTTATTATTGGAGTTTCTCTGTTCAATTATGTTACATTGTAACATAATTTATATGTTACAAATGAGAGCAATAAGATGTTAAGCCCCTAAATGAGATATATACTTCCATTCCATCTTTGAATCACTAAAATCACAAATCTTCTATATCTATATAAATATATAAAGCAGAATCTTAAGAGGATGATGTCGCAAGCTGGTGAGCCAAGAACAACTCCGAGAAATTTTCTCAGTTTTTACTTTTTTTAAATCTTTAAGATGCAGAGATCCTGCCTTCCCTTTTATCCAGATTTTTGATTTTTTTTCTTTGAAGTTCTACAAAGGCATTTAACTCCAAAACCCTTCCTCTTCCTTTTGTATCCGTTTTTTCATGCGTTCTCCTTCTCCATTTCGATCTCCATGTGCGAGTTGTGAACTACTGGTACGCTCTCGTATCTTGTATTCCATCTTTTACCTAGGTTATATTTTTACTTCATTCAAGGTTCTCATCTTTTTCTCAATATTTTACTTCCTTTTAATGTTTGAAATATAAAATACTCATGCCTTTGATCAATAGAGAGTATTTACAATATAAATTACCATGTATGGTTTAATGTAGGCTATTTCTTTATAAACCTCGAAAAAATGGCTACTTCTTCAATCTTTTTGCCATTAAAGTTTATTTTAGTGAATTCCTCCAATTATTTAACCTAGAAAAATTATTCAGCTTAAGTGTACTCCCTTCCATCATCAGATCTCATCAACTGCTTCACTTGGATTTTTTTACCAATTTCTTGAACTTCCATAATACATAGCAACTTCAGAGTTGAATTACAAGAAAATTTTCCAACACATATTCATGTGAAATCATCAATGAAAAGATTGTATTACTGATAATAAATAGATGATCATGCTCATTGTAAATGATTTTAAATTACATAAAACATTAATATCAGCATATAAATGCACAGAGATATGGAGAATAAACATAAGTGCACTCTCTACTGTTTTGATGTCAAGTATAAATGTACAAACATGTTGGTTTACAATTTTATTCTCTTCTATCACACTACAAGAAATAGGGTTTTTAGAGAAGGATTTGAAAGCGTATCTAAAGGTACTTTTTAGAGAAGGAACTACACGACAAAAGTGAGAAGTGTAACTGAATGTAAGACGATTTTCAAAGAAGGATTTGAAACCAAATTATTCGCTGCAGAAACCGTCTCTAAAGCTTTTAGAGACGCTTTTTAAGAAAACCTTCTCTGAAAATGAAGTCAACAGCTTTAGCGACGCTTTTCAAAGCGTCTCTAAAAATAAATTATTTTTATTTTTATTTCTAAATTAATAAATAATTTTCAGTTACACTTTTATAAAAAATTTAAGCGCATCGAAGGGTTTTTGTTTTTAAAATAAATCAAAATTATATAATAACTTATTATTAGAATTATGCTATTCCACATCTCTTTGATTTCGCTATGATTCTCGCTGCTGGTCTCCAATATCGACTTCGAATTCGATTTGTCTTCAACCTTCGAGTTAGGGCTTGAACAAAATTATAGATTCATCTACAATCTTCGAATTCGATTCTCGGCTGCTGGTCTCCACACCCTAACACTCTTAAATCGCTCAATTCAAACGGAGATTGGTTCTTACTTGCTCTCTGTTTAGGTCGTCTGATCGGATCTAGGGTTCTGATATCAATAACCGCTTTCTCGATCAAACCGCTTAGTTTTATCTCTAACAATGGTGAGGTTACTTGATTCACATTTCTCTTCTTTTTAATTTGGATCCGTTTGCTGTATTCCCATTTTGATTGATCCAAGTTTTGTATATACAAAGTTATTGTTTTGATTTATTAGTTATCCAAAAAGAGCATATTGTATAGGTGCATCTAGATGCTACTACATAAGCATTTCAATTACTGGTAATTGATTTGAATTTGTTGTTATTTGAGTATTTTATAAATTTTATGTTTTGTATAAACAGGACTTGGTATCAATTTGTCAATTTGTGGAGACACAGAGCAATTATACAACAATTTTCAACTTTTCATCACCCAAGAAATCACATACGTGTAATGTACCATGTTGATTTCATCTTAATTCTAGTTGAAACATGAGATTAAAAATATTCATATTTCTTGCCATCTAGGTTGATATATTTAACGATGCACACCAAGTGTTTGATGAAACTCTCACCTCTTAAAGTTGCATTTGCTGATGCTTGGCTTTAATTTCTCATTATAACCCAATTTTGTACTCCTACTTGAGTGATTGAGTCTCGTGATTTAATTTCTCACTTGGCAGTGAAATTGATGTATACAGGCTGGGTTATATAGCTTGTCAGGTACGATTGAATGCAAATCGCCACCTTGTTGATGCTTTAGATATGTTTTGCTTGATAAATTTTGTTTGAAGGTGGGAAAAAGAATTGGTTGAGCCTGAAGCTGATCCGGAAAGGGACCAAAGGACTGTTTTTGCTTACCAGGTATATGGATTATATCTAATGTTTATGTTGCCAAATGAATTTTATCTTTTTGCTCTTATGCCTTCTCATTTTCCGTAGGTCTTTTGTTAGTACACAATGTATCCAAGATTTAGGGATAATTGGATTTAGTCTAATTGTAATTAGTCAACAAAGGTCAAAGTCAAAATAGCTAGGTTTGGTCAAAGGTATTTAAACCCAATTATTAGGGTTTGTGGTGGGAGGTCATTTTGAGTATAGCCACCAAGAGTGTGTGTGTGTGGCCTCCAAGAGAAAGTGTATCCCATTCTCATCTTCTACATTTCTCAATCATATACAATGAGCTTAATGGTTTAATCTTATTACTTGTTCATTCTCAATTGGTATCAGAGCCTAACAGAGCTGAATTTGTGCATCATTCAGTAATTTTTATCAATTTTTGAGAAATTGTTGATTTTTGAGTTTTTGCAAAAAGTTGAGTGTTCTTCATTTTTTTCCCATTTTTTGGTTGATTTTGATCATTTGAGTTCTTCAAATGGATTAGAATTGATCAAGGAGTGTTAGTAGATATTAACTGAGTGATTTCCTTCCGCAAAATCATTAGATTTTGACTCAGATTGAGCAAAATATATATTTTCGGACTTTTGTTTTGCTGCACACGTTTTTGCTTCGAAAAACCATTTTCTGTTGGTTTTTGGACAAAACTCGAAGAATTAAAGTTGTCCAGAATATCCTCGCACACCTACCTACCAAATTTCAGCTAAATCCGATAAGATATGAAAATTTGACTCAAGAACACTTGAATGTTCATACTTATCTCAACCTTCATTGTTCATCTTTGTCTCAACCAAGGATTGAGACTTCCTTTGGGTTGAGACTTCCTTTGGGTTGAGACAAGTTAGTGGGTTGAGACAACAGTGCATTGAGACAAAAGACTATGTAACAATTAATTCCTATTCAGATCAGAAGGATAAGTTTATCGATTTAAAGTCCAGTTTTCCGCATTAATTTTTTCGAAATTAATTTTTGGGAGACAAATTTACAATTTGTTTTTCAAATTTTATTTTTGAAAATTTTTCTGACTTTATTCGTTTTTCTCTGATCGTTCAAGCGCACAAATTCTACTTCTCACGAAGTATCTGTTAACGATCCGACATTTTAAATTTACATGTAACAATGTCTCTAAATGAAGAAGATGAGGTAGATCTCTGCACTATTAATCATTTTGGTAATCAGTTTAAAGTTTTTCAATTAAAACTTGATGAACAAAGTGAGAAACTCATTAAGGCACATAAAACAATTGAACTTCAAAGACAAACAATCATTGACCATAAAAAGTAAAATGATGATTTGAAAATTGAACGGGTTGAAATCGAAAAACCACGCACTTATTTCCGAAGAAAAATGGATGAAATGGGAGAAATGTAAGAATTGCTGAAAATAGGAAGAATGAACTTGAACAAATGTTGCGTTCTTACAAAGATATTAATAACGAATTGTCTGAAAAGGCAAGTGATCTAGAAGCGAAACTGTATAAACTTGGTCAATCTGAACAAACCATTTTTCTAAACACGCCAAAGAATTTCAGATATTACAATTCGAAATGGGGTTTGGGATGTGACAATCCTCATTATTTGGAGAATGCTTTGAAAAAGGCACCTTGTTTATACAAGTTTCGATGGCTTAAGTTTCTAAAAGATCCTAAATTCAAGATTAAATGGCTTAATGAGGAGGAACAAGGAGTTGAGGAAGAAGTTAAAAAAAGACAACTGTAACCATACAACTTCCTTATATTTATGATCAGGCAAATAGGAAGGCAATGCAAGATAAGAAAACCTTGCCTAATGACTATTTTGAAAGCTATGTTGTTCAGCCACCAAAGGGAACTGTATCAAAACCCGTTTCTGAAGGAAAAATATATTATCCTCCTTTGGTACTCGAACAGAAGCTTGTCGATCTTGAGTTGAGTATTAAAAGCAAAATTGAAGAAGTCAGAAATGACGATCAACTCGCTTTTGATATTGAAAAAGGAAGTCATGCTTACAGTTCTTTTAAACAGTGAGAGAGAGAAATCTGAAAAGAAGTTTTCTGATTTTTCCAAGAAATCAGTTGAAGAAAAGAAATCTCTCGAACTTAGATGCTTAAAACTTTCACAACAAGTTTCTGATTTTGAAAAGGTTTTATTTTTAGAAAAAGAAAAGCTTGAGAAAAAGATGTCTGAGTTTGACATTGAAAGAAAAGTCTTTGAATCAAAAAGTGTTGAGCTTTCACTGAAAATATCTAATTTGGAGAATGAATTATACATCGAAATAAAAGAATCTGAAAAGAAGAAAATTAAAGATTTTCAAGCAAAAAGTGTGAAAGATGTCTATTCAGATGAAAGAAAGATGTTTCAGGCTGAAATCTCAAAACTCACAGGGAGATTATCTGCTTTAGCAACGGAAGCTATGAAAGAGCAGAAGATCAAATCTGATCTACAGAAGAAATTTGATTACTGTGCTGCTGCAAGTTCAGATACTCCTATCTTTAAGCCTGTCAAGATGGTTTGGAGAGCAAAAGGCTCAACTCCTGAAAAAGATGCCCCAAAGTCATCTGTTCCTCCACCCACCGTGAACAAGAAGAACAGCGTTCAAAAAGGTAAGTCTTTTGTTAAACCTACTCTTGTTTATTCTGCAAATCATTTGATTAGGTTAGCACAAAAGCAAATATGTTGTTCTTATTGTGGAACTAATGATTTTGTTAAGAAAGAAGATGTTCAGTACTGGTATGGTACTTACAATATTCCTTCAAATCGAACTGCACATAACAAGCCAGGACCCAATTGGCAATGGGTACCAAAATCTACTTAATCTGTTTTGCAGGTTTATCATGTGTGGTGCTGATTGTCAGAACTATACAAACACATGACTGGGAAACAGAAGAGAATTGTGCAGATTTGAAGAAGAATACATGTGCTGAAACCATCTGCATAATTTCAGGGGGAGAGATTCTAAACTTTTGATTGTTTGTGCTTATTGATATATCTTTCTACATGTTTAATGGTTTCTAAACAATTCAGTTTAGAACCCGAATTTCAACGAGTTGATGGTTTCTAAACAATTCAGTTTAGAACCCGAATTTCAACGAGTTGATGGTTTCTGAATACTTCAGTTCAGAACCCGCTTTTCAAAGAGATTATGGCTTCTGAATAATTCAGTTCAGAACCCGTACTTCAAAGAATAATTGACTTCTGATCATATCAGATCAGGACTCGTTCTTAATCTTAAAAAAAACTTTGACTGTTACATGTGCTGATTTTGTCAAATTAAGATCTTTGCAGATTTTGAGGGGGAGCTTATCTGATTCTAAATCAGTCGATCATAATTTGAGGGGGAGATAATACTGATGACTGTAAGTATCTTCTGAACTCCATCTGAGATTGTTTGAAAGAAGAACAACTTTCAAGCATGAAAACGTGTTCTTAAATGTTCAAACCACTTCTCTAATTCAAACAGATTTTATAATTTTAGAAGTGTGTTTTAAATGTTTTCATGTATATCTCGGGTTGTTATATCATTGTTTCTGACCGTGTGTTTCCAAAGATTAATACTTGCGTATTATCTTGTCTATATATTTTCAAGTATTCATACACACCGGTTCGACTTCTTATTGACTTTGTTATTATCACGTCTCAAAACGAAACAACTTTATCGATGGTAATACTCCCGTTTGAATTTCCAATTTTGTTGAGCATCATACATTCATTTCAGCGTTCGAATTTAAAACGTTTCATTCATAGTTTGTTTATATTTGTTCATATAAACAACATTCAATTCTTTGATACCCTAACCATACATGATTATCTTTCATATTTGATCTGATTGATACATTGTCAGATTCACAAACAATCCTTTCAAATTCATTTCATTCATTCAATATTCTTGTTGTGTGAAATCTTCAATGTTCAAATGCTCAAATATTTCATGATATAATTGAGGAGCATACATTCTGATGACAATGTAATTTAAAAGCTGAGATTCATATTTGTTCAAGATAAACTATTGAGCAACATATCTTTTAGGACAACATTCATGGGAATCAGTGTGAGAGCTTAAAAGAACTTATATGGATCCACGTTAACCGGTGTTTCCTACCCAAGAAGTTATCCTTGAGTGATTGGGGGGTGAGGGGTCAAAATCAAAGAGTGGGGGAGATAACTCATCCGGTTGAGTAATCTCATTGTGCTGAGGTAAAATGAAAAGGAGAGTTTGGTTAGCAGTGAGCAGATTAAAAACAGAAAGAGGGTGTCAGAACAGAGTTAAAAGAATACGAGAACTCTGCACCAGCCACTTTCTGAGTCGGGCAACCATATTGTTGATTGGTTCACATTCTTTGGTGACCGTCATTGAAACAGGCAACTAGCCCATGCCAACTCTTGCATTAAACCCCACCAGCTACTCATTTCTTTCTCAACAAAGAAATGTTTCAATTTACTTGGGGATGCAGCATATTATCTATCCAATCTTCACTCGGAAGGTTTGGATATTGAAAAGAAGGAAGTTTGCCCCACCTTCGCTCTTCATTCATGCACATTGAGTCCGTGGAAAACTTGTTGTTGTCTCAACAGTTTACACAATTTGAGCCTAACTATATTCAAGCATAAGTTGCTTCAATCATTTCTACACTTGCACGTACACACAAGGAATATGTTTTCTTGTCATAACGTTCATAGAATTTCCTTTGTGTCTTTCGATGATTGAATGGAAGCCCTGGAGGAGTGAACATCAAAAAGCTCCTTTCCAAAGTACATTCGTTGTACTAAGTGGCTTTGTGCAACTTACAGGCATTTCAACTGATTCATCCGTTGTTTCAGGGTTACCACTTTATATTATCTGAATTTGAAAAGATTCGGATAAACATTTTTTGGAATTGACGGTTATACAGATCAAAAGGAGGAGATTGTTTCTGGTATTCAAAGACTGCTGAAATTGAAAAGAATTTTGATGATCATGATGCTCACAATCATCAAAAAGAGGGAGAAATATCAAACAAGAGAAAAGAGAGAGATAATCCGAATATCTCAATTTCAAGAGTCAAAGTTGATATTTGCCAAAGTAGAAGAAGTTCAACTCCAGATGCTTCAATGTTTAAAGATTATTATTGTTCAGATAAGAAGATACAAAGACAGTTCGTGCTTAAAGATTATTCAAGAATGTCTTAAAGCTCAAAGCCCCTTGAAACCTCAAGTCGAGTTCATAATTCGAAGACTGAAGAAATTTTCCAAAAGTCAAAGCTGTAAAGATCGAAGATTCGAAGTTATAAAGATTTTGTTTAAAGACCTTGATCAACCTTTCACAGATTTGAAGTTCGTGTCTCAAGACTTGTTGACTTGTTGACTTTAAAGAGCCTAAATGAAGATTAATGCCGCCAAAGTGGATTCTTGAAGATAAAGCCTATCTGAAGATTAAAGTGCTGAAGACTAGCGTCATATTTTTTAAATCTTGAATCCATAGGGGGAGATTGTTAGTACACAATGTATCCAAGATTTAGGGATAATTGGATTTAGTCTAATTGTAATTAGTCAACAAAGGTCAAAGTCAAAATAGCTAGGTTTGGTCAAAGGTATTTAAACCCAATTATTAGGGTTTGTGGTGAGAGGTCATTTTGAGTATAGCCACCAAGAGTGTGTGTGTGTGGCCTCCAAGAGAAAGTGTATCCCATTCTCATCTTCTACATTTCTCAATCATATACAATGAGCTTAATGGTTTAATCTTGTTACTTGTTCATTCTCATCTTTTTATGTTGCTATTCCATCGTCGTTTCTATTCGATTTTTGTAACTTATAACCTATTTAGATTGTATTTTTCTCTAATTTCAAGTCAACGGTGAATTTTTTCTGCAACACTACCTATTTTGAATGTCATGTACTCATCGTAACGCTATATTTTGAGATATTTAGTTAACAATCAGCATAATATTGTGTTTCTCTCCATATAATTAGCATCTGCAATATTTTATGGAGGTTATAGGATTATCTAGTAGTTAACCAATTCAATTTGATAACATAATTTCAAGTTAACTAAATGAAATTATCTGCATCAGAAAAGAAAGAATAAGGGATCTTGAGTTACCTTGCTAATTGTTAGACCCCATTTGTTGTCCATTGCCATTATATGAAATCTGACCAGCTATAATGTCGCTAATAACTCGACCCATTGGCTTCCAAATATCAAGAAGCTGTTGCAACCACATCATCGTATTTCTCAGATGCAGACGACAGTTTCGCCAACGTGTTCAAACAAAAATAAACGTCGATCATTTCACGATAAGGGAAGAGTACCATAATTTAAACTAAAAGTTATTTAGAAGATTGTAACATCATAGATTCAGTGTCAATCATAAAACAAACCATAAAACTTATAAAAACCTAAGAAAAATAGATCGAGAGATGGGGAAGGGGTAGAACAGATCCGGAAAAAAAACCCTATAACCTATAACAAAACGGAAGAAGACAAAATTCAAAAAATCCTGAAAATTCAAAACAAATTTAAAATAAGAAAGCCTACCAACGTGATTTATGAAGTGAATAATAGATCGACGTCCTCTTTTTGTGCATTCCATCCTGTCATGAAAAACAATAGCATCAGAAAAATAAATAAATCATCAGTAGTTCAGACGTGCATCAGAAAAAGAAATATATATATACAACTCTTTCAATATGCATACATATACGTGCTGCTCAAATTTAAATCACATGAAAAGTGATCCATGAAAGGTGACCTGTTTAATACACACAAATTCATGACTTGTACATAAATGATTGTGTAGGGCAACAATTCCTGAATTTCAGCTCGAATTTAAGAGTTAGTAAAGAAGTTCCTCGTAAGCAAGTGGCCAAACTTACCGTATTGGTCGTCTTCTTCAAAGGTCCGTATTAACTGCAAACGTAGGGGAGGGCGAGTGGAAATATCGGAACCCCGATAAGGCTTCTAAAGCACTCGATTTTCATCTGCCAACAAATGGAAGCTGCGGCAAATCCACTTTTAGATCGGCTCCATCAACCTTTGCCGGAACTTCATGAAGCTTATTCACTCTTGCGATCACCGTGGAACCCAGTGGTGATTGTATTGATTTTTCGGAAC
Organism: Saussurea involucrata; assembly: GCA_033807775.1. NCBI lineage: Eukaryota > Viridiplantae > Streptophyta > Magnoliopsida > Asterales > Asteraceae > Saussurea > Saussurea involucrata. The sequence continues at coordinate 32,017,539 of CM066323.1, forward strand.
AGAATGGATAGAGATTGAAAAGAGATAAGTGGGATAGAAATCGGGAGGGAGGAAGTCGTCACGGAGAAGATGGGTAGGTTGAGGTTAAAAAGTAAACGTAGAATATGGATAGTCAGAGTGGGAAATTACCAAAATATGTAGTTTACAATCAAACACAAAGTTTTAGGTAAGGGATAGAAATGCCATTAACATATTAAAGATTTTATAAAGGGAAATTAATTAAAATACCCTAAGTTTGACCATCTTTTACTGAAATACCCAAAATCTATCCCATTTTGCAAAAATGCCCTAAAAATCCGCGATGGAGCCCGCGATCGCGGGCTCCAGGCCACGTGTCACCAATGTTTACCCACTTTGCCCGCGTTGGTCCCTCAAGAATGCCCACGGTCCAGCTTTCCCCCCTCAAGAATGCCCGCGTGTGCAGTTTTGGTCCCTGCCCGCGTTTGACTCATTGACCCCCGCGATCGCGGGCTACACGTGTCACCAAAGTTTGTCCACTTTGCCCGCGTTGGTCCCTCAAGAATACCCGCGGTACAGCTTTCCCCCCTCAAGAATGCCCGCGTGTGCATTTTTGGTCCCTGCCCGCGATTGACTTTCTTTGACCTCCCGCGATCGCGGGCTCCTGTGCCACGTGTCGGCACAGGGTTAACCCTAAAATCCCTTTGACGAACCCTAAACCCTAATTGTTTCTTCGGCCGCACTATATAAGGGGGGGGGGGGGGACCAAGACACGACCACTCTCAATTTTTTTAATCACTCTCTCAATTTTTAATCAAACTCTCTCAATTTTCTCCCACTCTCTCAATTTTGTCGTGTGGAATACGCGTTCGGGTTTTGTGAAGATGTCTCGTATTACCTCTTTGGTATGTTTTCCTTATGTTATTTGTTATTTTTTGTATGTTATTTTAAGTTAAGATATATGATATGTAGGTTGTTATAGTGTTTATAACTTATGTTTGAATATGTTCTATGTTTAACATGATATGTATGGTTTTATGTTTGAATGTGATATTTGTATGTTATAATGTGTATGTTGTTATAGTGTGTTTTTTCATATAAAAATTGTTAAGAGTGTTTTTTTATAAAAAAATTGTTAAGAGTGTGTTTTTATAAAAAAATTGTTAACAATGTGTTTTTTTTTTATAAAAACACACTCTTAACAATTTTTTTATAAAAACACACCCTTAACAATTTTTTATAAAAACAGTTTTTTTATAAAAAATGTTTAATAGTGTGTTTTTATAAAAAATTGTTATAGTTTTATGGTTTTTATAATGTGTTTTTTTATAAAAAAATGTTTAATTTTTTTTATAAAAACAGTTTTTATAAAAAAATGTTAAAAATGTGTTTTTTTATAAAAAATTGTTAAGAGTGTGTTTTTATAAAAAAATTGTTATAGTTTTATGGTTTTATGTTTGAATGTGATATTTGTATGTTATAATGTGTATGTTGTTATAGTGTGTTTTTTCATACAAAAATTGTTAAGAGTGTTTTTTTATAAAAAAATTGTTAAGAGTGTGTTTTTATAAAAAAAATTGTTAACAATGTTTTTTTTTATAAAAACACACTCTTAACAATTTTTTTATAAAAACACACCCTTAACAATTTTTTATAAAAACAGGTTTTTTATAAAAAAAATTGTTAAGAGTGTGTTTTTATAAAAAATTGTTAAGGGTGTGTTTTTATAAAAAAAAACACATTTTTAACAATTTTTATATGAAAAAACACACTATAACAACATACACATTATAACATACAAATATCACATTCAAACATAAAACCATAAAACTATAACAATTTTTTTATAAAAACACACTCTTAACAATTTTTTTATAAAAAACACATTTTATAAAAAAATTGTTAAATATGTGTTTTTTATAAATAAATGTTAAGAATGACAACTTAGGTCCCTACGGTTTTAAGAATGACAACTTAGGTCCCTAAACTTTTAAGAATGCCAATTAGGTCCTAAACTTTTAAGAATGACAACTAGGGTCCCTAAACCGCACTTTATCTCTATATAACAATATGATACGTTGAAATAAAATAAACCGCACTTTATCTATATATAACACTATTATACGTTGAAATAAAATAAACCGCACTTTATCTATATATAACACTATTATACGTTGAAATAAAATAAACCGCATTTTATCTATGTATAACACTATTATACGTTGAAATAAAATACAACCGCACTTTATCTTTATATAACACTATTATACGTTGAAATAAAATACAACCGCACTTTATCTATATATAACAATATGATACGTTGAAATAAAATAAACCGCACTTTATCTATATATAACACTATTATACGTTGAAATAAAATAAAACGCACTTTATCTATATATAACACTATTATACGTTGAAATAAAATAAACCGCACTTTATCTATGTATAACACTATTATACGTTGAAATAAAATACAACCGCACTTTATCTATGTATAACACTATTATACGTTGAAATAAAATACAACCGCACTTTATCTATATATAACACTATTATACGTTGAAATAAAATAAACCGCACTTTATCTATATATAACAATATGATACGTTGAAATAAAATAAACCGCACTTTATCTATATATAACACTATTATACGTTGAAATAAAATACCACCGCACTTTATCTATATATAACAATATGATAAGTTGAAATAAAATATCACCGCACTTTATCTATATATAACAATATGATACGTTGAAATAAAATAAACCGCACTTTATCTATATATAACACTATTATACGTTGAAATAAAATACCACCACACGTTATCTATATATAACACTATTATACGTTGAAATAAAATACCACCGCACTTTATCTATATATAACAATATGATACGTTGAAATAAAATAAACCGCACTTTATCTATATATAACACTATTATACGTTGAAATAAAATAAACCGCAACATCTATATAAAATAAAATAAACTGCAGCATCTATATATAACACTAACTATAACATCTGTGAATGACTATGTAGAAGGATTTCTTTAACATCGACTTGACGGTAAGGTGCAAAGTTTCATACATCGAGGAATTAGGAGCGCTGTTTAGGGGATTAGGTGATCGCGCAGATACCCTTGAGACCATCTATAGAGGGACACCGTTCGGGCCATGGATGGATGTGTCTTACTCTGGTGGCGACCCTACGCTAGTACACATGTTTCTACAGTTGGAGGTCGAGGACGCCAACGTTGAGCCGGAGGAGATGCATTTTGATTTCTTCGGCTCTCAATTGCATTTTGGGCGTCGGGAGTTCTGTCTAATTACAGGACTACGTTTTGGAGAGGCTCCCCCCCTTCCTCCCTTAGAAGACTGCTCCTTCGTTCCTAGGGTTTTCGGCATTTCAGCATCTCGTTTGAAGCTGAAGGCAGCCTGGGAAAAGATGAAAGAGGGCCTTAGTGCCCTAACCGACGACGATGCTGTCCGTGTATGCTTGGTGGTGATCGTGGATATAGGCTTCCTGGGCCGTGAGTATAGCCAGCATGCTTCATCGACGGTCCTTAGGGCCGTCGAGGACCTTGAGCTGTTTAACAGCTACCCGTGGGGTAGCCATATCTGGACACATTGCTACTCTAATTTGCACCGAGCCATAGGCAGACGCGCCGATCGACATGCAAAGATGAATCTTTGTGGTTTTACATACGCCTTCAAGGTTAGATACGTAGTATAACAATTGTTAATAATACATACAAACTGTTTGGCTTTTCTTTTTACGTACTTGCTCTTCTTGTCTAATTCCAGATATGGATCTTGGAGGTGTTTCCCGCATCAATCCAATATTTCGTCAAGCGCGACGATCGAGTACTTAGGGGAACCCGTTGGGACAAGCGTGTTACCCTAAGTAGGTCGCTTTGGATTGAGTTCTTCAAAGCGTCTAGAAATGTAAGTTCTTTTACTATGTTTACAATTTGCATACGTTGGTCCCGCTTATTAATTTCTTTTATGTTTTATCATATATTTAGCAGCCACTCTTGCCCGCCGATCGCCTTGTGCCTACTGTCGACGAGATGGGCACAGATTGGTACAGAGACAGCGTGGCCTTTATTGACGCAGAGGCGGAAAGGGCTCGACGTCCCCCTACTTCCACATCTGACGAAGATGAGGAAGACGACGACATGCCCCCTTCCGGTGGATACCAGGCGCCCCATTCCTCCTCCTACCAGGCGCCCCCTTCCTCCTCCTACAATCCATATCAGGCGGGCCCTTCCTACGAGCCACAGCGTGGCTCACATGAAGTCCTGTGGGACTACGTCCACGGGCCGCTAGAGACACGTGTACACTATCTGGAGGAAGTCTACAGACAGTTTAGCGCTGTCAATGTTAGTGTTTAACTTAATTTGTTGGCCACGTTTATTTAGTTTGTATATTAATATTACGTTCTAAATTTGTTTTAGTTGTCGAGTACGACACCGATCCCCGCTCCGTTCGGACAGGGGGCACAGGCGACGTTTGCCACCACATCCCATCCGTCATTCCCTGAAAATGTAAGTGACATTGAGTAACCATTATAGTTATATGTTTGTTCCTAAGTTTGTAACTCTTATAATGATCAATGTCACGCAGGCCGGGATGTCGGGGGCCGGGATGTCCCAAACGCCGTTCGCCACCACATCCTATTCTACTATCCCGGAGAGTGTAAGTGACACTGAGTAACCATTATAGTTATATGTTTGTTCCTAATTTTGTAACTATTTTAATGATCAATGTCACGCAGGCCGGGATGTCGGGGGCATACACCTCGCAGATGCCGCCGCCGTTCGCCACCACATCATATTCGACTATCCCGGAGAGTGTTAGTGACACTGAGTAACCATTATAGTTATATATCGATAATCCTAATTTTGTAACTATTTTAATGATCAATGTCACGCAGGCCGGGATGTCGGGGGCACAGCACATGCCGTCGTTCGCCACCACAGCAATCATAAACATCTTTGGCGGTTCGGCCGATGACTATTACAGGCCGGAAATGCATACTGTAAGTTATTTTGGTAGTTTTGGTTTAATTGTGAACATTTCCTAAATTGTACTTAAAACATTGAGTAACGTAATTTTCAGACGGGGTCTCCTATTATCCAGGATCACTTCTCGGAGCACTTCTCGGAGCCTGACGATGACTCGATGGATGTTGTAGATCCACCACCACAGGTGACCCCGCTCCCTCAAAAGCGGCCGCGATCAATTTCACAATGGTTTCGTCACCCGTTTGGCCAACAAGGATCTACGACACCACCGGCCGCTAAAAAACAAGCAAAGAAAGCGGGGGGAAAGAAGGGAGGAAAGAAAAAGGGAAAGGTCCCTTCACCGGAGCCTCAACCGGCATCGGAAATATTGAGGATGTGTCGGACTGGTCACCTCTCCCCCATGATATCCGTCCCTTACTTGAGCCTGGAAATCACCCCCCGCTTTTTCCAAGTATTGCTGGCGGATGACCCTTTGGAGTCTGAGTTACAGGATGTGGTTAGTATGAAGTTTAACTATAGTCATATAATCAAATATGTTTATATTACATGTCTAACCATCTATTTTTTATGTATAGCACATCGATTGTTGGGTCTCGCTGTTGCAAAGACATCGTGGAACAGACACCAGGTGGACCATAATGTATAGTATTTTCTTTGCCTACCTGGTGCTCCCCCATCAAGGTCCCGCCTCCGTGGCCAACTCATGCAACGGCGTGGAAGGGGTTTCTTGGGCTCTCCTCGATGTGGTATGTAAATCATTTTACTCTTATTTTATTTAAGTTGTTTTGTTGCTAACTAAGTTGTCTAATATTGTAATATTTCAGGTGTACATCCCAATATGCATTCATCCCAAACATTGGCTGCTTGGAGTGTTTGAGCTTGACGCTATGACCATGACCATATATGACAGCGATAGTGCCAATCTCTTCAGAGACCAATTGGAAGACCAGATGAGAAGGTTTAAAGATGTGCTATTTGACTTCTTTTGTCGGGTCAAGGACACGAGGCGTCGCGATAGGTCAGAGCTCTTTCGCCATAAGTTCGCCAAGAATACACCCCAGCAGGCCGGGATGAATGCGGATTGCGGTGTCTGGGTATGTCGTAATGCCAGCATCTTGATAAATAACGATGTGGTATTTGTACACCCTGACCAGACCGAGGCCGAGGCCAAGGCATTTCGCATACATATGGCAGAGTCCATTTATGCCCATTGTCAAATAAATCAAAGTTAGGTTGTTTATGTAACATTAAATAATTGTTATTTTTAGTATTAACTTATTTTGTTAAAGTATTGTGATTGACTTACTGTTTACTTCATTTGGTTTTTGCTAATTTCATCCATTTACTCAACTTTAAGTATCGATATCTCTTTCACACATACTCTATTTTGGACGCATTATATATCATTTCGAAGATCTCATATAGAAGAACATAAACCTACTAAAAGTTAGTTATATATAACACATATATATAAATTTAAATGCGTCCAAAGTTTAGTAAAACCCATATTTCCAACACCTAGTAAGTAGGTTTATGAAACTTGCGATAATCCTAATACATAGATTATTGGATGAACAAGCATTTATTTCTTGATTATTGGGGTATTGGTTCTTGTTGTCTGGAAGTGATTCATATGATGCAAAAATTGGTATCATGTAATGTAGAACAATATCTATATTATAGAAACTTGCATTTGATAGTACCATATAAATCTGATCTAAATTCTCATTAATTAGCTATGTTTGACTACTTAAAGACTAATTTTCTGCCTAATGAAAGACCTTTATTCAAGAGCAGACGAATATTGCAGTTACTTTTTCAGTGGAATCATGCATGCAACTTTTTCAGACGAAATCTATAAACACATTCAAATAATAATAATTTAAAACGATTTAATGAATTAGTTAATATATGATTATTATGTTAATGCGATAGGAGTGTAAAACAAAATTGGAAAAAAATAAGAGATGTACCATAAATTAAATAATTAACTATAAGAGTATGAATTTTAAATATAAAAAATATTTTTTTTATGTAGTGTATAACTGTATATGATATATATTAAAATATATAAATCCAAAAAAATTCAAGATTGGGCTCATTTCGAACATATCGAAGAGACGATTATAATGGTGTAATTTGTTAAAATTAAAACGTATTTTTTTAACGTATTTTAGTTAATAAACGATTATATGTGTTAAATGTAAAATTAAAATAATGAAAATAAAAGGTATAAAGTAAATTTAGTAAATAAGTATAGGGGTTGAAAGTGTAACATTTCATTTTAAATTCGTAAAAATGGACGAAATGGGGTGAACAGTGCCAAAATATCAAAATTTTCATAAATGGTCCCTGGAATTTTTCAAAAATGGTCCCTTGCAATTGAAAAGTCACAAAAATAACCCCATCGCGGGATGAGCCCGCGATCGCGGGATTCCATTTTTCAAAAATGGTCCCTGCAAGTTTAAAAAAGTGTCAGAAAAGGTCCCTGGCCCGCGATCGCGGGCTCCCATCGCGGATTTTTGGGGTATTTTTGCAAAGTGGGAGAGATTTTGGGTATTTCAGTACAAGATGGTTTGACTTAGGGTATTTTAATTAATTTC